>OY728135.1:1134617356-1135050761 GCA_963277665.1 Viscum album | reverse complement strand
TCAAACATTTCAGGCATGGACAGAAAAAAAATGTCACTACTTGGAACATTTCGTTTAGAAAATTCCAAAAAGGCATCAACACCATTTTCATATTCATTGCTCATTTGATGTGTCGTAATCCAACTTCTACTCATTATTACCTATAAAAAAATATCAAAATTATACATCCTTTTAAGATAAGACAAACATATGTTTATATGAAAAAATCATAATTTTAATGTAATTTTTTTGAAATATAAAACAAATCTATGCGTATTTAAAAAAATATGCTTGAATATGATTTAAAAAAGAAAATATAGTTAGATATAACAGTTTTAAATTCCATGGAATCAAAGAAAACCATGGGGCCTCTAATGGTTGATAGAAAATTGGAGAAAATGGAGTAAACCTGAGAATTAAATAAAATTCAAAATAAAAACTCAGATAGAGAAAATCACAATGTAAATCCAATCATCACAGCACAATGGGGTCAGGATAACTAAGTATATTTGAAAACCATGACATGGTCTCCCCCATAACCCATAATTTTTTCACAGTCGATTACTGGTCAAAATATATATAACCAAATAGAATCATATTGCAACACTAATATGCATGAAACAATACAATCATCATGTCATAATCTCACAAACCACGATGCAACATTCAATACCAACTGACACTTATCCCCCACCCCCTTGGACACCACCTAGACACCACCACCCCTTGGACACCCCCACCCCTCCTGGACACCACCCCCACCCCATACCCCCTTGGACACCCCCTGGACAACCCCCAACACTCTGGACATCCCCCACCCCCCGGATAACCCCCCAAACCCTCTGGATAGCCCCCACCCCCTTCAATAGCCCTAACCCCACCCACCCCCTTGGATAGCCCCCACCCCCTTGGAACCCCCCCCCCCCCCCACACCCCTAGACTCCCCCACCCACCCACCTCCATGAACACCCTGGACACCCCCAACCCTCTGGACAGCCCCCCGAACCCTCTAGAAACCACCCCCACCCCCTTGGACACCACCTAGACACTACCACCCACTTGGACAACCCCCACCCCTATAGACAGCCCCCCCTAGACATCCCCACCCCTCTAGACAGCACCCCCACCCCCTTGGACACCCCCACCCCTACCCCCTTGGATACCCCTCTAGACACCCCAACCCTATGGACAACCCCCACCCCCCGGACAACCCCCAAACCCTCTGGAATGGCCCCCACCCCCTTGGATAGCCACCCCCACCCACCCCCCCACCCACCCACCCCCTTGGATAGCCCCCCACCCCCTTGGACACCCCCACCCCCTTGGACCCCCCCCCCCACACACCTGGACTGCCCCCCCCCCCCACCCCCCCCCCCCCACCTCCATGGACACCCTGGACACCCCCAACCCTCTGGAAAGCCCCCCCGAACCCTCTGGACACCACCCCCACCCCCTTGGACACCCCCTGGACACCACCACCACCTTAGACAACCCCACCCCTCTGGACAGCCCCCACCCCCATGGACAGCCCCCACCCCTCTAGACAGCACCCCCACCCCCTTGGACACCCCCACCCCTCCTGGACACCACCCCCACCCCCTTGGACACCCCAACCCTCTGGACATCCCCCCCCCCCCCCCCCCCCCCCGAAAAACCCCACAAACCCTCCGGACAGGCCCCCAACCCCTCTGGACAGCCCCCCACGCCTTCGACACCCCCTACCCCCTTGGACCCCCCCCAACACACACACACACACACCCCTGGACTACCCCCCCACCTCCATGGACACCCTGGACATCCCCCAACCCTCTAAATAGGCCCCAACCCCCTGGACATCCCCCAACCCTCTGGACAGCCCCCAGAACCATGGGATTTTAATCTCAAGATACTAGTTTTGGTATATCTGGGGATTTTAACCTCAAGATACTAGTTTTGGTATCATGTAATTATTCAAAATGAGAACCAGGAACCATATCTACTACTAGTATAAAATGCTCTATTGTTCAATAAATTGGGTTTCAATATCATATGAAGACTTATAATAGTCCACGAGAATAAGTGACGTAAATATTTTATGGAACAACAAAAAGTGATACCGAAAATAGAAAAAACTAAGGATACAAAACAAACATTCTTCCATGAAAAACCATATATACTTATAAAATAAATCACAATGGTACACAAAATGGGTGTATCACATTGATTTAGATATAAATTGCATCAAAATAGATGAATGAGATCATTCGTTGTCAATGAAAAAAAATATTACCATAAATGTAGGGAATCCACAAAACAAAAACAAACGAAATAGTAGTAGGTGAGGATTACTTGAATATTTCGAGTCTATATAATAAATATGGTGATAATAAATAAGATGATGATGGAAAAACAAGGTCAGAGGGTTTGAAATCGAAGAATCTTAGCTAGTTTAAACAAAAAAATCACAAAACATAAATATAGACAATCCGGAAAAAAAACGAACGAAATAAAGTCGTGGTAGGCTTACCTGGGTGTTGCGAGTGGAGATGATAGATTTGAGGAGAGTAAAGATGATAAATGATGATGGAAAAACGAGTTTAACGAAACGATATTGAAGAGTCAATTCTAGGTTTTCCGCATGAGAGAGCCGAGTCGCAGTTCTGTCGATTGAAAAATCAGAATAGACAATCCACGGGGCGTGATAAATTTTTTAAATGTTTTATAACGTCAGTTATTTAATAACCGATGTTATAATAAATTTTATTAGATTTATAACATCGGTTATTATAATAACTGACTTTATAAATGTATTAGATACCACATTTTTTATGTCGGTTATGTTATAACTGACGTAAAAAAAAGCCACGTGTTGGTTTTTTACGTCGGTTATTCTATAACCGCCATAAAAAACACATTGAAAACCCCAGTTTTTACGGCAGTTATTTTATAACCGACGTAAAAACTACAGTGTTTTTGTTTTTTACATCGGTTATAATATAACCAATGTAAAAACATCTACAGGTCATGTTTTTACATCGGTTATCAAATAACTGACGTCAAAAACGCCTCAACTGCCGCTTTTGTTACGTCGGTTATGAAATAACCCACGTAAAAAAGTCTTTACATACCTCATTTTTTACGTCAGTTATTTTATAACCGATGTAAAAAATTCCGAACGTTGGTTTGTTACGTCTCTTATAAAATAACCGACGTAAAAAAGACGTTAGATACCTCATTTTTTACATCCGCTATTTTATAACCGACGTAAAAAATGCCACACCTTGGTTTGTTACATCAGTTATAAAATAACCGATGTTAAAAACCAACACATGGGATTTTGTACGTCTTTTATTAAAATAACTGACGTAAAAAGTTTACTCTCAGTTTTTTTATGTCGGTTATAAAATAACTGACGTAAAAAATCACATATCACAGATTTTCACGTTGGTTATATATAACTGACGTAAAAAATGGTGACATTAAAAACATTTTCGGCACTACACAATAATCTCCCTAACATTCTTTAAAAACCTAAAAACCTATGGTGTAATGTTTGTTTGCTACAATTTGAATGCTTATAGTATTTTTGGTCATCGAATAATTTATTTAAATTATAAACGCAAACCCATGATATAAGGGCTAATTGTGGTGTGGCTGCCTTGTTATTAACAAAACTATAGAATATTCTCTTCTCCCTGGTATAGGCTTACTCAAAAATATAGTGAATTTTGAAATTTAATGGTCATTACTATGAAACTCCACATGATATAGGCCTTCTTACACCAAATGGGAACCCTTAAAACTATAGTCACATAGAAATTTAATTGTTCACCTCCTATGATGTAGATTATTCCCATGTGTCCTAGAACTATTACACAAACTTCTATTATGGCGTAGTCCAATACTCAATGGAATAAAATAAGTCTCTCAATCAAATTTATTCCTTAGTTGTAAATGATATGGATTTAATGAATTTATAACAATATTCCAAGAATAACCTCTTCTCCAAAAATATTATTATATTTGAAACTCAGATGTAATTTTTAATACACAAAAACAATACCAAACACATAATGAATTTTGTGAATAATATAAACCTTTAGGTTTATTTAAAATTAAATATGAATGAGATATCAAGATAGCATAGTGCATCAGTGATTCATCAATAATAAAATCTAAGATCAATTGAGAATAAATCAGTGTGAGATATAAGATCCTAGATTTTCTATTGAGGTATGAACCCTTTAAATTTTAAGTTTAAATATGCCTTTTAACATTATGATTGGGATTTAATGATTAAGGAAGGATTCATGAGAATCTAGGGATTGTTTGGATCCCAAGGCTCTAGTTTTGGGAGAAGTCGTATGAGGTGCACAATTGGAGCATGGTTAATAGTAACTATACGTCTCAATCGTGCATCCCATATATATATATGGAACAGTTTGAAAAACTATGTGACTGATATTGTACATCCATGAGAAAAATTGCAGACTTTTAGCAGAGATGAAACGTTGGGTTATTTCATGGTTTGTCTAACTGTGAGCTTAACCATGTGAGGGGTGTCTCCATTAGACTGTGTTATGGTACAGTTAGAGCATGGTTTGGAAATCCATTCAGAAAAATCATACACCTCATTAAAGTGGGTGAAAAAAAATTTCTCCTACATTTATTTAAACTCTCACCTTATTTTTCTCCTCCTTACAATGAACAACACTCTTCTCACGTTAGAGATCCTCCTCCACTTACAACCTAGGATTTGATCTACTATCCCTGCTCGATATCCATTTCACATGTTTCTATTTATCATTGGATTACTATTAGTAAGAGATTCAATGAATTTCATTATTTTCTCTAATTATCTCTCCATCCATTGTATAATATTGAAGCAAGAAAATATTTCCAATTTTTAGGGTATTCATCTATTTATCCACTTTATCTCATTATATCTTGGATCTAAGGTCAATAATGGATCAATATTCCTCTACATATGTAAGGTAGGTGGTCTATACCATTTCCATTAATGTATCACCCATTTATAAATGTCACCATTGTTCCGCGCATTAGTTTTAACAATGAATTACCTCTAAAATTAATCATCCTTAAATTGGTTTCTTTACATGACACCCAAATTACCTTATATACCCCCAATTATCATTGGAGGCCCATGACCTCAACATGAACCACCTTTGGGTAATTCTTTAATATTAAAAAATGACACATTTTTTAGTAATATTAACCAAAACACCCTTCAATGTGTTTATTTTGACTTTATTTGAGGAATTTAATTAATTTAAATGGATGAACTATTTCATTATGACATGGAAATCATATTAAATTGTCTTAATAAATATGATTAAATTGTTTAATTATATCAGACCATTTCTAAACCTTTTTCTTTTATAAATTAAAAGGTATTGTTTAAATTAAGTTTAAATATGAAGATGAATGGATTAATACATGGAAAATGATTAGTTATTAAATAGTGAAAATTAATTATGGAGATTTTCCTAGTAAATTAGTGATTAGACATGATCCATCATTATATTCCTATGGTAATTCCTTGAGAACTCAGAGGATACCATCTTGATTCATTGAGCAGGTTTCTAAGGGAGATACCCACCTTGGAATTCAGTCATTGTCTCAGTATATGAATGCCTTAGTGTAATATCGATGATTTATTCTATTTATATTGAGGAATTGTAATGCCTTGGAATATCTCATTGGATTAATCTTGATGTCATCAGATACATGATGCATTGGATCATAGACTTGGTATTTAGTCATGCATAGCCCGAGATTTAATTTTGAAATTCTCTATGTACTCAGGTAGAGATCTTTTGAAAGTGGAATTTGAAGGTTGTATCCCTCATACTATATTTAAGAACTTTTTGGAATGGATTTATTGTTATTAGTGTGAGGTAGACTAACCTCTTAAGGTCAAGGATACCTTGGTTCTACCCTAGGTCCACCACCACCACCACCATTATTATTACAATATTTCTCTTATGATAGACTTAGGCCCTAGATGTTTACATGTTACTTATTGAAATTCATTCGAATGATTCTAAGGTAGGTGTGGTCTATTAGGAATCCCATGAGTAGTGTAATCCTAACAAAATTTTTATTTAATTCATTTCATTCCAATTCATATTCATATACCTCAACAATTTTACATTTATATTCAGAGAATTGATTTTTAACACCATTGGTTATTTCCTAATGAGTATTATTCACACCTTATTAATTTCTCTAATTGGTACCCAAATAGACTTCATGATTATAGGTCAGGACAAGGGAAATTTCCTAACGTTGGATTTCTGATACATATTATACAAGGATGGAGAGCACCAGAGAAGGGGACTAATCTTATGCCTATGATTCTATGGGAGATAGTTTCTCTCTTTTATTGTATTTTTTAATGTATACTACTTTTTTTAGAATATCATGTCATCAAAATAATATTTATATAACCTAGATATTGTGGTTTATCTTTAGTTATATATATCATGTTTAGATTATTTACTTATATTACATGAGATTAGTACTATTTTTATCATTGTTTTGTTATCTATGTTTTATTTTCGATATGTTACACTCTAACATGAGGGTATAGTATCCCCCTAGACACAACCTAGGCCATCACTTCTAGAATACAAGGAGGTGCGCTTGAGGCCATGCGAACAATTAGTTCGATTTAACATTCAGTGGCATTTGGGTCTGGACATCACATGAGAAAAAATAGTTATATGAGAGAATCCTTGTGATATAAACTTGTTGAATTTCATGCCTTGCAAACTATAGTTTCGAACTGATACTCCATTAAACAATCACTCAAAAACTCTCTCTCAATGTGGTGATCCCCCTTTATCAACAAAGAAAAGTAAACATCCATATATGTATCCTCCTACATTACCTCATTATCCAACTTTATAATTGAATCCAAATATAATACCCTTAATTTTTCACAAAATAGATTTAGAAATACTATAATTGAATTGAGAAAAGATATCATACAGTGCTTCACAAGTAATTCGAAATAGGAAGTGGTCGTCTACATATCTATAACCATCTTGAGAGAAGGTTTTTGTTAGACATCAAGATCCATTTAAAACCTTTAAATATACACATTGGGTACCGGATTAGTCATGATGTTATCCACACTATTTTTATTTGGATAAATAATATAATTCCATAAACTCACCACTACAAAACTGGGTTTATCCAGGGCTGGGGATTTAATAGTGATAGCTAAAAATGCTGTTAAAGACACCCTTTGTCAGTGCTAAAAAAAGATATGTTAAAGGGGGTCTTTATCAACACTAAAAAAGTGCTATAAATGGGAACCTTTATCAGTGAATTTTTACAAGCACAGATAAATGAGATCTTTTATAAACGCTTTTAAAAATGCTCTGATGGGAGGGTATTAGTGATTTTTCAAAAGTGTTGATAAACACCCCCTTTATCATCAATTTTTTACAAGTGCTGAAAAAAGTATACGTAAAAAAAATTATTTCATTAAAAAATAAATATTAATATATAAATATATTTATACTGATATAAATATAATATATATTTTCAGAAATTTGTTTTAGATAATGTAAATAAAAATGTACACTTAATATGTAATATATTTAATGAAAACGGATTATAAAATTACTAAAAAAATATTTTTAATTAATACTTTTCTAATTATTACCAAGTAATAGTCATTTAATATCAAATGGAAGATAAAAGAGTTCAAAAAATAATAATAATGAAAGTTCAAAAATAAGTTAAAAACACTACTCAAACATCAAATGGCCTTAACTTTTGATCCTAGTGTCTGTTTGGGATCTACCACATATCAAATAGAAGCTTGAAATGATCTCTACATGCTGGTGACACAAGGAAACCATATGTTTCATTTTTGATGGTCAGAAGGCCCCAAAGGCCTCCAAAACTGAGTTTTTAGCCAAAGTACTCCATTTTTTTAACTTTTTAATAGATTTTAAGCCTTGTTTATGGGGGTATTTTTTCCTTTTATCAATGATGGATGAATTTATTCTCAGGTCATACATTAATATTAATATTATGGATTTTAAATTTTATCATTTTTCATAATGTAATTTTTTTATAATTTAATATATAACAATATATACTTATTTTAATTATATTCACACATTAAAATTTAATTTCATAAATAAATTATTGAACATATTTACATATAAAATATATTTATTAATAAATAAACATATATATAAATATATGGATAATAAAATATGATGAAATATATATACATATAAAGATATATCATAAAATCTAAAACAAAATAGTATAACATAGTGGTAAAGTTGATGGTGTATAACGTGTTGGTATAGGGTTCGAAAATAACTGGAGAAAGAGATGTGCACATGAGGCTGGGATTATATAAAGTGTTAAAAATTAGGTGGGGGAAGCACAAGTAAAGGGGTGGGGGGAAGCACTGATAAAATAAGGTTGGAGGGCCATGGGGAAAAATTCATATACCCTTTATTATAGGTGCCTTTATCAGTGCTAAAAATAACTACTAAAGGCCCCCTTTAATAGAACATAAAAAAGGAATGATAAAAGTTTTGGGCTTTTAACCATGATTCGATTATCAGTTCTTTTTTTGTGTAGATAAAGGCCATTTTAGCATGGTTAAATTTAAAAAAAAAATTGTGCCTATTTCATGACTTTTTCCTGGAAGAAATCATATTTAACTCAATTTGTTTCATTCTGGATTTTGGAGTGGGATATTCACTTATTTTTTTTATCTTAAGTTTTTACACATGATCAGGATCGTATAAATAGCCTAAATTCCATCACCATAAAGTTTTTATAACATATATATCTATAGGGTATAGGATTAAGTCACTATAATATATTAAACTCATATAGTTCTAAACAACATGAAATATTGTTTTTTAAATTTTCCATGAAATGCAAAATTGGAAAAGAAAAAAACACCTTGAAGTAGGATTTTGATCATCAACTGAAACTACCCAATTTCCATCCATGTACCCACTTTTTTTCTTTGAATTTATATAATAATAAATCCCAAAGTAAAATATTTTCTTAATGTACTGAAGTATTCATCTCACAACATTTATGTGATATTACATTGTTAAACTCTAATAACAGGTAGTTTGAAATATATAGAACACAATTTATAGTCATTTTGATGTCAAAGAGACTATATTACTGATAATAATCCTATAGATAGTAACATCTACTTCCTAACGTACAAAATGTTTTGAAAATTTCATCCAGGACTCAATCGGAGTATACATTTCTTAAAAATTATCTATCCAAAAATACTCAGAACCTCAAAATATTTTTTTGGGTATAAATTTTCTATAATTTAATTGATAAACCCATAAATGAGGGAAAAATTATATTTCAACAATTATAGATAGCTCAAATCCATACCACATTAGATCTGAAAACTACTTGCATTTGGTTTCACTTCAGTCTCTATAGATGATGTCATCAATATATATATAAGCACCCCCATCCACATTCCATTATCCTTCTTGATGTAGAGGTGGTGATATGCCCCTCTTCTATAACAAATGAGCTTCATCAAATACTAGTACAACCATGAGTATATTACTTTTGGTTCTTCCTTCTATCTATATAGATCTTTCTTAAAACAACTCATTTTGATCTCACCATCATATATATATATATATATAATTCATCTAGTTAGTTATTATACACTTTCTATTGATGGATTCCATGTAAGAAAAATAATTCCATTCTCATTTTATACACATTAAACCACTTTCAGTTATCCATATCATAGAATTACCAAGGAGTCTCCAAACAAGCCTCAAGAGAAATTTTCTCATCTATGTCGAAGCCTATAAACTACAAATACCCTTTTTAGACTAGAGGTTTATTATTCCAAATAAAAATTCAATAATAAATGATTTTGTTTTAGACAACCCACTTGGTTCCGATCACATTATAATTTTCTATACCTACGATAACTTCACATATAATATTTTTTTCAATCTGGTTAAGTTCATCATGCATTCATTTGAACCAACTTTAATCTATTTATGCTTCATCAAATTGATTTGGTTTAACATGAGATATCAATTATTTATGTTACTATGTTATAATTCTTATTTTCTTAATGACAGTTATACGGTCACCAATTATATTGTTATCAATAATTTTAACTCTTCTATATCATTTATTTATACTTGTTGTCCTATTATGTTTCCCCCATCATCAGGTCATTAATCGGAGTTCATTACAACCATATGAACACCCATATATCTGAAAAAATACTTATCACATTCCTCCTTGAATATTGATCTTCATCATTGTGAACTAGAATAATTAATATTTAAAATCTACTCTCTTATATTCAATGTATTATCACCATAATTTATAGATTTATAATTTATTTCAAAAAAATTACACTGCATTTTGATAAATCATATATATTACTTTCTTTTGGATGAATATTCAAGAATTATCCCTTTATTTATAAGTGCTAAAAACATTATATTATTTTATTTGTTAATAATAAAACGCTTTCTTCCAATAATTAGTTTTTTAAGTGTTTATATTTTCATATAATAGTTTTTTTGTGGGTTGTTATCCTTATTTGGGTATGAAAATTACTAGTTGGAGATATAAAACACTATTAGAACTACTTTTTTCCTATAATTACCTAATTGGGATATTTCAATAAGTATCATCCTAGCCATATTGTTGAAAATATGATTTATCCTCTCCACAAAGCCATCCTATTGAGTAGTTCTCATATCCAACACTTGATGTTGAATCCCATTTCATTCAATATATTCTCCTACATTAGTACCTATAAACTTCATACCATTTTTGGTGGGGAAACATTAATTTTTTACACCAATAAACATTTAATCTTATCCCCAGTCTCAACTAAAATACAGGAATACAATTTCTTTAAGAGTAATCACCATAAAACATGTCATACTACTTAAATCATCAATTGAAAATAAGATAATAGTGTTTTTATAAAAATAATTGGGGGTGATTGATCCTCATATATCAAGAGGAACACACTTCGGCACACTTGATGATTTTCCATTCATCATCATATAATACTTTTGAATAGTATTAATCTTTTCATAATAATGACATGTATATGTATTATCACATATGATCCTAGGAAGATAAAATGCTTATGCACAAGTTACTAGATTTTCAAAATATGGTTCGCTCAAATGGGCAAGTCTCTTGTGCCACAACCTATTTCTATCTTCTCTAAAAAAGAACCAATTTTCTTCAACAATAAGAAATTGATTTCGATTCTTCCACCTTTCCTATATAATAAATGAAACATATCTATCATTACCTATGCCCCCATTCTTGATAAAATCCACTACATTCCCTGTATCATGTATCAAAATTACACTAACCCAATTGTGTCTATAAACTTCTACAAAGAGAATATATGTCTTTAAAATATCCTTCTCACCAAACCTATCATATCTAAAGACAATAATTTTTATTCATTCATCATTAAAAAAATATAACCACTCTAACATTACTATATTTGATACAAGTGTTATGTTTTTTTCTAGTTATTTTCATGGTTAACTCTCTATCTATAACCCAGTAACCATACATAATTACTTCACTCAAAGAAATATTAAAAATGTTTTCCTACTCATATCTCCATTTATGAATCTATAGTATTTATGGAAATTATATTGATGATATATAGTCTTACTACTCCATGGGTTTAATATTATTTATTATATATTATAAAAATGAGAATCTATTTTTATTTTTCACTATGTTCATTGGGGTTGGTGGATGCTAATTTCTACATATATGTCTATCTTAAAGAACCATGTTTTGAAACCTTGAATAAAAATTGGCTACCTTATTCCCAAAAACATCACACACAAAAATTGATAACCATTAAAATTATACAAAAATGATGGCTATTTAGTTTCCTATTATTACTATTTTTTCTCTTTGAGAATCCTTAATGAAAAAGAGAAATCTAAATGAATCTTCCACAATTATCAATATAAATACCACCTAATTTTTGTTTTTATCTTTACATACTTTTCTAGATGACCAATAGCATTTCATGAATCTCCCAATACCAATTTTCACTAGATAGTTAGTACTTATTCTAAAAAAAGGAATAGATATATCCTCTATATTATCATAAACCGTAACAAAATTCCATGGGATTTTAAGATGATTCACTTATTGGGATGGGAATATTCTCTTCACTAGCCGCACTAAGAGTGTCCTCCACTGCAAAAAAAATGATGAATAACCCTTTATTATACCAAGAGTGAGGTGTGATTCCTATTATTCACACATCTAATATGATATCATGGATTCTATTTCTTGTTCATAATTTATTTTCAATATAATTTTTTTTGATTTAGATATGAAATCAATTATCTGGATTTATTTTAAAATTTAGAGTTTAATTTTAACTTTTTTAAAATTTTTTAGAAATTCTATATATTTATTTTTAATTTATTTTTTTATTTTGACTTCTTATATTTATTTTTTTGCATATAAATTAAGGATTCATAGAAAATAGAATTTTTCTTATTTGTTTTAGCCCCCATTTTTCTAGTTCTTAAAAGTAGTCATCCAGTTCAACCAAAGGATTGAATCTACCCTGCACTACATCATTTTTTTCTTCACTATAATCATTCCATGGTATTTTTATAATAGACACAAAAATATATTCTTTGAGTTCCATTTAATCTATATCCACCTATATTTATAATATTCCTGAGTTTAAATTTTCAATAAGTAATATGTTTTTCCTTTTGAAGAATTTCCACTATTATTTTTGAATAATTTATTCACCCATAAAAGGTTTATTTATATATTATTCATCAAAATAATCTTGAATATATTTAATGATCATTGTAGTGATATTTCTGACCATTTAACATCATAATAAATAAAATGGATGATTATATTTGAATATTACTTTTCTACAACTATGATGATAGAAAAGGAATGAAATCACCATATCAACCCCATCATCATTTATATATTTATTTAGGAATTGTTTCCTTGTCACATTAAATGAAAAATTCTAAAAGTTATCATTCACATTATCTTCATTTCAATCCACTCTCATTTTATATGCAATGAGCGTACTATGACAACTATCTAGAGATAATTCTTTCATATCCATATCCAGAAGCAATAATATATACAAATTGAACTATAAAGTTAGACTCCTCAAAATCATTTTGATGATCGTGACAACATCAATATTTTCCCCAAGACATTTATCGTCTTCTATTAGCGAATTTAGATGATTAGAAAGAACACCAGCAGTTTCAGTTGGACTCATATACAAGACCTCATATTTATTCCATTTCACTTGTATATTTTCCTCTAAAACATTGGTATCACATTTGTAAATATTGAAGAGTTCTTTCCACATATAATCATAGGTTTTTTATACATTCACTTGGTGTAGATAGGTTCCATAAAATCTATCCCAAATGAATTTATTTATTTCACACCCCAAAACAAATAATTATGGTTGGTTTCTAATAAATCCACAAATTATATTAATGTGGATATACCCAAAATAAAATTATGTAAACATACATCTGTAATGACCTGATATAGTCATGGATCCTATTCTTCCATAACATAAAATAATTTCTACCAAAAATTTGAAAACATTTAAATTTAAAGAACACTACCACTTCCATGCCTTTGTGAGCTTAAAAAAATAAAAAAATGAATTGATACCAACTGTTACTCCATTATTTAGTATATTACATTAAGAGGTTGGGTGAATCAAGTTATTATTGATTTAAGATCCAAACTCAATAAATGATGATCATGTTTACTCAATGTGAGGAAAACCATTTTCTAACCATACATTGACTTCATGATTGATGAAAGGAATAAACCAAAGAAGATATGTTTATATAGTTCACCCTAATAGGTCCATCGAAGGATCATGCGAAGTTAATGTGCTTACACACCTAAAACAATCGATAACAATAATTATTTTTTATTTACAAAATAGAGTGGTACCATTGACCCTCCAAAAATATTGTTCAAATAAATGATAAATGGTAATTGACTCTTGATCAAATTTTATATGATTTATCCTACCTTTAACACATTTATATTTAATAAAAAAATGTGAAAATGAAAATTTAATGTTTTTCCTATTTCCTAACCTGATGATGTTTTAGTGAGATGAATCTCCAAGAATATCCCCCTTCTTTATTACTTTTAAATTTTCCATCAAGTATATAAATATCCTCTTAATTATTTATTATAATGGTAATCTTTATTTCTCATGATTTTCCCATATTTCATCCCCAATTTTATTTATGAATTAAGTATTATTTAATTCAAATTAAAATCCTAAACCCTAAGGAAAACATCTTCGAAAAAATTAAAATGTTTCATATAACTAATATAATATTGTATGATCATACATATTACATTTTAGAAACATTATTATAAAGATTAACTATGTAATAATATCCATTATGACAATGAAGGAGATTAAATCAATCAAATTATGAAATCGTGGTGCGTTTCTCGACATCTTGGATTCCTATGAATAAGTACTTTTTTCTAATGAAAAAAATAACCTCTATGAACTACCCACAGTCATTCCATCATTTACTCAACTTAGATAAAACACCTATCAATCTGTGAAATAATAAATTTTTCCTATAGTTTGGAGTCAAATATGACATGAGATAATCAAATCATTATATTTAATTAAAAACATCCTCAATGACTAAGGACCGAGTACATATTGTGTGTATCCTTCACAATAAAAATTAATCATAGACTATTCTCCAGAACATAGGCCTATTAAAAATTCAATTGATATTGAAAATTACCTATTAATCCCAAAAAATATCCTCAAAATATAGTAAACCTTCCATATCATATGAATCCATGAAACTCATGTGACAAAAAACTCTGTTTGTTCAACTCCTAAATGTAGACTATGCTCTGTGGAATAAAACCATTATACGACCCACCATTATGGCCTAGTCCATTACTTTGATTCATATGATCTATCTTTATAAAAATTTTCATATATGTTTAAATGATAAGGATTTAATGAATCCATTATAATCCTTAAAATATATTCTCTTCTCCACAACCTTCTTAAACTATGAATATGAGATGTAACCGTAAAAAAAATACAAAAAACCAAAATGTATTTGTGTTTATATAAGTGGTAAAGCTTCATGGAATTCCAATATCATTTATATAATATTAATATATGATGACTACCACATTTTTTAGAGATATATTCTATTTGAATTAGATAAAGAGATGGTATTTTTAATGTATTATCATTTGGAAACTAAAGTTAAACCTAGAAGAACCATTCAAAAATTATAATAGATTCTAGAAACATACTCAATGAATTTGAAAAAACACTGGGATCAACATATTATTATAGTTTATTTATCATATTAGATCATTTTACACTCTAGAAGTCAAATGGTACCATATAAAACACTATATAATAACATATAAAAAACTTGAAAATGCTGGGATAATTTTATAGAGAGGAAAATGTAGGATCCGATTTTTTCTATGATATGATGGAAAATTTTTAATTCATTCAATAACATATAAAAGAAGAAAAACATCATAAAAGGGCTACACTGATAATTAATAAATAATATTGTATTCAAATATTATGAAAAATTATTTCTTTGAATGTCTCCCTAGAGTATGGTAATGGTATTCTAGAATTTGGGAAACAATGATCCATATATATATATCAGACCCTTAAAAATTGTTGATCTTAGAGGGACTATAGAATATATCTTACTATTTAAACAAATCCTCTCTTATGTAAAATATGTGGTCCCTGTATCTATATTTATGTATTATATAAAAAATCCATCATATAACTAATTTTGAAGATGTTAAAACTTGAACAATAACTTTTTTATGAAGAAAAACCATTGGAGATAATGGATTGAAGAGATAGTGTAATATAGAACAATACAACACATTTGGTTGATATTCATAACTTTGAAATATAAAAGTTTGAACCTAAATATGTAATGAGGTAGAACTACCCTAATTGTTCTTATAGGCGTAAAAATATTTCAAGGGTGGAATTCCTGTAAGGGGGCTCAAATATATGGCCATATGATTTTACTATTTATTATTCCTTAATAATATACTTTGTGGAATAGCTTGTTTTACATAAAACACTGAAATAAATGGGTTGTGATTTATTTTATTACGATATAATATTATAATATAATAAAATCATTAATACATTATGAGAATATATTAATAAAAACAAATTAAGGAATTTTTGAGTTGGATAAACACCCATGTGTACAAACATTCCACGAACATATAAAATTAATTTTTATGATTTTCCTAATAGATCCTAACCCTAATCAAAACTCTAAAATTAAGTCTTATAAATACATATATTATAGTATTTTTGACAAATAAGTAAATTAATATGATGAATTATTATAAAGAATATATGTAAGTAAGTATATAAGAATGAAATCTAACAATTAAGTATATATTCATTTAAATTATGGATATTTAAATTTGGGTTTTAGAAATACGGTCATTGTTTATATGGCTATTGGGTTTGAATACATCCAATTAGAATATTGATGTTCTATATTTTTAGTAAATTTTTTAAAATATAACAATTTGGGAATAATGTAAGAAGGTAAAATATAATTATAATTTTTTATATAAAAATTGATTTTTATTCTGTACATATTATTATTATTGTTATTAATGAATTATTTGATTCATTTATAAAAATAATTTAATATTTTGATGCAAATTTATTTTAAAAAATAAATGTTTAGAAGAAAAATAAGTAATTTTAATAAGATTGGAGAGAAATTATTAAATGATATTTTTGAAAGAACTAATATTACTATTATGAATTAATTTTATATTAATAAATTAAATTATTCACTTTTTATTTATTTTTCTAATTTAATGATAAAATTATATGAAAATATAGTGACACTTATAGAATTCGTAGTTGATATGAAATAGGACTAAGAACCCATAATCTGATATATTTCATATTTTCATTTAAATACAAATTTTACTATACATAGAAATTGAAATAGATAAACTGTATTTAAATTTTGGAATCAGAATGTTGAATTTGGGTAAGTTTGTTAATTTTATTTTAGGAATAAAAATACTTTACTATGTTAAAATGAATTAAAATTACAAAGGTGAAACAAGATAAAATGTTTAAAACATAGTGAAATAACTAAATATATCAATAAAGAAATATATATAAATTTGTGGATGAGGAATTTATTGACAAGACCATATCCCACATCAATTATTATACTCTTTGGATCCATTTTCATTTTTAAAAGGAAATACATTTTCTATTTAGTAGTAAGTATTACAAAATTCCACACATATCACCCATAAAAGGACCTCATAACCACAAAACATATCATCAAACCATAAGACTCTTAGTTAAACCATATTCCACCACATCCCTCCCAAAAACTACTAGATAAATCATTGAGATTATTGTTTCATAAAGATACCACTATTCAAAGGATTAATCAAATTTACAATATTCTTCTCCTAATAATTATGGTAAGTATTCCCAATACCAACTTTTCATTTATATTACTTTACGTATTATCCTTATAAAAAAATTTATTAGATAAAAAAATTAAAATGAAATATGTTTTATTATTATATTGAAATTTTATTATTTTTATTGAACAACCATTATCAACCATACACTTATTAATTATGAAATGAAAACTTTGTTAGTGTTACATGTAAACTACCACCTAAATTGATGCCATATTTTTTTCCATTGAATGCATGGATGGTTTTGAAAATTTATTTTATTAATAAATATAATAATTATGACATGATTAATATTAAAAAAAATAATATTAATTCTATAAATAAAAATTGATTGTTATTAACTCAAGGTTATCAGTAAATAACCAAAAAAATATTCACCATAAATTTAATCCTCAAAAAACCATACACATATTCTCCATTAAATGAAAAATGGGATTCATAAATAATTGGAAGACAATGATTTAAATAAATTTTCTAATATGATAATGAAAAACTTAGTATCCATGAATGGGTTTTAACATTTCTATTTTTAAAAATAGATGAAATAATTAAAATTACTAACATCTAATGATGAAAATAAACATTAACTAACTATTACATGTGTAGTGAATGAATATAAATAAATAAGAAAAGTAAATAGATATGAATTTTGTTATTTAATAATCAATTAATATGTTTATGTTTATTATAAATTATTTTAAATAACCTTAATGTAATTTAAGATAAAAAAAGAAAGGTTTTTGTTTACAATTTGATTTTGAATTAAATATTGTTATAAATATGTTTCCATATATGGAAATTTTATGTTTTTTTATATATCTCTCTAAAAGATACTCTATTTAATTCTTCTATATTTGTTTAATAAATTTTAAATTTCTACAACCCATTTTATTTCCACATCGATTCATAATTCACTCGAAGTGATTCTTGTAAGATAGATCATCCTTACCCCTTATTTCGGTCAAATGTTTTTCCTCCATGCACATAATTTTTATTTTGTTTAATGGATTTATCTAACTATACATATATGATTTTTAAATTTATTATCAATTTAATTAGCTATCATTACAAAAGGAATATTTTGTTAATGTTTTTGGTATAGATTTTTACCACCAATAGAGACCTTCATTCCAAAATGTGAAAGGCATATTCTTTATAATAAATTTTCATACTAAAAATTTTTCTTGAGATTTTTTTTTTATTTATGAAATATACTCTCCATGTTTTTATGTTTTTCAAATAAATTTATATTCCTTTTTTTTAAATATTTCTTAAAAATTTATCTAAAGTGAAAAGGACATTTCTTACTCTTTCCCTATGTAAAGTTTAATGATATTATAAAATTATTTTTAATCTACTTCATAATGAATTAATATTTCTTATCATACAATAAGAATATGATCTAATTTCATTGTCCAATTTTTTTATTTGTACAGATTATGATAATTTACTATTGATATTATTCATAAAACCTATTAATATTTCATTGGTTATTCATATTGTGATGGAATTAAGAATATTTTCATATTCTAATGGTAGATATATGTCTTGGTTTTTTATTTGTGAGAGGTGGGATATAAATATATATCACTCTAAGGTATTGGTTTAATCATTATATTTCATAAGATTACGTATTAATGGAATGGAGAGTACAACCAATCCCCTAAGGGTCTATGTCTACTATGTTTATAAGAATTCCGATTGAACCACATACCCTATAGGGCACTATGCACTATGAAATGATGGTATTTGTAGTGATCCACAATATATATTTTTTATGCTTATATATGTAAAATAATTCCATGACACGCTATTATTCTAATGTTATGTTTTTATAGATCATGACATTGGACTCATGCTCTCACACTCTTATTACTATTTTCATTTGTTATACTAAACAAATTTTTTCATGAGTCATGTTGTATGATATATCATTTCTTGGGTATGATTATCCTATGTTATGGACATGAACCTTTATTATGATATCATACCCATATTCTCATTACATGCTCACTTATGATCTTAGATTGGTGAATATTATGTTTACTCATAATGAAAATCTAAGATCACTCTTTCTTATGTTTCCATTCCCCACGTTAAAAATATGTTAATAAAATTTTATGTGTCAATTAAATTATTTTTTATGAAATGATTATTTGTAGGAGATGGTGAAAATCATGTAAGATAATTTGTTATGCGTCTAGTCTCTAGAGACAGAAAAAATTTGGTTCTGGGGTGTGCTTTATTAACATAGAAAATGAATATTCATTCAAAAAAATGTAATATATATTAATGAAATAGTTAGTTCACATCATTTATATATCTTCATTATGTTCTCTTACTATCATTATTTTCTTATATTCATTTTTGATCATCAATTTATGCCTCTTATACTTACACTTACTAAGCAATAATTTTCACTCATTTCTTTTGATTATATTCCTTAGGTTTTGAAGAATTGTATTCTATATAATGTATATAAAAGGGTGTCACATTAGAAGGCTATTTGTGGGAAATTTTTAATAAATATTGTAAAATAAGATCAAGTATTTAAGTTCCAATGACACTAAACTTTTGGGTGTTGGGATTTAGTGTTTTTTTTGTGAGATATAATGTTTATGTTTGCGAAATAAAGATAAATATATACATATTATGCACAAGTCATATCACTTAGTATAAAAAATACGTGTAAAGTACATATTTCTTACCCTAGATCTGGGAGTGCAGATCTAGGGTATCTAATTTTTGTTTGGTTTTTCATCAACCATTTAAGGAAATTTGTTTCAACATCTATCATATTTAATAATGTAGTTATTATTGTGAAGTTCAATTATTTATCATTTTCATAAAATTCTTGTGTTTCAAAAATAAATTTTTAAATAATATAAATATTTCTATAAGACCCTTGAAGGGTGTATAAAATGTTCTCATGGTTTTTCTAGTCTTTATTTAGTTTATTTTTCAATGAATATTTAGTAACTCCATTTTCACTAAATTGTATGTATTCCTTGAATTTTTGAAAATGGAATTGGATATATTTTTTAATTTCATTATAATAGAAGAAGGGTTTTATCTATGTTTTAATTTTAATGAATCAATCAAATAATTTATATATTTTTTTATGAATGGGATGTTTTATTTTTCAAGTAGATACAATGGTTGTAATGTGTTGTTTTTTTTATGTGAAGAAATCTTGAGTATTTTCAAGTGATTTTTTGGAACATTTTTTGTTAGAAATATAATATCACATTGTTACATACATTAAAATATCTACATGGTGTTTCTGGAAAGGATATTTCTTTTATATATTCATCATACAATATCATTATAAAGTCTCTATTTAAATTTTATAAAATGTGCCATTAACGATTTTTTACTCTTGTTGGGATCCCCTTGGTTGTATGTGATTCATAGACTATTAACCCATCTTTAAGTGTGAACTCTGTTATTAATATTATTTATAATCATATATGTAAAAGTGGTATTTTCATGAGAGGGTGTTAGTGGTGAAAAAGGTTTATTGATTTTACCATTCTATGTTTTGTGAGGATCATTTATTTATTGGTTCTAAACTCTACATTACATTTTTCTTGGGGACCCTAGGAAGATGAGTGAGAAGTGCATTTTTCACACTTTTGTAGTGTGTGAACTAACTAGTGCCTCAATTTATATTATACTCTATCCATTTGAAGGATCCAGATGTGTGTGACTTAGGTATATATCATTCAGGAATTCAATTATAGTTTAGATTGTTCTATGACTAGTTCTAGAGTTTAAATCATCCTCTAGATAAGGGAAGGACATTAATGATAGTTATTTGTGAGTCCATATTGTTAGGATGAAACCATAAGATTGGAAGTTGATTTCTTATGAATATTATAAGATAATTTTATGTTAGTACCTTGGGAAATTCCAATGAAACTTATTAATTTGATTATTGTTTTATCTAGGGGTTTCTCATTGCATAGGTTGCATTAATTCTCATTGTGTTTATTTACAATAGAAACATCCTTTACATTATTTTTATTTTCATTTATTATGCCTCTTTATAAGAGGGTTCCCACTATTTACATTTCTTCATTATTTATAAATAAATTTACTATTGAAACAATTATGCAATGATATTTTTATGAAAGGTTTTGAAATAAGTAACATCTTTTAGTTTTTATTATATAAACTTAAACTCCAACCTCTAGAATTTTTAATGTTTTTTCATGTTTCAAATTGTACATTATTCACTATAGAAATATTAGTGGGATTCAAAATATTTTTTAATGGAAGATATGATTTATTTTATTAGGTTTAAAACCATGATTTTCAAGATGTATAGTTTTTTCTTTCAAAAATATTTACCCTAGAGGTTTTGGAAAGATAATTATGTTATATACATTATTTCTGTTATTAATTACTTTTTAAAAAAATTATTTTTTCTAATAATTTTCAATCTATTATTTATGAAGTGAATATGTAAAGGGAATTTCATAGAATCCTTAGTCAAATCATACTTTTTATGTTTATATCACACTATACAAACAAACTTGTGTGTGCCAATGAATCTATCATGTTTTTATATAGATGCACTGATTTTGATCACATTATTGATGTATTTCATGATATGAGATTATGGAAGTTTTGGATATAGTGAGTGACTATGGTTCATGTGTATATTTTTTATGTAGGGTCTCAAGTTGTTTTTTGGAAGTTTATGTATTTACTAATTCAACTAGTTTAAATTTTGTGTTTCTATTGTATATTATAATAATGTTTTTTTAATATTCCCAGATAAGAGAAATAATTTTTATTGATTATATATCATATGAATATTTATCATTTTTATGACATGTTTGGTTCATTAGTTGATTTAGAAATACTTATGCATTTTTAATATACATCTAATGTATGAAAGGTATATGATAGGTTCTTGGATGGATTATAAAACATACAATTACTGATATCTTGGGATGGAACCATACCAAAAATATGTTTAGTTTCATATATTGTAATAATTTTCCAACCTATGGTGATCGTAAATGTTCTTTGAGCCTTTTGGATAATTTTTTTGGGTATCTGTTCTATGGAATCCTATACTAATTCATTAGAAAATAGTATCAGAGTACCATAACTTTATTTGTAAGTATATAGGATTTATGGATATTGGGGTCATCAAAACATAAGAGGCAGTTCATGTAACACCCCACCCCTACCTCATTGGCTTGAAGAGGCAGTGAGGGATACTTGTCCTTAAGCGACGTTCCCATGGTGCTAAAGGCTAGAAATAAATGTCGAGGGCTTCTAGAACAAATTGGGGAAAGATTTTCCCTAAAGAAAAATCAACCAATAATCCAAAAACAACCACTATATGATGTGTGTCAATACAACATTCAAGCATGTATTATCATAAGACAACCAAGTTGTTCCACAATACAACCCAAAACCAATTCAACCAGACATGTCTACATCACATCAGAGTACAAGTGGAAACTAATAAACCAACTCTACGAGACATGACACCACCATAGCTCCACACCAAGATCCCAGATCCAAGCTCCACCAAGACATCATAATGCACCACTAAAGGAGGGATATTCCTTACCTTTTCCCATGTCATGATACACAACATCTGCAAACACACCAACGTGCCAAAGAAGGGGGTGAGTACTAAAACTCAGTAGGTTTTCCCCAAATGAATTCCATACACACACCACTAGGATAAAACCGTTATCACATTTATATAAAACAATTTATATAAAATATTCACAAGTGCAACCATTTCTATAAGACAAACATGCCCTTACCAAGCCGTCACACCCAAACCAAGATACCAAGGGAAATCCAACCAAACATTCCACAAGCCTTTTTATCATTACATACTGGCACAACACTTTCCAGCTTGCAAAGAAATGCACAACGAAAAACCAAACGGTGGGACTTCCACCCAACCCACAACTAGTGGTACTTCCTGACCACTACCCACAAGGTGGTTCTTCTGACCACTATCCATCACCTTTTATATTGAGTCTTACCACCCACTTCCATACAACATTTCAACCAATCACAACCAAGCATACAACCCACCAATGTCACAACAACATGCAGTCAACCAATTCCATTTCATAACCATCCACTTCAATAAATCATCCATTTATTGAAAACCATTTTCCATGCCAAACCACATTTCAATAAAAGCAACATTTTTATTGAAAACCATTTTTTAATCAACCATTTTCCCAAATCAATCTCATCAACCCATTTTAAAATCTCTATTTTAAAATCCACAATAATAACATTTCACCATGAAATCCCCGTTTCCCCAAAATCCACAAATGGATTTCCAACCAATTTTGCATAAAAAATCACAATTAATTTTCAGCACAAATATTAATTGTAACAAATAACAACTAATTCTAACCAAGTGGAGTCGAGAGAGAAGCCACCTACCTTTAGGGTTCCTGAGAAATCAACCCACAAGAAACCACACCTCAAATCCGGTGAACGCACCACCGAAACCTCTCTAGATCCCTTTCCCTAACATTCACAATCCTTAAAAACATCATCCAAGGAAACAAAAACCCTATATCTACACACAAAAAACTATAGATCTAGAAAACCAAGAAAGATAGTGATGTAGATCTAGAGGAAAACACAAGAAACCCAAGAGGAGTGACTTACCTGGGATAAACCACCTTCAATCCACCAAGAACCCTCTTAAAAAAGCTTCCAAAATGAGTATAAAAGCTCCTCCACCCCGTGAGAATCGAATAACCCAAGTAAACCATGAGTGGGAGGAAGTTTGGAGTGAAATGAGGCAAGCCCAAGTGAGCCTGGGTTTTAAAACCCTATTTTTAAGTGGTCAGATGGTTAGCCCACACGGTTTGACAAACCGTGTGCTAACTCTACACACGCTACTGCCCCGAGAGCAAGGGTCTGCATGGTTTCCTCATATTGTTTGGAAAACCGTGTGTAGGCCATGCAAAGCCTACTGTCTCCCTTGCACCTAGAGAATCCGCACAGTTTCCACTAATTGTGCTCAAACTGTGCACCCCTTTAAAAGCCTCCAAACTCATCCAAAAACATTCCAAACTCTCCCAACCTCTTACCAACTCATCCCATGCACTTTAAACACATAAAAAGGCATAAAAAAAGCTACATACCTCAAACAGGGGGTACTAAATTCTCCCCACCATTGGAATTTCCATCCTTTGAAAGTAGTGAACCTTCCCTTTGCGGAAAGAGCTCGGGCCACTGCTCGACCATTTCTTTCTCCCGCTCCCAAGTCTCCTCTTGAATCTGGCCATGCTACCACAAAACACGAACTAAACCAATGATTTTACCATGAAATATATTCTCATTCCTATCTACAACCCGCACTGGAACGTGCAATAATGCAGCATCTGGTTCTAGCTCGACATGATCCCTTCGAATCACATGTTCACGATCTGGATGATACTTTTTCAACTGTGACACATGAAACACATTGTGCACCGCACTGAACCTAGGTGGAAAATCCAAACAATAAGCCACCTAACCAACCCACTCAAGAATCTCAAAAGGTCCAATATACCTCAGAGATAACTTTCCTTGCTTTCCAAACCGACGATGTCCCAACCTAGGAGAGGTCTTCAAGAAAACAAGATCACTCACCTCGAACAACAACGACCATCGACGATGATCCACATAAAATTTATGACGACTCTGAGCTGTCTCCATTCTCTTCCTAATAAACTTGATCTTCTTCATAGTCTCCTAGAAAAATATTAGTCCAACCATTGAGTACTCACCCGTTTCCACCCAACATAGTGGGGAACGACACGGTCTCCCATAAAATGCTTCAAACGGATCCATGTTTATGGATTCCTGATAACTTTTATTGTATGAGAACAAAACCAATGACAAGTTCTCCTCCCACGAGCCACCAAAATCCATGACACAAGCCCACAAAATATCCTCCAGAGTTTGTATCATCATCTCGGATTGACCATCCTTTTGAGGGTGATACGACGTACTCATGGTCAACTTAGTTCCAAGGGCTTGCTGTATGGATTTCCAGAAACGAGATGTAAACCTTGGATCTCTATCTGATACAATCGAAAATGGAACACCTTGACTCTTTACCACCTCCAGGATATAGATTTTGGACAGATCATCCACCATATGAGATTCACGAATTGGGATGAAATGGGCCGACTTCATTAACAGATCCACTATCACCTAAATGGTATCGTGATTTTTGACCATTCTTGGGAGACCTGTGAAAAAATCCATCACTATCTACTCCCACTTCCAAACAAAGATTGGTAAAGACTGCAACATTCCTGCTGGCCTCTGATGCTCTGCCTTGACCTGCTAACAAGTCAAGAATCTCGAAACAAACTCAGCCACACTTCTTTTCATACCAGCCCACCAGAACTGTACCTTCAACTCTTTATACATTTTCTGAATTCTAGGATGAACAGGCCACCTGGAATGATGATACACCCTGAGAAGATCCTCCTGACAAGAAACTGGTACAACCATCTGATTCCTAAAACACAAAACTAAATCTCCATCCAGTTCCCAACCCTCAATGGTCTCCCCACCATTGAGTCTCGACCCCATGGTCACACACTCAGAATCAGATATCTGTTCCACTTTAACTAGGACAACCATGTCAGGAATCAACAAAATCGTAAAGAAGACCGCTCTATTGCCCTGCTCCTCACATTCCAACCACATATCAGCTATAACCGACATCAACTACCACGGGTCTGATGCCTGTTTTACCACCTGAGCATATGATTTTCTACTTAATGCATCCGACACTGAATTTACCTTACCCGGTGTGTACATTAAGTCAAAATCAAACATTTATAGGTATTCCATCCATCTCATTTTCCTCAAGTTCAAATACCTTTGTGAGAAAATGTGCTTCAAGCGCTTTTGATCTATATATACCATAAATTTCTCACCGAAGAGATAATGACTCCATAATTTGAAAGCATGGACCCCTGATGCCAACTCCAAATCATGAATTGGGTAGTTCTTCTCATGCACTCTCAACTGCCATGAGCCATATTCAACCACATGATTCCCTTGAATAAGAACGCAACCCAACCCTGATCCTGATGCATCGTAATGCACCATGTACCCTTTTCCTGGTTCTAGAAAAACCAAGATTGGTGCTGATGTAAGACGAACCTTTAGCTCATCGAAACACTGCTGAAACTGTTCATTCCACTGGAATGGAACATTCTTCATTGTCAAAGCTATCATCGGTGCTTCAGCTATACCAAGAAAACTTCATATCTCAAACACATTCTTTGTCGGTTGCCACGAGATAAAAACCTCTATCTTTTAAAGTTACACTGAAACACCTCTTTCAGAAATCACATGGCCAAGAAAACGAACTTCCTGTATCCAAAAGTCACACTTTGAAAATTTGGCATACAACCGATGATCCCTCCAGATCCCTAGCACTGTCCCCAAGTGCTTCTCATGCTCCACCCTTGTCTTTGAATACACCAGAATATCATCTATAAAGACCAACACAAATGAATCCAGATATCACTGAAATGTCTGATTCATCAATGCCATAAACACCATTGGTGAATTCATTAGACCAAAGGGAATAACCACATATTCATAATGGCCATATCTACTTCTGAAAGCTATTTTAGGAATATTGTCCTTCCTCACCCACAATTTATGATATCCCGACCTCAAGTCAATCTTGGAGAACCACTGGGCTCCCCTCAACTGGTCGAACAAATCATCAATTCATGGGAGTGGATATCTATTCTTTATCGTAACTTAGTTCAGTCTACGATAATCAACACCAAGTCTCAACGTTCCATCCACCTTTTTCACGAACAACACTGGTGCTACTCATAGAGACATGCTAGGCCGGATAAACCCTTTGTTTTCTAACTCTTCCAACTGGACTTTCAATTCCCGCAATTTAGCTAGTGCCATCCGATAAGACGGAAGTGAGATAGGACTTGTCCCCAGAAGGAGATCAATTGTAAACTCCACCTCTCTTACGAGAGGTAACCCAGAGAATTATTCAGGAAAAACACCCATGAACTGATCCACCACTGTTGGAAGAACATTCTGCTCAACACTGACACCGATTCCAACGACAACACTGTCAACTAATATGATAACATACCCACTACTGGTTCCAACAAACCCATTGCACCCTGCCTTTCATGCCTCTCTCCTCTAATGAGATGTCTAACAACATCGTGTGTCGTAAAATCCATTGTCCACGCATCACAATAAATGTGAGCCTTAAATGCCCCCAGCCAATCCATTCCCAGGATTAAATCATACCCATCCATCTCAAGCATTGAGAAATTCCACACTAGCTCCACCATGCCCACAACAATACAACATTCTATACACAAGAAGGCTCAACACTCTCTTCTACCTATACTAGTTTGAAGTTTTAAGACTGAGGGAATCATTTCTACCCTTAAACCCAGCAAATAAACCACAAATGTAGCAATAAAAGAATGTGAAGCACCCGAATCAAACAGCACTTGCACCAAGGTATAATTTAAAAGAATAGTACCTCGTAACGTGGATGGTCCCGAATAATCATCCACCACAACCTTCTCAGCTCCAAACACATGTTTTCTTGCCACAATCTACTCTTTATTGCCATTATGTGGCATCTTGGTATTCAGAAAATCACGATGACCCACTTTACCCTGTTGATGAGGGGTGTATTGCTGTCCCCGTCCAGTCGAAGCATACAACGTTTGCGATCCTTGAGAAGTATCACACAAACCCGACATCGGATTATTCCAAAAATAACACTACAGATTCCCCATATGCTTAAAATTATGACATGCTTGAGGTTGTGTTGTACAATATCTCTTGATGTGTCTTGTCGAACCACACTGAAAACATCCCAGCTTGCTCTGGGACTTCAGAGGAAGATTCACCGATCCTGCCATCAGATTATATGCCATATTCCTGCTCTGGGAATAAGTGTCCCTCCTCCGCTTTATCCCAGCGTTAGAGTTCCCACTATTCCCCATGGGTACCACCATGCTTCCACCGCCGGGAGCGGCCAACAGATCCTGCTCAGCCACTGATGCTCTATTCACCATCTCGGTGTAATCATCTATAGACAACACCGCTATCTTTGAATGGATTTTTTTCCTTAACCCCTCTTCAAATATCCTTTCCTTCAACAACATGCTAACCGCCACCTCAGGTGCAAACCTCACTAAGCTCATAAACTTAGTTGCATACTCTGTCACCGACATAAGATCTTGCTTCAAACTGAAGAAATCAGTCGTACGCTTAATTCTGAACGTATGTGGGTAGAATTCTTTATTAAATAATTCTTCAAATCCTTCCCACATCATACCCTTGTCCATCCCCGCTTGGACTACCAACTCACACCACTGAAGGGCAAGATCTTCTAACATATATGTGGCCAACTTCACCTTTAACTCTACTGGTGTTCCCAAGAACTCGAAGGTCTTGTTCATTCTATTCAACCATGCTTCTTCCCTCTCCAGCTCTGAATCACCCCTGAAGATGGGTGGATTATTCTTTTGAAACTGAACCGCATGATCCACATTCCATTTTTCATCCATTTTATTTCCACTTTCCACAGCTCGGAAAGCTTGCACTGTGCTTTTCACTAGCTTCTATTTCACCAGAGGCTCAGATGCTACCACATTCTCAGAAGCCTCCTCCAGTTGGTCTCTACAACGCCTCCCCGGTGCCATTTCTATAAACAGAAAAATAAACAACCATGATTCTCACTTCTATAGACATCATGAAATCCCATTTCAAATGATATTACACAACTCTATCACAACAAGGCCTTCCACCAGTTCACATTTTCGATGTTTCACCATTTTGAAAACCAAACCATTTTCAAAACACCAATTTATTCACATTAAAATTTCACACATTTTCAAAACCATTTCTCAATTCAACCCATAAATAATTATGCCCAATCAAATATGCATCCTAGTGGGAAGTCATTTCTACCATGCATGTCATAATCATATCATTGGCTATACCCACGACAATGAGATATCCAATGCTTATAAGTGTCTCCAAACACTTATGTACCCAACTCCCTAGTAACTTGAATTTCAGCTTAAAAGGGTTATATACGTCCTTTTATACTATACATTCCAAGTTCCGACATTCCTACGCCTCGCTACCATCTCGACTCAAGGAATGCACCACAACGAATGTCAACACCAAATATGAGAATCAACTCCCAAGGACCAAACAAACTGATACCACTTATAACACCCCGCTCCAACCTCATTGTCTTGAAGAGTTGGTGAGATCTACTTGGCCTTAAGTGACGTTCCCAAGGAACCAAAGGCTGGCAATAAATGTCGAGGGCTTCTAGAACAAATTGGGGAATGATTTGACCTTAAGACAAAACCAACCAACAATCCAAAAACAACCACTATATGATGCATGTCAATAAAACATTCAAGCATGTATTTTCGAAAGACAACCAAGTTGTTCTACAATATAACCCAAACCAATTCAACCCGACATGTCTACATCACATCAGAGTACAAGCGAAAACTAATCAACCAACTCTATGAGCCATGACACCACCACAGCTCCACACCAAGCTCCATGCTCCAAGCTCCACCAAGACATCACAATGCACCACTAAATGAGGGATATGCCTTACCTTTTCCCACGTCACGATACACAACATCTGCAAAGACACCAACTTTCCAAAGCAGGAGGTGAGTACTAAAACTTAGTAGGTTTTTTCCAAATGACTTCCCTACACACGCCACTAGGATAAAACCGTTAGCACATTTATATAAATCAATTTATATAAAATAATCACAAGTGCAACCATTTCCATAAGCCAAACATGCCCTTACCAACCCATCACACCCAAACCAAGCTACAAAGGGAAATCCAACCAAACATGCCACAAGCCATTTCATCATTACACACTAGCACAACAATTTCCAACTTGAAAAGCAATCCACAACAAACAACCAAACGGTGGGACTTCCAACTAACCCGTTCACCCATGCACACCAAAACAACCAAAACGGTGGGACTTCCGCCCAACCCGTTCACCCATTCACAACTAGAGGTTCTTCCCAACCACTACCGACATGGTGGTTCTTCCAAAAACTATAGATCACCTTTTATAGTGAGACTTCCCGCCTACTTCCACACAACATTTCAACCAATGACAACCAAGTATACAACCCACCAATGTCACAACAACATGAAATCAACCAATTCCATTGAATACCCATCCACTTCAATAAATCATCCATTTATTTAAAACCATTTTCCATGCCAAACCACATTTCAATAAAAGAAACACCTTTATTGAAATCCTTTTTTCATCAACCATTTTCCCAGATCAATATCAACAACCCATTTTAAAATATCTATTTTAAAATCCACAACAATAACATTTCACCATGAAACCCCATTTTTCCCCAAAATCCCAAATGGATTTCCAACCAATTTTTCATAACAAATCACAATTAATTTTCATCACAACAATTAATTGTAAAAAAGAACCACTAATTCTAACTAAGTGGAGTTGAGAGAGAAGCCACCTATGTAGGATCGAAATAACGATGTAGATGCTCAATATACAAGATGGGGGGGTGAATTGTACACTTTAAAAATTCCTTTAGAACCTTTAAAGTTAGTTATGGATAACTGTGTTTTCTTTAGACAAGGAAAATCTAGGTTTAACAAAGTTAAACTATGGAAATTCACAGCACCTCTAATCACCAACTGGAGTATTGGAACCGAGGTTTACAATATAAGATTCTACCTTAAAGAATATAGAATCTCAAACTAATCAGAGTACAAGTGTGAGGAAATACAAGAAGGTTATAATTTCATTACAATATACTATACATCGGAAAAACAAGTAGTAAAACTAAATGTAACAAGATATGAATCTTTTAACCCAAAGAGAAGGGTATCCAACAAACTTGGATAAAGGTCCCTTGATTTATACTTTCAAGCAAGTCTGTCTTACCCACACCAGGGTAAGCCCTCAATATGAAGATCGGAATCTCTGTCTTGTTATCCCCACAATCCCTCAACTTCAAGGTAGTTAGAGCCTCTGTCTTCCTCAGTAAGGAAGCCCTTGAACTTCAAGGTAGTCGGCACCTCTGTCTTCCTATCCCCGGAAGTCCTCGAATGTAATCGCCAATATCCGGAGTCGCACAAAGAAATCTGAACGAGCGGTTCAGTACGCACAAGGCATGAAAAGCTTCTATCTCTAGAAGTCACCTTAACAACGTGTGTTCTCTAGATCGATCAACTTGTTCATTTCTGTATCTTTCAAGCTCTTTCAAATGAGCTCATATTTATAGGAAAATTCCCAACGGTCGGCTCCCTCTTCTAATGATCATATTTTCCATGAAATTCAGAGGGACCTGTACATGAGTAACTCAACCAACGGTTAATTAGAAACAAAATAGACGACATCATTTTATAACAAACTATGTATAACTGAATGTACGCCATCGTTTTGAAATGAAGCATATGTAAGTAAAATATAATCAATATTTTGGAGTGTAAGAAAGTCAAAAGTTCAGAGTCTAACCAAAATGAAGTTCGGATTCTATGTTAAGAAATGTTCGGATTCTGTTTTTATAGGAATTCGGAGTCTGGTTTCACTAGAGATCGGATTCTGAACCTGTAGAGTTTGGAGTCGAACTTCTTAAGAGTTCGGAGTCAAACTGCTTAAAAGTTCAGAGTCAAACTTCTTAAGAGTTTAGAGTTGAACTGCTTAAAAGACCGGAGTCCAACTTCTTCAGAGTTCGGAGTCGAACTACTAAAGATTTCAGAGTCGAACTTCTTAAGAGTTCTGAGTCGAACTACTTAAGAGTTTGGAGTCAAACTTCTTTAGAGTTCGGAGTCGAATTACTAAAGAGTTTGGAGTCGAACTGCTTAAGAGTTCAGAGTCGAACTTCTTGAGAGTTTGGAGTCGAACTCCTTAAGAGTTCGGAGTCGAATTACTTAAGAGTTCGGAGTCGAACTTCTTAAGAGTTCGGAGTCCAGAATTCAGATTAGAACTACATTTCAGATCACATCCATAATTTGGATCCTAAAAATAGAATGTTCCAAATATTTTCATTATATGGCTCTGGAAATTTGGTTTTGAATCCGGTTTTTGAATTTAAGAATAATATTGCTATGTATAAGAAAATCTAGGTTAAGGTAAATTTCCTTAAAGAAGTAAATTTTCCTTATGGGAGTAAATATAATATTTTTTTAAGTATGAGGTGTTTGTGATTTAAAAAAAAAGGAATCGAAAATTCATAAGGAAAACCTTATTGACTCAACAATCTCCCACTTTTTGGAAAGCACAAACATCCTTTCGAAAAAGAATATATGGATTTTGAAAATTTTCATTAGACTTTGAAAATTAAAGCTTATCTCCATTTGTTCATAGATATAAGTGAATACAACTAACTCCCCCTTAGGCATTGAAACTCTAAGGATTGTATTCTGAGTTTCCAGAGTAGAGTTTTCATTATTGTAATAATGAAAAACTTTGTAGTGGGAAACTCCCCCTTTCATTAAGGATATTTCTCTTAGAAATTTTTCCTTTCTCGTCCTTATAAATAGTTGTTTTTTACTTCTCCCCCTTTGTGATTTTCGAAAAGAATTGAAGGGAATGGAAAGCAAAGTATGGTACCTGAAATATTAGTATATAACACGATACAACCAACCAGATAACCATTTCATTTGAGTTGGGAAAAAAATTTACAAGGAAAGATAACTACAACAAAAGATCGGAGTGGGTTCATTTGTCTTCCTTTTCCTTCGGAATGATCTGCTTCAACAAGGCTTTGAGTTTCTTCAAGTATCTTTGATCTTCCTCTCGTTGCCTCTCCAAGGCTTTTACCTTTTCTTCTTGAGCTTTTAAGGCCTCTGCCTAAGCTTCCAAGGATTCTTTCTACAGCTTTATTACCTCATCTTGCTTTTCCATCTTCTACTGAAACTCCATCCGGAAATCTCTTTTAGTTTTCCAATTTTGAGATACGGAGTTAAGCATCCCATTCAGATCCCTGACCTGTTGATTTCATAAATTTTTCTAATAGGTCAAATTCTCACAAATCTCATTAACCCTTTTATCCTCTATTTCAAAAGCATTTTTAAATTCAGCTTGAAAATTCTCAAAGTGAAATAAATCTTCATCAACTCTCTTAGACCACTTTGTTACCTTACTGGAGGACTTCCTATGCACGTCATAATCGATCAGAAAACTTTTCTGTTCAGCTTCCAACTTCACAAATTTATCCATGATCATGGATAAAGAATCAGATTTCTGATTCATAGATTGTTGCAGCAACTGGCATCTAGAATCTAGTGTTGGAATATCGGAATGGTTTCCACCAACTTCCTTAGAGATTGAACCACAAAATCATGCCTGTGAGATGATGATTCTGAATGAGAAACTTTTCTTGGAGACTGATCTTCTTCAGCTTGGACCAACTTTCTTCTAGAGGTACCACCAACCTATTTCCTCCTGAGGAGATCCTTTACAGGTGTCTCCATGAGATATTTCTTCCCCTTATCAGATTTCGGAATGGGTTCCACATTAGGAGATACTTCCTCGGATTCAGAAACTTGAACATTCTGATCTTCATCTAGTTTCTGTTTTTCTTGACCTTCCTCAAGAAAAATCCTCTCATAGGACTCTTCTTCATCATACATCATATTTTCTTCTTCTTATTCTTTATTTTACTTGCTAGATTCTTCATCTCCTTTATCTAATGTAACTATCTTTGCTGATTCAGCCTTATCTTTTTAGTTTTGTACTTGCTTGATCAAACTATCCAGATCTTCACTCTCCTCTTCTTCTTCTTCTTCTTCAACTTCTTCCTCTACTGATTCAGCAACTTCCTTGTCAGCTTATACAGCAATTACTTTACCCTTTTCCTTTTCCAGAGTGACATAGTTTTTGGCTGGAGTTTCTGGTAAAGAAGGTTCAACATCGAAATTTTCCGGAACTGGAAGCCTTTCGGAAGCCAACTCTGTATCTTTTAGGAAAGATCACACTAGTTCAGCTTCAGTCATTTTCTTTCTCAATTTCATTTCATTCACTTGTCTCTCTAGCTCCTCAGCAGCTTTTTCCTTTAATGATTTAGCCTCTGCAGGGTCCAGTCCGAATTGAGGATCCCCTTCCTTCCTCATTTCTTTATCTTCCCTCCACTTCGATGCTACTTCATCTGTATAAGGTTTATGCTTCTTCGGCTTGGGGGGGAGCAGATTGAGTTTCCTTAGCCTAAGGAATTTCTTCATCAGTAACCACTTCCTTAGCCTTCCTCTTCTTCCTTTGCTTCTTTGATGGTTCTGGAGATTGTGTTTCTTTTTCAGCTACTTCAAAATCCTCCACAGATAAGGGGTTAAATTCTCCGGACTCACTGGAAAATCCCATCTTTATCCTCTTAAGAGTATCATCACTGACTAGCATGAGCTTGCAATTCCGGATATTTGATTTTCAGGATACCTTGAAAGATTCTAAGCATCAAACTATCAGCTTAGATAAAAAGGCAGGAAACATAATAATCTGAGCTCTCAGATTTCTTTCTTTGATATTCTTGATCGTAACCAAGATATGCCTCATTAGATTTATCTTTCTAAGATTTAACAAAAAATATAAGACATAGATATTACTCTTCTTCAGATTGTCTTTATCTCCTCTACTCGGAACCAGAAAACTTTGCACCCATAGTTGAAGGATTCTATTGTTTGGAGTGAGCCGAGAAATCTTAATTGTTGAATCATCCTTAAGCCCAAGACACTTCAGTGCCTTCTCCTTATTGAAACTCCCTTGCACATATGGAATTTTGTGAGAGTAGAATTCAGCCTCTCCTTCATATAATAGATCAACTAGGCTCGATGCCTTAGTGTAAGAAAGTTTATAAGTCTTCCCATAAGACTTGAAAGAAAACCGCTCTCTTCCATCTTCCACCATGAAGGAAATAGACTCATAAAACTCTATTAATAAATCAGTATAAATCGGATCCTATTTATCTAACTTGGCTATGCAGATATCTTCCCATACATTCAGTCTGATATTCTTTGAAATTAGAGAATCAAGCTTATAAACATCCGGGTGAACTAACCTTTCCCTGAAAACTAACCACTTTGAGATAGGTTTCACAGTAGACATATCTTGAGAAGTTGCTTCAACAGACATTCGGAGTGAAGTAAACTGTAAGATTCAGATCGGCTTCACAAGGTTCGGAACCAGCCTTAAGAGGATCAGAAGAGCTTCAAGACACAAAATCTCGAAAGACCAATGTGGGATGAGTCTCAGGGTCCCCTTTATATAGGCAAAGAATTTGACCGTTGGTCTTCCAAAAGCCATCTAGCGGTTGAAAACGCTTTGATCAGATCTAACGGTTGAGAATAATTCAGCAAGGAAAAAACTTTGACTCCGATCTTTTGAGGTTTTTAAAGAAAACATTCAGATTTGAGGAAAAAAACTAGAATCCGAACTCTTAAAAACATGGAAAATACCAGTACCCAAAATTTGAATACAAAACTATAAGTAAGAAAATCATAACTTACGGATTGACATGAAATATTGTTCGAAATTGGTAATATTCTTCTTGAAGGAAAAAAACATCATTACAAAAGTTCCAGTACGAAAACCTCGTCATGAAAACCCCAGTCCGAAAATCTCTATTCCTAAAATTATCAGTACGAAAATTCCATTCCGGAAGTTTTCAGTACAATAATTTCTATTCTGGAAGTTATCATTTCGAGAATTTCAGTTCTGAAAATTTCAGTTCTGGTAATTCCCATTCAAGAAAGTTTAGTTTTGAGAAATTTCCATTCTGGAAGTGTAGTTATGAATTTTTTTTAAAAAAAAATTTAGTTACACTAACAATCGAATGTACTCCCCCTATAAAGAGGAGTTTATTACTGTTAGGAGAATTGTTCAACAAGAATTTAATGAAGAATGATTACCTTACAGTTATCATTCCTAACTTTTGTTTAATATATTCAAATCTATCGGAGGGTAATGATTTTGTAAAAATATCAGCAAGTTGATCTTGCGTTCCGATAAACTCAAGAATGATATCTCCTTTAAGTGTGTGATCCCTAAGAAAGTGATGCTTAATACCTATGTGCTTTGCATGAGAGTGATGTGCAAGATTCTTACTTAGGGCAATGGCACTTGTGTTATGACACAATATTTGAGTCTTAGTAAAACTCAGGCCATAGTCTGTGAGTGTGTGTTGCATCCACAACACTTGAGCACCACAACTTCCAGCTGCTACATATTCGGCTTCAGTAGTGGAAAGTGCTACAAAATGTTGCTTTTTGCAGGACCAAGAAACTAATGAATATCCTAAGAAATGACATGTTCCGGATGTAATTTTTCTATCCATTATACATCCACCAAAGTTAGCATCAGAAAATCTTTTTAGAGAAAAATCATTTCCAGAAGTATAAAATAATCCTAGATCCATGGTTCCCTTTAGGTAGCAAAAAATTCTTTTTTCCACCTTTAAGTGAGATTCCTTAGGATTGGATTGATATCTTGCACATAAGCACACTGAAAATATTAAGTCAGGTCGACTAGCTGTTAAGTAAAGTAGGCTTCATATCATACCTCTAAAAGATGTTTGATCTACTGGTTTCCCAGCTTCATCAAGATCTAAAGAGTTTGAGGTACAAATGGGAGTACTTATACTCTTAGTGTTGTCATAACCATACTTTTTGAGAAGATATTTAATTTACTTATATTGAGATATAAAAGTTCCTTCTGGTTTTTGAGAAATTTGAAAACCAAGGAAAAAAGTTATCTCACCCATCATACTCATTTCAAACTCAGACTTCATTAGACTTGAAAAATAATCAGTTAAAGATTCTTGAGTTGAACCAAATATGATGTCATCAACATAAATTTGAACAATCAAAACATTTTTCTTATCTTTCTTTATAAAAAGGGTTGGATCTACATTTTCCTTAACATAGTTATTTTGAAGCAAAAATCCGGTGAGTCTATCATACCATGTTCGTGGGGCTTGTTTAAGACCATACAAAGCTTTGGTAAGTCTAAAAACATGATCAGGATGATTTGTATCTTCAAAACCAGGAGGTTGCTCAACAAAAACTTCCTCTTGAACATAACCGTTAAGAAAAGTACATTTCACATCCATTTGAAAAAGTTTAAAATTGAAGAATGCTACAAAGTAAAGTAGAATGGGAATAGATTCAAGTCTAGCTACTGGAGCATAGGTTTTTTCATAGTCTATTCCCTCTTGCTGATTATAGCCTTTAGAAATGAGTCTAGCTTTATTTCTTACTATGACTCCATTTTCATCACATTTTTTTATGAAAACTCATTTTACTCCAATAACAGAAGTTTCCTTAGGTCTTTCAACCAAGGTCCAGACTTTATTCCTCTCAAATTCATTTAGTTCATCTTGCATGGCTTTGATCTAATCATTATCACCTAAAGCTTCATCAGTGCTTTTTGGTTCTAATTGGGAAAGAAATTCCTGATGATCTACTTCATTTCATAAGGAATTTCTAGTCCTTACTAGTTGATTTACATCACCAATGATACTATCATTGGGATGATTCTTAAGAAACAACTGATTTGGGTTTTGTAAAACCTGTTCATCAACATTGGGTAGAAAGTCTTTTGGGGTAAATATTTCAAAAGTATCTTCTTGAACATTTTCCTTATCAGAATGATCTTCTATCAGGGGTTGATAATCAGTTTTTGAAAACACATCTGAGGATGTAGGTTGGGATTGTTTAAAAACAAAAGGATCAGACTCATCAAATTTTACAGGCACTGTTTCATCAACAGTACAAGTGTTTTTATTAAAAACTCTATAAGCCTTAGAAGTTGTGGAATAACCTAAGAAAATTCCTTCATCAGATTTTGGTGCAAATTTATGTAAGTTATCTTTAGTATTCAGAATGAATACTTTTCCACCAAAAACCTTGAAGTAGGATAGTCTTGGTTTTCTACCATTCCATAACTCATAAAGAGTTTTATTAAGAAAAGGTCTAATCATAACTCTATTTATAGTATAAAAAGCATTAATTACAGCTTCAGCCCAGAAATGTCTAGCTATAGAATATTCACTCAACATGGTTCTAGTTATGTCTTGAAAAATTATATTTCTTCTCTCAACTACACCATTTTGTTAATGAGTTCTAGGTGCTGAAAAGTTGTGAGTAATACCTTTCCTACTACAAAAAGTTTCAAAATCAGAATTTTGGAATTCTCCTCCATGATCACTATGAATAGTTTTTAGTGGAAGAATTTTCTCATTTTTAACTAGTGCTCTAAAAATTTTGAAATAAGAAAAATCTTCAGACATATTTGCTAGAAAATAGACCCAAGTAAATCTACTGTAATCTTCAACTAAAACAAACACATAGTATTTGCCTCCAATACTTCCAGTTTGTGTTGGACCGAAAATATCCATGTGCACTAACTGTAATGCATCAGTCGTTGAGACTTCACCAATTTATTTAAAACTAGATTTATGTTTCTTTCCATATTGACAAGGATCACAAACTTTAGAAGAATCAAATCTAAGCTTCGGTAGATCCTTAACTAGTTTTTTCTTAGAGAGTTTATATAAGTTTCTAAGGTTACAGTGTCCTAGTCTTCTATTCCACAGCCATGAATGATCTTCCATTGCACATAGGAAAGGTAAATCTTGGCTCCTTAAGTCTTCTAAGTTTAAAGTGTAAACATTCTCTTGCCTATTGGATGAGAGAATAAATTCTTCCTTGGAATTTTGTACTAAGCACTTATCATTCCTAAAATTCACAAGGTACCCTTCATCACATAACTGACTTATGCTAATGAGGTTGTTCTTAAGACCTTCAACAAATAAAACATTTGAAATCAAATTTTTACCTAGAAGAACAATATTACCAATACCAACAATTTCTCCTTGTGCATTACCTCTAAAAGTTACCTTTCCTCCTTTCGTTTTGATAATCTTTTCATAATAGATTTTTTTACCAGTAATGTGTAGGGAACATCCACTATCCATGTACCATGTATTGTTGTTGGTACTTCCTCTATGTTACTGAAAACAAGTAAAGAATTAGACATTTGGAATCCAAACTTGCTTGGATCCAGAATTTTCAGAAAACAAAATTTTAGGAACCCACATTTTCTTAGAAAAATAGGCTTTATGAAAACCTAGAGATTGGGTTTTATTTAAAGAACAATTATCTGTCTAGTGACCACCATATTGACACTTAATACAAAATGGGGAACTTTGTGAAATAAAGTAGTTGTTACTAAAAATTGGTTTTACATGGGTATAACCAAATCTGGATCTGTTTCTTAAAGGTCATATTTGAGAATACATTTTATCAAAATTTTCCTTACCATGGGTAAAGTTTGATGAACACTTCTTTAAGGAAACGATTTCAGACTTGAGTTTTATAACCAAGTGTTTAAACTAGAGCTAGGCTCAAAAACAATTTTCTTAGAAATTACTTTTTCTAACTCTTTTGAAAGTTTGTTCCTCTCAGAACTTACTTCCTCAAGATTTTTTGAAATACTTATAAAGTCAGCATTTTTCTTATCAAGATCTTTTGAAAGATCTGATATCTCTTTTGTAAGAATAGAATTCCTAGACTTTTCCTTATCAAGTTTCTTATTGAGTTTAGAGTTCTCAATCTCAAGATGTTCTGCAAACCTAGAGACTTATTCATAGGTAGGTGAAGTATTTTCTTCATCAGAAGAGGATTCTTCATCTGAGGAGTTATAATACTTACTATCATTAGGATTTAAAGATACATTGGTCAATGATTCAGCATTTCGTACCTTATCCATAAAACAATGATTGTCAATAGGTAATCTGGATATAAGACCAAGATTCTTCTTTCCTGAAGATTCATAATCAGATGATTCATTGATGAGTCACCACCAATGGCACTCCAGGTGTCATTTTCTTTTAGAACTTTCATAGCTTTGGTTTTGTAATACTTCTTCCTGCTCCTTTCAGAATGCCTTTCTTTCCTTTCTTTCTTTTTGAGTAGAGGGAAATATGGTCTAATATGTCCATCTTTATTGCATTCGTAACAAGTAACTTCTCCATCCTTCCTTTCTTTCCTTTCCTTTTTCTTATACTTGGATTGGAAGTTTCTTTGGCCGACTATCTTATTCATCCTTCGAGAAAGATTTGCTAACTCATTTTATGATATTTCACTTTCACTAGAATCCGACTGAACAACCACCTTCTTAGACTTGGATCTGGTTACTCTCTCAGGAGTCTTAGATTTCATATGATTTGATGTAGTTGTAAAAGCAACAGTACCATTCCCATTCTTCTTTCTGATGTTGTCAGCATCTCTCTTCATTCTGGTTTCATGTTGGAGAAGAGTTCCGAATAGATCATCAAGATAAATTTTAGTGACCTTCTTGTTCTCATCTATATCTATTCTCTTTGATTCCCACTCATTGGGCATGATATCAATTATCTTATCTACAAGGGATTCATCATCTAACCCTTTTTATCCCATAGACTGTAAGCTATTGACTATAGTCATAAACCTTTGTTGAACTTTGAAGATTGGTTCACCATACGGAAAATTGAATCCATGATACTCAGCTTTAAGCATAGCTCTCCTAGTTTCAATTACTTTAGAAGTGCCAAAGTGTTTAACTTATAACTTCTTCCAGATACAGTTAGCTACTTCACAAGAAGAAATTTGGCTGTATATATTTCTAGTCATTGAACATAGTAAAGTATTGCGTACCTTATAATTGAGTTGATACTCTTGCTTTTCCTGGTTAGTAAAAGTTCTAACTTCATTATTAGGAATTTTATAATCACCATTAAGCATAAAAAAATTGTCCACTCCAGTGTTGATAACAAAAGTCTTTATTTGATCTCTCTAGTATTCATAGTCATTACCATCAAAGATTGGTGGTCTTGTAGGATTTAGATTGTCTATAGAGCCAACATTGATTCCTGCCATACTAAAAAAACTTGGGCAACCAAACTAGTTAGTAGAAAAAAGTTCGTAACCACAAAGTTCGGAATGACAAAGTTTGGATTGACAAGGTTCGGAATGAAAAAGTTCAGAATGACAAAGTGAGCAAGAAAAACTTATATGTGAGTATGATTATTTAAGAGACCTCCTCTGATACCAATTGTAGGATCGAAATAACGATGTAGATGCTCAATATACAAGAGGGGGGGGGGGTGAATTGTACACTTTAAAAATTCCTTTAGAACCTTTAAATTTAGTTATGGATAACTGTGTTTTCCTTAGACAAGGAAAATCTAGGTTTAACAAAGTTAAACTATGAAAATTCACAACACCTCTAATCACCAACTGGAGTATTGGAACCGAGGTTTAGAATATAAGATTCTACCTTAAAGCGTATAGAATCTCAAACTCATCAGAGTACAAGTGTAAGGAAATACAAGAAGGTTATACTTTCCTTACAATACAATATGCAGCAGAAAAACGAGTAGTAAAACTACAAGTAACAAGATATGAATCTTTTAACTCAAAGAGAAGGGTATCTGACAACCTTGATTAAATGTCCCTTGATTTATACTTTCAAGGAAGTCTATCTTACCCACACCAAGGTAAGGCCTCGATACGAAGATCATAATCTCTGTCTTGCTATCCCCGCAAGCCCTCAACTTCAAGGTAGTTGGAACCTCTGTCTTCCTCAGTAATGAAGCCCTTGAACATCAAGGTAGTCGACACCTCTGTATTCCTATCCCCAGAAGTCCTAGAATGTAATCAAAAACATCTGGAGTCGCAAAAAGAAATCTGAACGAGTAGTTCAGTACGCACAAGGCATGAAAAGCTTCTCTCCCTAGAAATCACCTTAACAGTGTGTGTTTTCTAGATTGATCAACTTGTTCATTTTTGTATCTTTTGAGCTCTTTCAAATGAGCTCCTATTTATAGGAAAATTCCCAACAGTTGTCTCCCTCTTCCAACAGTCGTATTTTCCATGAAATTCGGAGGGACCTGTACACATGTAACTCAACCAATGATTAATTAGAAATAGAATAGACGACATCGTTTTATAACAAACTATTTATAACTGAATGTTCGACATCATTTTAAAATGAAGCATATATAAGTAAAATCTAATCAATATTTCGGAGTGTAAGCAAGTAAAATGTTCAGAGTCTAACCAAAATTAATTTTGGAGTCTATGTTAAGAAATTTTCAGATTCTGTTTTATAGGAATTCGGATTTTGGTTTCACCAGAGATCGGATTCCGAACCTGTAGAGTTCAGAGTCGAACTTCTTAAGAGTTCGGAGTCTAACTTCGTAAGAGTTCGGATTAAAAATTCTTAAGAGTTCGGAGTCAAACTGCTTAAAAGTTTGGAGTACAACTTCTTCAGAGTTCGGAGTCGAACTACTAAAGAGTTCAGAGTGGAACTTCTTACGAGTTCAGAGTCGAACTGCTTAAAAGTTCAGAGTCGAAATTCTTCAGATTTCGGAGTCGTACTACTAAAGAGTTCGGATTCGAACTGCTTAAGAGTTCGGAGTCAAACTTCTTAAGAGTTCGGAGTCGAACTACTTAAGAGTTCGGAGTCGAAATTCTTAAGAGTCCGGAGTCCAGAATTCGGATTAGAACTACATTTCAGATCACATATAGAATTCGGATCCTAAAAACAGAATGTTCCAAATCTTTTCATTATATGGCTTCAGAAATATTTTTATGAATCCAGTTTTTGAATTTAAGAATAATATTTCTATGTATAAGAAAATCTAGGTTAAGGTAAATTTCCTTAAAAAAGTAAATTTTCCTTATGGGAGTAAAAATAATATTTTCTTAAGTATGAGGTGTTTGTGATTTTTAATACAAAAAGGAATGGAAAATTCATAAGGAAAACCTTATTGACTCAACAACCTACCTTTAGGGTTCCCGAGAAATCGACTCACAAGCAACCGCACCTCAAATCCGGCGAACACACCACCGAAACCTCTCTAAATCCCTTTCCCTAAAATTAAAAAGCCTTAAAAACGTCATCCAAGGTAACCACAACCCTAGATCTACACAAAAAAAGTGTAGACCTAGAAAACCAAGAAATATAGGCATGTAGATCCAGAGGAAAACACAAGGAAACCAAGAGGAGAGACTTACCCAGGAGAAACCACCTTCAATCAGCCAATAACCCTCCTAAAAAAGCTTCCAAAATGAGTGGGAAAGCTCCTCCACCCCATAATAACTGAAGAACCCGAGTGAGCCACAAGTGGGAGGAAGTTTGGAGTGAAATGAGGCAATCCTGAGTGAGCCCAGGTTTTAAAACCCTATTTTTAAGTGGCCGCACGTTTAGCCCATACGGTTTGGAAAACCATGCGCTAACTATGCACACGCTACTTCCCTGAGAGAAAGGGTTCGCATGGTTTCCCAGAACAGTTTGGAAAACCGTGCACAGGCCATGCGATGCCTACTGTCTTCCTTGTACGGTTTTTTTAGAGAATATAAACCGTTTCCTCTAACCATGATCAAACCATGCACCCCTTTAAAAGCCTCTAAACTGTTCCAAAACCATTCCAAACACCCCCAACATCTTCCCAACTCATCCCATGCACTTTAAACACATAAAAAGGCATAAAAAGGATACATACCTCAAACTGGTGGTACTATAGTTCATGGGTAGGTTCATGAGCACTAACTTTCATGAAAAGACATGACATACCATGATTAGTTTAGATTCATGTCTTTATTTTTTATTTAATTTTTGATTGTTTTGATGATATTTTTATCACAATTAGATTATATTAGATAGTATTGGGGTTACATCATATTTTTGGGTTATTGAATTTTGATTATTTAGATGATATTTTGATCACTATTAGATTATATTAGATAGAATTAGGGTTACATCATATGTTGGGGTTAAAATTGAAAGGAATTAGATTTTCATGACTAAAGAAAATGGTCTAGAAAATAATGACTAGACCCAGAACATGGCGCTAGATGAAATTTTGAATATGTTACATGGTTGGTATGTGGTTCACCAAACCATGCACTAAAATAATTTCTAGCTTTGAAACTATATAAAATTTTTTTATATACCACATTTTATTTTCAATTTCTTTCAATTTTGTTCCGATTTATTGTGTATGGATCACAAGGGTTTTGTGATGTATTCATATTTTGTAGATTTATGTTTTGAAATCTACTATTTTAGGAAAAGTAAGAAATTTCAATATTTTTTCCTCAATAATAAATTGGTGTTTTTTTAAATGGGTAACTTCATGAAACAATTATGTTTTTAAACTAGGTTCTATGGTTTATTAGTTAAAGAGTTTTATATATTTATTTGTTTACAAATGTGGTTGATTTCATTATAAAATTCTAAAAATATTTTTAAATGGATTTTAACTTCCTAAAATGTTTTAGTTGTGTGATTAAATTAAAAATATATTTTAGATAAAAAAGAGAAAATCATGAAGTTTGAGTGGGTATATTATTTTAAATAATTTTCATGGTTTTCAATGTCGGTGTGAGTTTTTTTTGTAAATTACATGGAAGGGATGTTGTGATATCATGTGTCACATTGAATTTTATATAATTTTCTAAATAAAGTGGAAATATTTTGAAGAATTGATGATATTGTAAACTATGTTTTATAATATTTTCTTAATTGTGGTGACTTTAAAGAATGTAATTTTGATGTGTTATTTACATTGGTGAAATTATGCCTTTGAGTTTCATGATTAAATACTTTCATACAATTTATCTTTTATTATAATGATTATACTCCCATGATTTTAGGTATTTTATTATAATTATCATATGTTTTTGGTTAATGATTAATTTGGAAATTTAATTGTGAAATGGTTTGACCTTGGTGTTTAACTAGTTTATTAATTTTCTGATTTCACAAATAAAATCATTATTAGTTTGGGAAGTTTTAAGATTAAATTATTTTATGTCCTTTTATCATTTTTGAAATTATTTAAAATATTTAGATTTAATCATTAATAATCTCATATCAAGTTTTTTTAAAATTTTGATACAAAAGGCTAAAAATATAATAGGGGAAATAATGGAATTTTGTACATTCTAACCTCCAACTGTAAAGCCTATGATTTTTCACCTACATGTCACTAATCATGAATCACATATCATAGAGCCTATGAGTTTTCTTATTCCAACATGTGGCCATAAATCCAAAAACTATAAATCCTTTTACCATGTAATATCCTAATATGTTTAAATAAGGACACTATTTTTGATAATTTTAATGACACACAACACTGAGCTTATAAAAATCATGAAATATTTTTATTTATATAGGGATGTTATAACCTATCTGTTAAATTGGAATATTTGAATCAGATTAATGACTTTATGAAATATAAATAAATTTTCTAATTGATAGAAAAAAATATTTTAGAAAATTTTCAATTACATTTAAATTATTTAGATCCCTCCAATTTGACCATTTATGTGAAATTGCATCATTTTTTGAATTTTGAAGAGTTTTGAGCTAAATTCTGAAAATTCCCTAATTGAGGAATTTCACCTATTTTCAATACCTTTTGTATTTCTGATATATATTTTTGAATTTTGATCCAAATCAAGTGATAATTTTTTTAGAAACCATTATTTAGTAAGATACATGTTTTGAATATGGACCATATCTTGATTCGACTACTAGAGGCTGAAAATAATCATTATTTATTGAAATGTTTTTGACCAAAAAAGTGGAACCCACATCATTCAAAGGGGTATAAATTTAGATAAAGGTTTAAAAATTATATTATTCAAAATGGGGATGGAATCGAACTCAAAAGAACATGTGAGTTATTATTTTAATTAGAAAATTCACTCATTAAGGTAGTCCATGTTCGAGTCAAAGAGAGGGAAGATGAAAATCACTTCGAGAAGAAAAAGGCACCTTCAGTAATTAAATCATATAATTTTTTTACATGTTTTAAAATCATATTAAATTGGATTTTCTATGTACAATTTTATTTGGGACAAATATTTAGAAGATTATAGAGGGTGATTCATCTTATAGGAGGCCTAAAATAGAGGAAACTTTTTAGGAAGCAGAATCTAGACAGAATATTTATAGTCCTCGTCCCTTTATATTATCATCTACATTTCATTTGGGGGGGTGTATTGATATAATTTGATGTTATTGTGAAGAAATTATATATAATAGGAGTTTATCATGAATATAATTAATCCATTAATCGCTATACTCAATGTGGTGGTGGGTAGCAAAGATCCGAGGCCATATCCCCTTTTGAGTTTGTGTTTTTCTTTGTTTTCCTTTGTATGAATGAAGAGGGTCCTTTTCTTCCATGGATTCAATTTATTCCAAATTAATATATATTAGTATGAAAATTATGAATTAAATTTTTTTATTCTATTTTTTTAAATTTCTTTGGGTGAGGTCTCCCCATTTTGCAAAATGAGTGTAATATGATTTGGTTACTCGAAGGTCTTTAGGTAATCAGATCAAATTCATAATACGATCAACACCCATGTTTGAAGTATCAATATGGTTTATAGATAATTTTGGTTTATCCTTTGAGTTCCTAATGTATACACTGATAAATTCCATTGGATAATTCATTTAGATCATGATAAATGGAGTATCCAAAGATCAATGATTGCCCACCACTACCTTCTTTGGTTGTTCTTTTCGGTTATTTTTTAATGATTTATAATATCCATATATAACATTATTTTTGGATTATTTTTTCCAATAATTTTATTTATTTAAACTCATTTAAAATCTCCAATTATAGTTTAACTCTAACAAAAACAAATTAACCAAGTGACTGCTTGATAACTTAGTCTACAACCTCCTCTTGAGAAAACCCCGTAGTGACCACTGTACTACATTTTAAAGGGAAATTTATTGACTAGAGTTTTTTTAAAACACAAGAATTAGTTTTTGGCCATTTTAGGGGAGTCCTAGTGCTTTCACATGTTATTGTTCATTAATGAAAACAAAATGAATAATTAAAAATTCTCAAAAACTAAATCAAATCTCTATTGAATATCTTTCATTATTTAGATTAAAATGGATTAGTTTCTTGATTTTTATTATGTTTGGCCTATTTATTATATATGTAGTAGGGGTGAGTTAATAAAGAACAATTTGAAGACAACTTTAGAAGTATAGAGGAACAAATAAAAAAGTTGAACATGCTTTCGACCTTCATTCAAGAATCCAATTTACAATGGTGGGAATAGAAACCCCAAAAAGAAATTGAACCATAATAGGGAAATATTATTCTACCTAAATTTGAAGTTGAAGAACCCAATCAAGATACTACGATGAAACAAGATTATCTAATCATCTCTCATTGTCCATTACTTGAAGAGGTTCTTAAAGATTATGTAACACCTGATATGACTATAAGAGATAAACAATATGTGGATAATCATTGGTTAGATTTTGTTGAAGACCAAAAGGATAGTGATACTCCCATATTTTTTTAAATATGAATCAATACCTCTATACCTATCTCTTATTATGGAATTAGTTGAAGAAAAACCTACTAATAATGAAATCCTAGAGGTCTTTCTTGAAGAGATCAACATTCAATCGACTTTAAATGAAGGAGAGATTACTTTATTAACTCTATTTGTTTTAATTCTCATTAAAGTGAAACTGTCACTAACATTACCCTTCATTAAATTATAGATGAAATAGATACACCCAAATAATCACTGGATGAAGTTATCAATGTTGTGTCAAAAGAAGAAGATGACCCATTCTATCCCCTTACCCCATCATTCCAGTTATACCATAATGCAATGGGGGAGTATCATATGTAATCTATCCATGGGATCCTACATGATTAGTTTTGGATGAAGATAACTATGAGAAAGTTTTCCTGGTTTTTTCTAAGAAAGAAACCACATTCACCTTCACATTCGGGTTAAACCCCTGCGACTTCCTGACTAGGGGCTGTAAAAATCTTGCACTCGCTTTGGGGTCGAACCAAGCATTATCCCTTTTATTTTCCATTTATATTTATTTTTCTTTATTTTTCTCATTTTTCCTATATTTATTTTAGGATTAAAGTGGTTGTATCTAGGATCTTAACTCATGTCTTCCACATCAAAAATAAAGTAGGTTGTTTCATTCCTTTAATTTTTTTTGCTTCCCAATTAATATTCTATATGAAAAGATTTATCTAAATTAACTAATAATGAGGGTAGAAATGGAATAAGTGTGGGGTATGTGAATTTATTTTTAGTAATTTTTTGTGTCCTTTTATTTTGCTTTTCATGTTTTCTTTTTGTGAATTTTTCATGTTTTGATTTTTATTTTTGGTGTGTTTTTATTATTTTTTAGTTGAATCGAATACTTTGGAAAAATCAAACCATCTTGGTATTTTTGGAAAATTACTTGATTTAAATTTTCTTGGATTTAAATGATTGTAGAGTGGATTTTATTTCATGAATTGTGATCTTTTCATTTAATGAAGTCTGATTGATTGTGAAACTCATGTGCACTGGTGTTGTCCAAATTGAAAATATTGCCCAACCTGAGAGGTTTATAAAGATTTTGACATCATCTTAAATTTATCTTTTTATTGAGTGTTTTGAGACATTTTGTGTGATATAGAACATGATATTTTACACTTTTTCAAATATTTTATAGTTCATGGAATGTTTTGAGTATGATTGAGACACAACTTTGAAATCCCTTTTTGTATTTAACTCTTATTTTGGACTACCTTTACATCTAAATTTTAATAATACATTAGTATCCATGAAATAAATAGTTAGTTAGCCTAATTACAAGACATATATCTATTTACTACCTGATATATATGTAAAATTCATGATTATTGTTGAACTCATGTGTGGGGGAGGAGGACAATGAGTTTTATATCGCTTTCCTGAAGAATTTGTTCATGATGAAAAGAAAAAGTGTTTGTATTTTGTATTGATGCTTTAGTGGAAGAAATTATGGTATGAGGTATGGGTGGAATAAATATAATTACATTATTATTCATTGAGTTAACCAATTTTTTAAGATAAAATCTTCCTCTCTTTTTCCTCAGAAATTTGATTATGAAGAGAAATTCCATATCTAAGCCAAGATGAAACAATGATACATATGGGGAAAAGAGTAAATAAATTTATAATTGATACTAAAATTAGTAGTGTGAACTTCCAAAATAAATAAATATGTTATCGGTGGTGATTCATTTTTGAGATGATTGAGGACCACACCACTCTTGAGAAAAACTATTTTCATGCATTTACTTCACTTTAGAGCCTAACACTTCTCATTCTTCCACTGATGTTTTTACATTTTAAATATACCAACCTTTAGCCTCAAAAAAACCATGTAAATTCTCTCACAATTGATACATTTTAAACTCTATTAATAAGATATATTAGTAGGACATCAAACATATGGAAATCATACATGTTCTTGGTAATGAGAAGAACTCCAAAAGAAATCATTGATTGAAGAGATAAATATTTTTTCGGGGAGGTAAGTATGACATGAACATGATGATTAACATGGTATCTGGATGGATTATTATTATTTTTTATGATTTAAGTAATTTTGATTCATGTAGTAGGCATGATATTTCATTATATGTTATAAATGAGCTATGTTGTCATTTATAATTTGGGATGTTTGTTTTGACCACGATATTAGATGATTGCCCAGGAGTGAAATAGTTAAGTGTGGGGGAGTGATGAAGCTATCATTTTCACATATTTTATACTATAATTAAATGTTTTAAACCCACCATAGTATTATTTTATGTTATATTTTCACGTTTTTAGGTTTTTGTTATATTTTGATCTTAATTGCCAAAATGGCCTAATTTTGGTATTTAACTAGTTTTTTTATATATTTAGGCTATAACATTTTCTATACTAAAAAAAATTGGGAAATATAATTTTTTAGGATTCCAAACATATTGGGATTTATTTAATCCTTCTGTAACAAATTCTCAATATGTCAATTGGAGGGCTAACACCAGTAAACAATTCGGGCCTCAAAAAATATGCATAATATAAAATATTTTAAATATGAGATTATCTATTGACTTGGGCGATAAAAATGATGATTAAAATCAACATGGAGCTATAAAAGGAATTAATTAAGAACTTTCATGAAAGTGTTCATACGTTAATCTACTAGTTTTATGGTTATTATGGCATGGAAAGTTGGAAAAGTGGAATATGAAGAGTCACTTGGACAAAATTAATTGATCAGATTAAATTGGGCATAACTTCTACACACAGAGCCCAATAGAGTTCAAATATTGAGGGTAAACGATAGTAAAGTATAGGAACAACTTTTTATAATAAAAAAAATTCAAATTCATCCATGAATTGGGTTTCCCATGCATAATGTTTTAGTGATTATATTTTTGATCCAAAACATTCATCCCCTCTCCCTATAAAAGAGTGTATATTCTCATTTTAAAAGTGTTAAAAGTTAGGGGTATCTATTGTTTTCCATTTACAATATATTGTTATTGTTTCAATTTCAGTAATTTTATTTTACTTTTAATATATTAGTGTTCTTTATCATACCTCTCTTCTTCCATTTATTTTATTTTATGTGTCATCCTACCATTTATTCCATCTAAACTCTAATGAAAATAGAGAACTAACCTCAGTGATTATTTGGGGGAGTTAATGATGTATTGAATGATATTGTTTTGAATTATTTTATTATCTCTTTACTTAATTATTTGAGTTGTGGAAATTGTTAAAATGATTACGGTGAGAGGTTTCCCCATTTTTTATATCGCCTGAATTCTACTTCTCATCGCCATTTTCCCCTCCCTTCACTTTTTTTGTGTCATGTATATGGTGGAGCATGAAATTGATTGTGATAGTTAGTTAATGGGTGTCCTAGTATGATTTAGGAAGATAATTTCTCCAAATTCATAGGTATGGGTATTGAGTAACGACATTTCAGATGAGAAGGTGGGGTGTGGCAGGTCTTGATCACCTAATTGAGTTGAATAATGAGATATGTTTTAAACAATGATTTCAGTCACCATGAACTCATAAGAAAATTTTTATTGTTTATTTCTATAGGACATAATATTGTTTTTAATTTCATTTATATTTATTATATTTATATTTTATTCATTTAAAACCCCCATCCATTTAGTTTAATAGTTTTATCATAGTTATTTTTAAATAATGGCAATAGGAAAACAGTGTGTGTGCATCCACCTCACAAGATCGACCGTGGGTGTGCACTCTATATTTCACACATAGGTAAATAAAATATTTATTAGGCTAAAAAGGAAAAACCCTAGTGTCAATTTGGAACCATTTTTGAGGAGGTTTTCTTAAGTTGTGTTTCTATTTTTTTAGAATTTATAGGATTTTAACCACTAATTTAGAGACTTAAAAAAACCCAATAAATAATTTTTCATAGGGATTAATTTTATGCTTGGAATTATTATGAAAAATATGAGGAGCCTACTCATGATTAATTTTTTTAAATTTTAATTCTTAAAAAAATACTCTTAAAATGAAATAAAGTATTTTTTATTCAACAAAATATTAAAGAAGTAATCAAACAAATGAGAATAATTTTCAATGTATTAAAATAATTGAAATGATTGAAATATCAAAAAGATACTCAAGAAATGTAATATCATGTTTGACTAACCTTTTATATTTATGAACCTTTTGTGGATAAGTTTAAAAATGATTTTGAATCTCCTTTTTAAAATTTGAAGGGAGAAATTATCATTGATTCACCAATTGATGTGACTTTTGGAAATCAATTGTCTTTGGAAAATAATTTTCTTAACTTGGTTAAAAATGAAATTCCATGTGAAACCCTGATTTTTGAAATTTAAAATTCCTAACCATTTGGTGAATATTTGGATAAAGATGTTGTGGAACCGAAAACATTCATTTTTGAAGAGAAAATCGAGGAACCTGAGTTTATGCACACTTTTAATACCACTATTTTCGACTCATAGAAAGATATGGAGCCTGAGAGTCTGTAGGGAGAATTATTAAATTTTGATCCATGTTTTCCAGATTATTTTTATAATAATTTTCTAACTACTTATCCCTATATAGATTTAGTTCCTGTTGCTTCTGAGTGGATCTATTTTTTAGATGATGAGGATATCAAGGAAGAAATTGAAGAAATAATGGTGTTACCTTTTTAGTACACTAGTACATATCATGATGGTGGAACCAAGATGATTTTCAATGAAGAAATAATTTTTTAAGATTAAATTGAAGATGAAAAACTTCCTTGAATTACATTTCATCAACCAGTCAAGGTTTTCTGTGAGGATAAAGTCATGGTAAATTTATTTTAAATTTTTTCCCACTTCTATTTCATCATTGTAACATCAAAATCATAGCAGGGACCCTAAAAAAAATACATTTTTGGGAGATTCTAAAATTTTTTAGAGCTAAAGATGATTGGAGTGATGTCATTTTGGTTGTTCATGATGAAGAAATTTCAGCCACCTTCAGATTTAGGATTCTACACTAGAAGTTCATGATTAGGGGTAGGGAAATACTAGCACCCAATTGATGGTTCATAACAAGTCTCCATTCCATTCATTTTATTTTTATTTTTAATTCATTACTTTCAAAAAAAATTTATGCTTTATTTTTTATCTCAAGGCTGTTACTACTCAACAAAACTCAGTTTGTGTCTTCCATCTCTATTTGTTTTTTTCATGTCTCATATTCTTGATTTTCACTTTACAATTTGATTTTCTATTCAAAATGAGGAAATTGTGAAAAATAAGTTTATGGGGAAGAACATTCTTGGTAGATTAGGATTTTGTGTGCTTTATTTTCAATTTTTGTGTGTTTTATTCCTAATTTGGTGTATAAAAAACATGTTAGATTCAAAGTAATATCCTTTATGAATTGAATATTTTTTTAATGAAAGTAATTAACTTGATTCATAGATATAAACTTAAATTGTTGCTGAAATGTGATTAATTTTTCGATTAATGTTTTGGAAATTTATGAAAATACCATTAAATTCTGAACTTCATGCCATGCATTCTACGAAATAATGAAAATAACTTGCCTATAGAGATTCTGAACCATTTTTTATCTTTTTCACATTCACCCCACTTCTTGAGTGAACCAAAAAATTGATGGTTTTCACCAGAACGTTCCTTTTTTCTATAAAAAACTGAGATCTTTAAAGGAGTTATGTTAAAATGATTGAGCCAATTTATTTATAATTGAAAGACACATTTTTCTTGATAATCCATTTATATTTTGTCCTACCATATATATTTTATCCTTTTGATCCCTTAGTATCCATGTATTACCTATTAGATAGCCACACTACAATCTGGTTTCCCTATCCAATCTTCTCCTTAAGTACATTTCATGATTTTAGTAAAGATTAAGTGTGGGGATATGATTTTTGGTTTGATACATCATTTGGTGTTGCTTTGCGTGGAAATTAATATTATTAATAAATGATCTTGATGATAAAAATACTTTACTGAAAGCTATTACCAACTAAATATTTCATGAAAAAATGATTTGTTCCATCAACACCACCCAAATAAATTAAGTTATGATTTTCTAGATCTTAAAAAAACTTAATATTTTGGAAACAATCGGTGTGAAATTGCTGCTAAATCTTTGAAGTTGTGTGATGTTCATGAAAGACATTTTGAATTTGTTTAGGAGCTGCTGTTATGTCATGAAGAAAGTGTAGAATATCACGCTTAAGTGAAAATTAGAATCATGAAATATTACTTTAAAAAAGATCCAATTCATCTCTTTCTATCTCAATTAGGTCTATATTTATATATTTTTCAATCCTATGGAAACCACTGTATGTATTTGGATGAGAAAATCATTGTTCAAAATCAAAATGAAGTGTTGAGAGAAAAAAGGGTGAGTTTGGCATAATTTTCCATGGTGGAATAAATTGAATTGGAATGGATTAATGAAAAAAATGAATAATTTTTAATTTATGTGGTTCAAGAGGCGTCATATGTTTGGTCATTGATTTTGAGCTTGTGAATTTCATTGACATATATTTTCAATTTTCATTGGAAATTTATTTTGAAGTGATCACTTGGTTGGGAGTCCATGTGTTAAGTGTGGGGGATTTATAGAGATGATATTTTATATATTTTTCATTTGTATTTTCATTATTTTAACACCAATAATTTTTCATTTTATGTAAAATTTCATCATTTTTATAATTTTGATGAGTTTTGAGATAAATTGTGAAAATGCCCCAATTCTGGAATTTTGACTATTTTTAATAGATTCTGTATTTTAGTGATATATTTTTTAATTTTGATCCAAATTGAATGATTATTTCATAGAAACCATTTATTCATAGAACACATATTTATCAGCTTCACCAAATCGTGATCTGGTCTTCTACAGGCTCAAAAAATCAATCTTTAGGGAAATTTGTTCTGGACCATAGAGTGGAACCCACCTCATTCAATGGGGTATAACATGGGGTAAAAGTGTCAAAATGTGATTATTACAAATTTATATTTAATATTACTAAAATTCGTTCATTAATTTTGTTTTTAAAGGGAAAATGAGATCATTAAGGTAGTCCATGTTTAAGTTAAAGAGAGGAAATATGAAGAGTCACTTTGAGAAGAAAAAGGTGCCTCTAGTAATTAAATTATACCTTTTTTAAAAGAGCCCAAATCATATGAAAATTGGATGTAATGTGGATAATTAAATTTTAAAAAACTCCTTAGAATATTATAGTGGGTTATTCGGCTCAGAAGAGTCCTAAAATAGAGAAAACCTTTGGGGAAATAGAATCTGGATATAATATTTCTATCCCCCCTCCGATTATATTGTCATATTCATTTCATTTTAGGGGGGAAGGATTGAAGGAATGTGTTGTGATCATTAATAAATTATATATAATAGAATTTTTTCATTAATATAATCAAGATATGAAGTGATAGACTTCATGTGGTAGTGTTCTGTGAAGATATGATGACATATCCCCTTTTTGCGTTTTTGATTTTCTTTATGTTCCATTGTATATCTATGGAAACAATTTTTCATGAATGAAGAGGGTCCTTTTATTTAATGAATTCAACTTCCAATAAATTAATATATAGTTGTTTTTAAACTTTTTAATGTAAATCGGTTATGATCTTCATTTGAATTTCTATGGGCGAGGTCTCCCCATTGAGCATAAAGAGCGTAATCTGATTTGGTTGCTCAGAGGTCATCGATTAATAAGATAAAATTCATAAGATCATAGAAACCCGTGTTTGAGGTATCAATATGGTGTCTAGTAAATTTAGGTGTATCCCTTTAGGTCTTTAGGTATACAGTGGTAAATTCAATTGGACAATTCAATTAGACAATGACAAAGGGAACGTCTAAAGATCAAAGATTCTCCACTGGTTCCTTCTTTAGCTTATTCGTTTTATCTTGGTTTTATTTTGATTTATAATGTATAAATATAACATTATATTTAATGTTTTTTCCATTAATTTATCTTCTTTTAACTAATTTCAAATACCCAATTTTATTTTCAATTCTAAGAAAACCAAATTAACAAAGTGCCCATTTGATAACTTAGTCTACAACCTTCTCATGAGACAACCTTGTGGTTACCACTATGCTATATTTTAAGAGATAATTTATTGATTAGATTTTCATAAAAAAATACAAATTACACTAATCAATAATATTTTATTTATTAATACATAAAAAAATAAACACTCAATTTTTTTAAACCTATTTTACTCTTCAAAGGTATGATTTCTTTAATAATTGTTTTTAGGAGATATTATAAATGATTTTTAAAAAAATTTGAAACCTTTTTTGAATTTTTTTTATCATTTTTAAAATAAGAATATAAAAATTATCTTACAGTGAAATTTTTAGGTTTTTATAAATAGATGGAATTTCAATGAATAATAAAAAATAAAATTTATTGAAAACAATGTATTTTATTTAATTTATTTAAAAATAAAATTATATGTTTGATATGTAATAAAATTTAATTATCCAATATTTATCAAACATAGTCCAATTATATTATTTTTAATTAATTCCATACTTAAATTATGTGTAAAAGAATTTTATTTAAAGGGTCAATTTTCTGAAAGACTATTTTTCATTGCATATTAACGCTTTAATTTTAAATTAAATTCTATCACATTTTTGTTTAAAATAATGAAAAAATTATTCCTTATTTTGAATTAGGAGATCAATATCTTTTAAATGGTTCCATTGTTTCAATATGAAAATTAACCTTAGTAATTTGTTTTACCATGAAAAAGGGTAAATTAGGCTATTACGGATAACAATAACATGATACGGGCTAGAAAATGACACTGACACTTTCTTATATTTTATTGGATGATTTCATATTACCATAGTCATCCAAGATTATATTATATGGCCTTTTTTCCATTTATATGTGATTATGACCTTTATAATAGTTTATGTAATGAAAAGTAAACAAAAATCACTCATTATCTTAATAGCTTTAATATTTTTAACATGGGAATAAAAAGAGGATATGTTCAATTCAAAATAATCATATAAAATATAAATTAATTATATTAATCATGGAATTTTTTTAATTTTTAGTGAAGAAATAATTACCTAACATCATACACAATGCTGACACAATAATTATTCAATTAATAGAATAATAAAATAAATTATTCTAAAAAAGTTATAAATCATATAATTTGAATTAATAATTGTATTCCATGATATTTTGAGATAAAAATTAAATATTATAGAGGTGTTTTTCTTTGAATTATGATTCCATTTTCGTCTTGTACTTTTGAAAATCCAATTAACAGAATATTTTCAAAATTGACATTAATTATATTTTTTAGTAAATAATATATTATTATTTGATTTAAAATTCATAAATATATTATACAAGATTAGGTGATTGAGATAAGGTTGAAACTATCAACCATGGTCCATTAATTGGTTTTATTTCCACTTATAGTAACTATCATGACCTTCAAAAAGTAAAAAATACCTTGTAATCATGGTAAGTGTGAAAATGGTTAATGGCAGATAAAATTAATTGATAAGGGTAAAAACATAGTCTAAAATTTGTCCAAATTTTATTATATTTGATATTTTATCACATCATCATACAATCCAAAAAATTAATAACTTTGGATCCATTTGGATAAAAAAATTAATTTATATAAATTTAATAATTTATGAAATTCTAAGAGTGCATGTCCCCTCTCTTATAAAAGGGAACCTCATATTCCCATTTATTAACACTTTAATAACCATTTTTTCATCCAATAAATTCCTAAAACAATTCATAACACACCAAAAATATTATAGAGGCCTTATTTTGGGAATAATACCACACTTATTGGACTTACTGTTTAAATAAAAAGAGGTTGTATGAAGAAGTGGTATTATTCTTAACTGAGGGTTTAATTTTATTTCTTCTTCCACATCCTTAAAATAGTCTCTAAATATGATGATATAATAAAATAAGTATATTACATGTACTAGTATGTTATTAATTCAGTGTAATAACATATTTACATCTCCATCCACAATCAAATGGGAATAAAATTCATGGTCCATGTGTATGGTGGATTACCACCTCGATGACCAAACTAATTTGTTTTCATCACCATCCATCACAGCTTGTTATAATATTGTAATTAATGTTAATATATTGTATTACTAAAATACTTATCATTATTATAATATGTGGTGTAATATTTTTTATTTACATTCAATTAATTGAATAATGATAACATTTTTTCTGCATATATGTTTACTACCATATCCAAGAAGTGATGTGATTAATTTTTTCATCATTGTATCACATGGATAATATATATTAGTATATTTAAATAAATAATATTGTTTTATGATATAATGGAATTTTTTTAAGAATAAAATAGTTCTTTACTTCTTTACATAACGATCCTTGAAAAATGGAAATTTTACTCATGTATATGAATAAGCTACTGTCTCCAGGATTTTAACATAACTCATTTTTAATAAAAATATTTAATTGTTATAAACCAACCCAGATAACCTAGTACGTTGATAACTAAGATAGAAATTACATGTATTTAATGTAATTATTGATCCCCATGGTCTGGAGACTATCACATGGCATCATATAAGATAAAAGAGGGAATGAATTTGCCACAAAATACTAGAAGATAAAGATACAAGTTAGTATGCTCAACACTCCAAAAGGAGAAAGTACCAGAAAACAAATAGGCATATCAAAACCAAAAATAGTATATCATCTAAGTACTCAAAAAAATATAACCATCCCAAATTAATTACCACTCTAATAAAAAATGGTCAAGACCATCCACCACCTCAAAGTTGTGTTTTCTCTTTTCTTAGATAGTGTATACAAAAATCTATAAATACCCAAAGTAAAAGGTTGGGTGTTGTCTATAAAGACCAGTAGGGTATCACAACGTGTTTAATAAAACTATTCCATAACAAAAAACCAATTAATGCTTTCAATTTAAATAAAACATGCCATGGTAGTACATTTTAATATTTAAAACAAAGCATGATTTTATTTCAAAATTATGGAAAACATTTGAAACATGTCTTAAATTAATATTTAATTTAAACTAATTTATATAAATGAATTGGAATGAAAAGTAAAATTCTATAAATCAATGGTATACAATCCTAAATAATCACAAGGATCACCATAGTTATATTCCACATTGTATGATAGTTTATAGTTATAGGATCCCCACACAACTCATACTGGTGATCATGTAATTTTTTTACACACGCCCCTCAGGCTACGGCTATATATGACACATAAAAATCCAATCGAGGATATGATTTGACTAACTAGGTTTCTTATATAGTTTTCATCATCAATGAATTTTGAGGTAATAATTATCCTATAATTATTTTCCAATATAACCCACTAACTACCCAAGATATCATGTGGTTAATCAATCCATTTAAAATGGTAAAATTATCTCATTTCCAATCAGTCATCAGTCATAATGTAATTTCCCACTATTCCTTTTCAAAATGACAATTCAATTTCAAAACCAAAACATTTTTTTTCATAATTTCATTCATTTTCAACAAGAAAACAATCATAGGTTTTTATCATTTAAATTTAATCCATTTATCTCAAAATAAATCTGAAATCAATTTATAAATTTCACCAGCTTCAAAATAAGCCCCAAATTCAAATTCCATTAGAATTGGGGGATTTTTCAAAAATTACATGCCAATTCAAATGAAAATTCCAAATTATATCAATATTTGTTTTCATAAATTAATTGAAAGATATTTCAAGAAATCAATAAAATCAAGGTTTAATCCTATGTCCATTCTCAAATAGAACCACCTACCTTTAATCATAGAATAAAAAATCAACACCCACAATGGGAAACAAAAATGGATAATGATGGTGATAGATATCGAGAAATCAAACCTATATTCAATATTAAATTAAATAGAGTTTATATTCATCATTAACATGATGATATAACACTCTCTAAAGAGTAGAGAAGTAGAGAGATGTAGAAGACACACGATAGGAGAATCACTTACCCAGAGTAGATCGAACGAGATACGTTATGCTTTGATCCTCTTATAAAGAAGTTTGTAGAAGCCAAAATTAATTCTCAAGAGCCTAAAAATCCATGGAAAATGATTTAGGTCAAATAAAGGTCAATAGGGGTTCATAAATTTAAAATATAAATTTCATAATAAAAAATTTCAGACACACAATTATTCTGGAAAGGCCACACACTTAGAAAAATTGTGCACCCCAACCATGCACCCCCTTTGACTTACTGTCAAAGGAACACGATTTCTACTAGTTGTGAAAAAAATTTCAAACCTTTCACCAACCATAAAAACCCTCAGTATCTAGGGTTTCACAGTTTGGATTGGGTGGATGCACTGTTTAGGAAAACATTGACCAACTGTTTACAGCCTCAAAAACCTCCAAACTTTAATATTTTTAACCTGAAGCACCTCAAGAACCTAAAAAAAGTAACATGATGTTATAAAATCCCCACCAAAGATAAGTTCCCCAAAAATCTTGTCAAGAAGTTTCCATATCAAAGAGATGAGGCCAATACTCTCTCTTTAATGCCTCCCTCTCCCATGTCTCATAGAAATCAGAACCATATTTCCATAGCACAGAGACCAAAGTTATTGTCCTCCCATGAAGTAAATTTTCCTCAGAATCAACTATCCTAATTATTTTTCACTAATGGATAAATCAGCCTTGATGTTAAGATCGTTGGAGCTAAAAACATGATATGGACCAGAAATATATGTCTAAAGCTAAGATTCATGAAAAATGTTTTTTGTCGACATCAACTATGGTGGAAGTGATAAATAGTCATCTAATTTCTCCACCTTATCAACAACCTAAAAAGGATTAAAAAAATTAGGATCAAGCTTACTTTTCCACCCAAGACTTCGATGAACTAAATTAGGTGAAACTCCCAAGAACAACTGGTCACCAAATGAGAAATAGTATAGTATATGACAACAATAAACATAATATTTATATCGAATCTATAAATTAACATTATTTGATGAATAAATTGAATATTTTCTATCATCTCTTTGACCATTCCTGGTACAAACAAGTATGTTTCTCTAATCACAAACCAACACAATTGATATTTATATATTCATGCATACAATGCCTCAAAAGGATCCATTTTGATCATTAATTACGGAATATTTTTATAAAAAAACTCCTCTAGTCGCAAATGTCCATCTTGATCACCACTAAAGTAAATAACATAGGAATATATAATATAATAAAGTACATGTATAGATCTATCTATCTGGATATTCATGTGTTGATGTAATTTTGTACTCAAAAAAACCTAATATACCATTACCTCCTGAAGGAATCTTCAAAAAATGAGAGGTAAAACTGTGATCCCTATAAGAGAATATAGCTGATATAACTCCATGAAAACAAAACTTCTCTTTCACATAGATATTTCCATGCTCCTCAACATTGGTTGTATCATAAAAGTATATAAAGTTATTCTATTTGGTCATCATATTGATCAAAAACCATATCACATTATTCTTTATATGGGTTCATCGAGACCCAACCGAAATGTCTATAGAGATCTCATACCACTTCCAAGTTGGAACTAGAAGTATATGAAGTAAACTTGAATGTCTCTAATTCACTTCCTTGATATATTGGAATTTATAACAACATGAAAAAAATTATTTAATGTCTCATCTCATACCTATCCACCGGAATCAACACCACATATCATAAAACATCTTTATGGTTCCTAAGTGAAATTCCCAATCGGGATTGTGGAAATCCCCCATATAATATTTTCTCATATATACAAGAAAAAAATTATATTTGAATACATATAATACCATATATGGATAATAACCACACAATAGTGGTCTCCCAAACAAAAAGAAACTATCAAATTGCATGGAATTCATCATGAAGCTGTTGTTCATGAAGAATAATCTTCATAAGATTGGCGGCCAACTGAACATTGGCCAAGATAACATCTTCTACTATTTTTCGAACTCAATATTTCAACTGTTCAAAAAAAAAATCCATCAACTCCCACTCTTCTGATGATTTTTTTCATGGCCTAGCTCAGATGTTTCTTTATTAAAGCATCAAAGATTACATTCCATTTCCTTATTAAATAAGAAATATTAGAATAAAAATTTTGTAATTACTCCACCCAACACCACTGAGAGAGATTAAAATATTTATCATAGAAGATATAACTAAATATTGTGTGGCTATAAAACACAGTAAACCCTTCTATTAAAAGGTAATGTTGCCAACTCTTAATGGAATGCAACACAACTACAAGTTCAAGGTCATGGGTTGAACAATTATTTTCATGTGTGATAATTTCTTGAGATACATAGACTAACACATGATCACCCTATATAAAAACACATCCCAAACCCAAACATGATGCAACATATAATAACATATATCCCTACCCTTACCCTATAAGATTCAACACCTTCAGAGAAGTCAAAAGATGTTTCATCTCAAAAAAATAACTTTGATGTTACTTATCCCATGAAAACATAACTCTATTTTGAGTGACAGTGGTCATCAGAGAAGCCAAATTTGAAAAATAATTTAAAAACTAGAAATAATACCCTGGTAAACCTAAGAAGCTTCGAATCGTAAAAACATTTCACAATTTCTCCCATGTCATAACAAATTTCTCCTTTTTCATGATCAACTGAGATAACTATTTCTGAGACCACATGTATGAAGAACATAACTTCCAAAATCTATAAATCATATTTTTATATCATGGTATAATGTTAGTGATTTATAAAAAATTCCAAAACTTCCCTCATATGACTCACATTATCCTCTATATATTGAGAGTAATCCATGATTTCATCCTTAAAGACCACCATAAATATATAAAGATACTTTTGGATGATCATGTTCATAAAATCCATAATGACTACATGAGAATTGATTAGAACAATTAGCATGAAAACGTAATCACAATGTCTATACCAACTTCCTAAGGCAGTTTTCAGAGTATTAGATTCTCTTATTTTCAACTGGTGATAACCTGATCAAAGATCACTCTTCAATAACCACTTCAACCCTTTAAATTGGTCAAATATATCATCAATTGGTGAAAAAATACATTTTTTTATAACTCAGCTATGTTTCTAGTAATCAACACATAGGTGAAGTGTTGCATCAGCTTTCTTATCAAATTGAACAAGCACGAACCAAGGTGAGACACTCGGGTGTATAAATAATTTCTCTACTAGATCATCCAACTGAGTCTTCAACTATTTCATTTTAGTTGGCTACATAGGGTAAGAGGGTATAAATACTAGTAGAGTACCAGACACTAGATCAATATCAAACCCAGCCTCCCGTACAAGTGGAGAACCAGATATACCATAAAGTAAAACATTAGAAAACTCAACAAAAACTAGAGGGAGATAATCACTTAAATATTCCCTATCTAGAGAAAAATCAAACATAGATATTACATTCCTCAACTCATTATAAAAAGTTATGACTGTTCTTGACCTCAAGTCCCATTCACCTTGAATAATATGGAACACCCCATTAGGTATGGTAAAGGATACTAGTTAAAGATAACAATCATTTTGGGCCTTATTATAAATAATCCAATCCATCCCAAATAATATATCAAGAGGTTTATTTTTAGAAATCATAAAAACCCAAGTATGGTCAATTTATGATAAAGAGAAAACACAAGAAATATAAAAAAGACCCTACTCTCTATTCGTTTAGAGGGGCTTAGTATAACGACCCATTATTTTAATACATAGATATTACATCTAAATAGATGAATATCAATTAAATTACATAAAAAACCATACCATAACAATTCAGGTTTAGTGAATTTGGAAATATGGAAACATAAACAATTGGTTCATAAAACATATACATCATCTTCTACTTATTCCTTCATAACTAGAACCACTATTAATATATAATACTTAACACTATTCTTCATATCATATGGAAAGAAATCATAAGAAAAGGGTGAGTTCAGATGCTTAGTAAGGAAAACATAGGATATATCCGTATATGATCTTATGAAATAATAATATATGGATAAGGATATGTGATTCTGAATATAACTTAAAAAGTTTATACCCAACCTGTCATTGATCATAAACATGATTCATAGAATATACATTATCATTTCGGAAAACATGGATCTTAAGAGTGATTAATCATCATAAATAAATGTTGACCCATAAGATCATAAAAGCGAGTCACCATCATAAATATAGAAAACTATAACATATTTCATGTTAAATACCAAGACCATCAATGTATTGGATCCAGAAAAACCTATTTCCCATAGTGAATTAGGACTCACCACTTTCCCATTGTGGATCAGGACTCACCTATTTTCCATAGTGGATCTAGATGCACCTATTTCCCATAGTGGAGAAATCCCATTGACTTATTTCCAATTGTTATCTCATGAGATATAATGTTTTACCCAAGTAAATAGAGGGATATATATCTACAACACTTCGTGTAATGAAGACCATACATATGTGTACCACAAGAACATAAATTATTCATCATATCTGTAGAAATGAAAAGAAATGAGTTTCATAAATATCCTTCCATCATAAACATAAACCAACCATACATAAGATAAGTATATTATCCTTGAATAATATCCTCGATAAAGAAAAATTAACAAAAAATAATGTTATCTTTGATGGACTTTTTTAAATATCACTTGAAATAATTCTTGAAAAAATAACAAAATTTACATTTTCAAATCATTTCAAACTAATGATATTCATAATTATAAAAGATTTTTTTTGGAAAACGACCATGTAATCATGTAAATGAGACATAAAATAATTAAAGATTCATTATAGTGTTAAAATCCACACATTCCTTATATGTAAAAACATTCCTTCCATATTTTAAATTCCAGAAAAGTCTCAAAGAAACACATTTAGAAAATAGAAAAAAATAATCCTTTCAAACGAGTTCTTAAAAAATAAAAAATAAGTATAAATGGATTTAAAAATGAAAATTTAACTATAAAAAATTTTGGAAATAGTTTTAGATAACACAAAAATTGAATAAAAATATATTTTAATATAAAATTTTAAAAATATAATTTTTAAAGAAAGCCACTTATAAATATCATATCAGTTACAAGAGAATTAATCAAATTAATCGATTATGTGTATCATTAGTAAATCAACATAAAACATGTGAAAATACAACATAAGATAATAAAAATCCATGTCCCACGAAATCTCAACATGAAAAATCAATGAAGTAGACGTTTAACCCATTGAATGGAAATTGAGTTAAGAAATCCCTTACAACTTTATAATCAGTCGAATCGTATACTGCATAAAATTAATATTTTTAAAATGAAAAAATTAATACCATTCAAATAATTAGATTCATTATAGTATATAAAAAAGTGAATTACATAAACCACACAAAATAAATAAGTTGAGAATAAGATATATATCTCACAAAAGTAAACGTGACATGAGAAACCCTTACCTCACGCTTCCCTTTAGTATTTCATACTTTAACCTACTATATAAATGTTTAGAGAATGTTATTAATTAATTATAAAAAATATAAATATTTATTATAACTTATATTATACTTTTATAATACCTTAACACCTGTTCATTAATAATATTCCACTATTTTAATTGTTTCAGGTGTGTTAGTTTAATGGTTTCATGGTTGGTTTATTTGTGCATAATTATGGATTTTCTTATCAAATGAAAATAAAATGCTAGAAGTTAAAATAAATGGTATTCATGAATTTATATTAGTTTAAAGGGTCCCTTATTTAATTTTCATTTCTGGTATGAGGATTATTCATTTGATAAAGTGTTAATGAATTTTTTTTAATTTATTTTGGTGATTTTTCCAACAATCATGAACTAGTTTCATTTTACATAATATTATGTCTATATATTATTTATAGAAAATGATATAGGTCATAATATACCTATTAAAATTTGATTTAACCAGAATTATTCTTTTATCACAAGGCTTGAAGGTATTTATGGTAGAAGAAAAAAAAATTATCCATAAAGATGGTTAACCACCATAATTTGGACAATGATATCGTTTCATTGAGTAAGAGGAGATAAGAAAAGGGATGGATATAATATATTACATTATCAATATAAAATTATTGTATATACATAATAATAAATTTATTATGGTTTTATTGGTGAACAATGTGATGATAATGTAGAAAAATAAATGAAATTTTTAGAGGTTTTTTGAGAAAGCTACCTCTTGAATATCACCTCCTTGAAGCACCCATTGAGAAACATAGAATTGGTATTTGGGTGAGACCATCAGAACATAGAAATTTTGATAGTGGAGAGGAGAGGATTTAGAGGATATTTGAAGAGATTTAAGTATTTATATGAGAAAGGTTGTGGTGAGGGGTGGTATTTAGACTTAAGGAGGGGTAGTTTTAGGTTGTTAAATAATAATAATAATATATTTAAAGACAACCACATTTGGGTGGAATTAATTCAATTGAATTTGGTTGATAATTATTGTTTTTGAGGCTGTTTATAGTTAATAAACACATCAAACACCCATTTAATGTTTTATTTTTTATGAATTTTAAGCTTTTACCTTTTAACAATAACCCACTACATTATTTTAGCTATACTACGGTAAATCTTTTTTTACCACAAATTTTTATGCCTAAAAATAAAAATATAAAATATTTATCACTTTATGATTAAAAATATTGTATCAATTTCTAAAAATTCAAAACATATAATTTTCAAAATTACATTTAAAATTTAACCCTCAATATGCAATGAAAATAGTTATTTGGAAAAATGTGTTTTTAAGCCGAAAAATGTAATTACACCAAAACATGGTATAAATATTTTTTAAATATAACTAAATATATTATATATAACTAAAAATTATATAACGAATTTTTATTTCATTTTAATATTAAAAAATTAATTTTAAATATAATAAAAATGAGAGTTTAATAAAAATCGGGATTTTTTATTATTCATTGAAAAATTAAACATTTCAAAAAATTATCAATTATTCATAATAAGATAATTTTAAAATGATGAATCCAAAACATATGTTGGTTTTTTAAATAAATTTTCTAAAGGTTTTAAAAATTAATTATATTATTTTCTCCTAGAATCCAATAAAAATCCCATTATGAAGGAAATATATATTTGAAGAACAAAATGAATTTACTAAAAAATTTGTGCGTATTAACAAACAATTAATAAATACATTAATAATGATTTAGAAAATTATATATTTCATAATTTTGTAAATACTATTCATTTCTTCTGATTTAATGGCTATGTTATAATGTTTGTGTCAAAATAATAATATATTGAAGTTCATTTAAGATCAGTGTTCTATACAATGTAAGTTATCGAAGAGATAAAATTTATTTTAAAAAAGATGCAGGTTGGAAAATATTGGGGTGTTAAATGTATTAATATCCACCCCATAAGGAAATTTCTCTATAGAAATATTTTTTAGGTTCACAATATGAGTCGATATATAAACGAATGAGATGACCTAGTATCAAATAAAGCGATCACTAAAAATGAATCTATAGTGATGGTACCTCTCAATGTCACTAGATGTGTATCGGCTTCCTATGGAAACTTTTCCACTATTTTAAGAATATTTTTTCTAGATGGTTGTGGCTGGATCCCTTTAAATCATGAAGCTTCCAGTTGTACAACAATAAGTTTAGGTGCTGATGAGCCCATGCCACAATATAGGGAAGAAAAGATATAATAGAACTTATACAAGTGTCCTAAAAAAACACATGAACTGTATATCTTGGGGTTTTTGGTGAAAACATGTTTCTAATTCCCATAATTTCTCCACTATAAGAAAGATAAAGGGCCTCTTCCAGGAAATCTAAGAGGTCTGAAAAAACAATGTTGTCAAGATCCTTCACAAGTCTCATCATTTTTACTCTTTAAAGGACTCACAGAACTGCCATTGGGAAAAAACTACTATAAATCTTGACTTACTTTCCAGATCAAGATCAACCATCAATACCTCATCCAGAATATCTGTATAAGAAGAGATATGCAGCAAGAAAACCATTGAATGAATATAAGATAGAAGTCTTATCTCGAACCATTAGAAATTTATATTCACATTCTATACAATCTAAGGTGAAAATTATAGAATATCAATAAATAAGTTTTCATAATCTGTCACGGTCATATGAACCTTCTCAAGTTTGAAAAAGATCTACAACCATATCCAGTACCATATACTCTGGATATATTCAGACACTTTCGTGTAACTTCCTCCTAATTCATAACAAGATACTTCATACCACATACTATCATTGAGGAAAGATTCCTAACATAAACCTTTTATTCCACTTATCTCATACCATCTTGTATACCTTGGTAACATGATACCCTATATAACAATGTCATGTACCAAAGTGAATTCCCAATCCCAATGGGTTTTCATCTAGCACCGAGCATCATACAAGATAAAATAGGGAACAAATTTTCCAAAAAACAATGGAAGATAGAGATATAAGTTAGTATTATCAACACTCCAAAAAAAGAAGGTACCATAAATAAAATAGGTGTATAAAAATCCTAAACAATACATCATAAAATTTCATAAAAATTACAACAATCCCAAAGGAAAGATCACTCCATGTTTAAATTATCAAGAACATCCACCACCTTTAAGTGGTTATTTTCCTTTTCTCAGATCAAGAGGAAAGAAGTATACAAAATCTCTAAGTAAAAGGTAGTGTGTGAGCTATAAATCTTAGTAGGGTCTCGCCAAGTGTTATATAAAAAGTTTTAATTCTAAAAAACCAATTCATGATTTTATTTTAAATAAAATAAGGAATGTAAGTACATTTGTATATTTAAAACAAAACACATTTTCATTTCAAAATGGGGGAAAACATTTGAAACCTATCTTAAATTAACATTTAATATAAAAAAGTTTATATAATTCAATTAGAATGTATTAAAAAAGTTTTATAAATCAATGAAATTAATTCCAAAATAATCACAATAAGCACAATGGTCATCTACCCTATGGCAAGATAGTTTCAAGTTATTGTATCCTCACACATCTTATATCAGTGATCATGTCAACAAGTGTACATAAATCCCTCAAGATTAGGTAGAATATGAATCATCAACATTCTGTCAGGGATAAGATCTACCTAAATAGGGTTTTTAGACATATCGTCATTAATTAATTGCTATGGACTAATCATCCTAACATGCTTGTCACAAATAACCCACTAACTATTCAAGATCACAAGTTCTTAACAAATCAACTAGAAAAGGAAAAATAATCCCATTTCTAATCAATCGCCATTTATAATTCAATCTGCCACTTTTCCTTTTCAAAATGTCAATTCACATTCAAAACCAAAACATGGGTTTTTCATAATTTCATGCCTTTTTTAGCAAAAACCAATCATAGGTTTTTGTCATTTAAATTTAATCTATTTTTGTCAAACAGGTTATCAAATAAATTCCTCAATTCCATCAATTTCAAAATATTCCAAAAATAAAAAATTACAATAAAATTGTGATTTTTCCCAAAATTCCCTTCCAGTTCATATCATAATTACAAATTATATAAATATGGGATTTGATAAATTAATTGAATGCTATTTCAAAAAATCATGCAAACCAAGGTTTATTCATATGGCCAATCTCAAACAAAACCACATACCTTTAATCATGTAATAAAAAACTAACACACACAATGGGATCCACCAACATAGAATGATGGGGACATAGATCAGGAAATCAAACTTATATTGGAGATTCAATTAACCATAGTTCAGATCCACTAATAACACAACCATATAACTCTCTCTAAGGAGAAGAGAAAGGAATAGAGGGAGAAGAAATATAAGTGGATAATTGCTTACCTGGAGGCGATAAAATGATATCCTATATGATTTTATCCACCAATAAATATTTTTGGAGGATCCAAAATTGGTTTTTGAGAGTATTTAATGATTAAGAAATAAATTTATGTTGAACGTGGGTTGAGCATGGGTTAAATTTGAGGCTTGGTAATTTAAAAATTAATTTTCAGAATAAAAAATTACACATGAATGGTTAACTGGGTAGAGTCTCATGGTTAAAAAAATCATGCTACCTAACTATACAACCCCTTAGACTCATTATACAAGGAGCACAATTTCTACTAGGTGGGAGCAGAGTTTTTTCAAACTGTGTACCAACTATTAAAACACCCACTATATAGGGTTTCATGGTTTACACTGGGTGAGCCCATGATTTAGTTAAATAGTGCACCAACCATTCATTTCCCTAAAAACCTCCAATGTTTTCAAAATTTAACCAAAATCACCCTTAAACAAGATCCAACAAATGCATGATCCAAAGAAGGGTCAAAGAGTGCATGAAAAAAAGTAACATTATAATAAATTAATGGTTTTTTAAAAACATATAATTAATTTAAGAATGATATTTATTTCATTATTATTATTCTATAGATGATGTAAAAATATACCCTTTGGCCACAATCAGCACACAAAAGTTGTATTGAAAATACAGATCATGTTTCCTCAAAACACCTAAGGCGGTATTAACTAAATATGTAACTGAATATATCATTGTAATAAATGAAACATATGGTTTCAGAAGAATTTATTATTCTTGGATAGGTTTATTAAGAAGTAAAATAATTTACATATTTTTCTTATATAGATATTAAAGTAAATAAATAGAAAGTTTGGTCTTGAGATAAGGTATTTCATCTCAACTCCATTTCATTGAGCATATTTTATCGTTATGCACCCAATTTATTTTATATGGTTAATCTAATACAATTTTAAATGTTATACCATAAATTATTCATAATATTTTATATTTTATAGTACAAACATAATTATTTCATACCATGATATTTGGATTCAATGTTACCAAGTAGAAAGTGATTCTTAACTGAATTTCCATTCATTTTGTTATAAATCTTATTCATTGAATTTTTTATTTAATGATTATGTTTTAATTTATCTATATATTTACTAATTAGTTATTTCCACTTTTTGGTGTATTTATATTTTTTATACATAATCTATTAATTAATTAATTATCAATTCTATGATATGGTCTTTATAAGGGTTATTCATCACATATTCACTTTCCTTGGTATATATGTTTATGATATGCACATATATTTTTTTATAAGGATTGAATACATCACCATTGACATTATATTTATATAATATGTTTATTATAATGATATTTAGTGTATCATACTTTTTTATTCTTTCTTGGGGATTACAATTGATGATTTACCAAAGACGAAAAGGCATTATGTTACAATATATTTTCATTAATGGATTATATTTAAGGGTACTTAGGGGGAAACTATATTATCATATTTTATTTTACCATATCTCATTTATTCTGATATGGTTATGAAATTGGTTTACATGTCCAATTTTTATTTACTCCCTTATTAAATAATCATCAAGAAATTCATTTGTGAGTGATACCAATAATATACCTTTTTAAGATTGGGAATTATTTTCTTCCATATCCATGTTCTCCAAAAAATTCAAATATATTACTTTCTAGGAAAAAATGATTTCTTAAATCAATTTTACATGATATTTTACCTTCTTTTAATAGGTTTTAATAGGAAATTTCTCAAAAAAATTCAACTAGGTCACTTTTTACTAACTTTCTAGTATGGTTGAAAGAATGTTTATTATTGAAATTTAAAACATGATTAGATATCCCCCCTCCATGACCATTATTTTCATTTATGGTAACTTTATAATATTTTAAGTTCATTTTTAAATATTGTTTTCACAATATCTTGTATATTTTATGTTTTTTAAAGTGGTTTTCAATGTGGAAAGGGTATTTTCCTCAATAATTATTTTCATGATCATTTAATGGAATTTACATTAATCAACATAAAAAACCCTTAATATTACATAAAATCCACTTGGGATATGTTGTAATTACACAATCCTAATTCTTTCCCTAGATGGATTATGATATTCTCACGGTATCCATTTCTTTCCCATGTGAAAATAAATATATTGATTAGTATTATGAATGAAAAGATAAGATCATAAATGTTTTATTCATGAACAATGATTGAATATTATTTGTGATTAATGGGTGATCTTGATAAAAAAATATATAAATCTTTGATCTCCATTATAGCTCATAAAAATTGGGTGATCCTGATACATCTTAAATAATGGGTATACCCAGATAACACTCTAATGTTTTAGGAAATGATACTTATATTAATGGGCGTGAAGAGCGGGGTTATCAGAGGGTTTCTACTATAGATTTAACAAGTACCCAATTTTATCTAACAAATGTAAAAACTAGTTATAAATATAATATTCTAAGATACTAAAATGTTTTCATTATGATTGTTATGGGTTATAAATTTATCCTTTGATCAAGATTGACATCACATGGCTCATGATTATTGATTCCTATTACTCTTTCCTTTGTTAAAGTTTAATTAAATATTCCATGATTGATGATACATGTATTGATGGTATTATTTCTCTTGTGTTATGATAATGTACTATGATTTTTTCATCAAACACTTATTCTCATCCTAATATCACTAATGAAGTCCAATTATTAGTTTTTATGTATACCCTTACTAAGAATTTGATATCATTATTATTATGCTTACTTTTTACTATGTGATGAAAAATGATAATAAATTAATTATGTATAGAAAGATTTAATGTTTATAGAATTTTATTGGAGATTATGTAGAAATTTATGAACTAGTAGTTTTTGTATCAAATTTGTTAGTTGTCTATCCTAATTCTCTAAAACATTAAACCTAATTGGTACATAGCTATGTAAGTGGTCCAATATTTGTTTTTAATGTAATATGTTTTGGATAGAATAAATAAGGTCATGCTTATTTGTTTCAATATATAAATATAACGTTTATGTTTGTAGCACAAGGTCTGGGCATGCAGGTTCAGGGCTGTGACAGTATGCATTAGATCATGGATTAGACAATTTTGGAGATTATGGTACTTTCATGTGATTTTATGGTATGGGTTATGGTTGTCATAATGGGTTATTATTTTTAAGTTTTATCATGTTTTCAATGTCTTAGACACCCCTTCTTAGGTTTGAAGTATTGTAATGTTTGGGTGACTAAGGATATTTTGGGGGAAGTTTTATTGGGATGATGTATATATAACCCTTAGTTTTTTTGTGATTAATTATTTCAAAAAATTGTTATCACAATTTTATGGATATAAGATGAAAGTTATGAGGTTAGATTTTAGTATAAAACTTTCATTACTATTATTAGTTTGGATATTGGGTTATTTGTTTATGGAAATGATTAGCATATCTTAGAGATTATGTGATGAGGGGGTATAAATTTTTGGTAGGTGACTTTAATAATGTCTCTTTTTATTTTTAGAAATTTTTTAAATTTATATTGGAAGAATATGTGATCAAATCATTAATGTTTTTATTTGTTTAACATTTTTGTTTTATTATATAATTTTTGTGATAGAGGTGTTATTAATTCCTATGAATGTTTATTCATTTTGGGAATTATTATTTCTTTTGTTAACCATTTTGGTTTTTTTAATGTATAAAGATAGGAGGAAAAATGATATTATTATTTATAATTATTTGATTCATTAGAAGTTTATTCTAATACATATATCATGAAAAATTCATCTTCAATACTCATCGTTTGGGGAAAAGAATGAGAATGTGGTGGAAATTGATTTTAGAATGAAATTGTTCTTATCAAGTAGTTATATTTTCATTATTTTTATAGTATAGATAGTAAACAAATTCCTTAACTATAGAAAAATATTCTTGAAATAAAAATGTTATAATATTACCCTATTTCTATTGAATCAAATGTCTTTTTCACATCTCTTTGGTTTATATTTTTTTTATTGCCAAATTTATCTTGATCGTTCAGTTTCTATTGATCAATGCTATCTATAACCAACCATCATTATTTTGATGTATTTATAAATTCATATTCTATCATGGATTAGTTTTAAAATTTCATCATTTGATTTATATTAAGAATAATCCAATTATATTATTTTTAATGAAATTATTACTTAAATTTTCTATAAAAATATTTTTATACATAAAAAGAAAATTTCAGGAGACCTATTTTTCTTTCTGTATTAATGGTTTAATTTTAAATTAAATTCAAAAAATCAATGTTTTGAATATTTAAAAATGGATTAATTAATTTTAATCATGATATAAAATTTGGTAAATTTTTACTTTTTATTTTTTGTGAAAACAAATACCAACCTTAGTCATTTTTGTTACAATAGAAAATGGTAAATCTGGTAATTAAGGTTAAAAATACTATAATATATAGTAATGAAACTAAAAAATGAATTAATTTTATTATATGACTCAATTTGATCCATAATATTACAATATTCTATTATATTTCCTTTTTTTGGATCAGATTTAGAACTTTATAATATTTTATATAAAAAAAATTAAAAAATGTTTCCCCTTTGTTTTCAATAGAAACATTATTTTTGACATGGGGATAAATAAAGGATTTATTTTGTTATCAATATTCATATGAAACATAAATGATTTATTTTAGTTATGTAAATTTATTTATAATTTTCAGTGAATTCATTATTCTATTAAATTCTTACACAACATTGACAAAATAATTATTCCATTAATAGAAGAATAAAATAAAGGATTTTAAAAATGGTAAAAAAAATTAGAATGAATTGTTTTCCTTAATTTTGGTATATAAAAATGAGAAATTATACAGGATTGGTTTATTTTAATTGTAATTCCATTTTTTTGTTGTTTATGTAGTAAAATTAAAGAACTTATTCTAAAATTGACATTAATGACATTTTATATTAAATAATATTTTATTAAATGACTTACATTTCTTAAAAATATTATAATTTGTGATGAAATTGGGATGTAGTTTAAAATATCAAACACAATCTATTAATGTGCCTTTTATACCTATATTAACTATCTTTTCCCTCAAAGAGTAAAAACACCTTGTTATCATGGTATGAGTAAAAAGGGTTAAAATAGATTAAAATAAAAAATAAGGATCAAAATATAGAATAAAATTTTCTAAATTTTTGTTGGATGTTGTGACTCATACCCATAATAATCTCAAACTCAAAATAAATCCTTTTGGATCTATGTTTACTTAAATAATAATTTATACTAATTTAAATTTTATGAAATTTCATGAGTTCCCCTCCCCTCTATTATATAAGGGAGCATATTATTATCATTTCATCACACTTAAATGACCATTTATATTAGAAAATACATGATAAATTACCTTCATTAAATCCCTATAGAAATTATAGAGGCCTTATTTTAGGCATAATAGAAACATCAATTATCTTAAGTTGTAAATCAAAGGAGGTTGTTCAAAGAAGTGGAATAGTTCTTAACAAAGCATTTAATTTTATTTCTTCTTCCACCTCATGAAAATATTATCCAAACAAGATGAGATACTATAGTAATTATTTTACATATACTTGGATTTTATTATGTTATTTTAATAAAACATTTTCTTCTCCAACCTCTATCAAATGGGAAATGAATTCATTATTTGTCCTTATGGATGACTACCACCTCGCAAACTTATTTAATTAATTTTCCATAACCACCACTCACAGATGGCTACAATGATGGAATTAAATATAATATAATATATTAATGAAATATGTATCATTTTTATGTAACAAGATATAATATATTTTCTTATCATTCAATGCATTGAAAAATGATAACATTGTTCCTGCGTATGCATGGACTACAACCTCCACAAAGTAATGAAATTCATTTTTCATCACTACATCACATAGATGATATATATAAGTATATTAAAATAAAAATTATGGAATTTTTCACATAATTTTAATCTTATACTAAAAAAATAATACTTACCTTCTTCCCAAAATAATCTTTGAAAAGTAGAAATGTAACTCATGTGTGTGTACGTCATACCATCTCCATGGCTGTAACATAATTCATATTTCATAACTATATTTAATAGTTGGTTTTAAGGGATATAATTAATTTTTTAAAATTACATTTATTTCATGATTAATATTTTAAATATTACAGAATAATTAACCCTTACACCAAGGTCATCTCACAGAAGATGTTTTGAAATAATGGAAAGAGTTTCCTAAAAAAATGATGTGGACTTAAAAGATTATGTAATTAAATATTTCATAGAAATAAATGAAATAATTGTTTTAAGGACAAGGTATTAATATTGTAAATGTTTATTAAGATATAAAATAATTTATATAAGTTTATTATATAGGTTTTAAAGGACATATATAGAATGTTAGGAATTGAGGTAATGGATTTCATTTCAAAATCCTTTTTATGAGGTATATTTTAATATTATGACCCTAATTTATCTTATATGGTGTATATATTTACCTTTTACAAGTAATTACATTAATTAATCATTATTAATTTTATTTTATGTTTCAAATTGATTTATTTTATCCAAAGTTATTTTACATGAAGTTACCAAGATGTAAACGGTTTCATAACTCAATTTTCTTTCGTTACGTTGCAACTCTTCTTAATTGAATTTTTTATGTCATGATTTTGTGTGAATTTATCTCTAAATATAATTATTATTTTTTGATAGTTATTTTTTTATTTAAATTTTCTAAACATAATATATTCATGGATTAATTCTTAATTCAATGATATGATCATTGTAAGTGTTATTCATCGAAAATTCTCTTTCCTTGGGGAATGTGTTTATGATATGCACCTATCTTATTTTATGAGGTGTAGATACATAAAATTTTACATAATATTTCATTAATATCATTTTTTCATGATATTTAATGTTATTTGAAGTTATTATTTCACCAATATTATGGTTGGAGAGTTACCAATGTGGAAAAGGAAGTATGTTACAATATCTTTTCTTTTTCAGTGTTATTTATGTTAAAGGATCCTTAGAGGGAAACCATATAAACATATTTTCTGGAACCACATATGTTATATTATCATTTTTTATGAATTTGTATTATATGTCTAATATCAATTTCCTATATTATTGATTAATGGAACAACAATAATGTTATTTATAAGTGATATTGATTTTGCATATTCTTTTAGATCATAAATGTTTCTCTTCCATATACATGTTTTCTAAAATGCTTTAAAAAATGTTCTTTTATAAACCTAAATGATTTTTTAAATATATTTTACATGATCATTGACCTTATTTTAAAAGTTTTTAAAACAAATCTTCTTATCATTTTCAAAATGGGTTACTTTTTACTCCATTTACAAAAATAGTTGAAAAAATGCTAAATTTTAAAGTTTACCACATTAATTGATTTTTTCTACATCATGAAAATTATTTTCATTGAATATTAATGTATAGGTTTCCAAGATTATATTAAAATAAAATGATTTCATAATAGTTTTTAAAATTATAATTTTTTTAAGGAATTTTTAAAGTGGATGGGTTATTTTCCACAAAAAACTTTTTAATGATCATTTAATGGTAATTTCATTCATCAATGTCAAAATATATTGATGTTACATACACTCCACTATAGATATATTGTAATTACACAATCCATATTATTTATTTAGATATATTATGATATTTTTAGGTAAATTGTTTCTTTTTAGTGGGTAAATCCTGATATTGATTATTATTATTATTAATGATAATTGAATGATTATAAATATTTAATTCATGAATGCTACTTAGAAATTATTTATGATGAATGGGTGAGAAATATATAGTTTATATGAATGTTTTATCCTTATTATAGATCATAAAAAATGGGTAATCCTGATATAGATTATGTGATGGATGATCCTTGATAGTGCTCCAATGCATGGGGTAATGTTTGTGTTATAATAGGAAAGAATGGTGGGGGGGGGGGGTGCTGGAGGGTTTATCCTATGGATTTAACTAGGAACTATTTATTTCTTATATATCTTTAAAATGGGGTTTAAAGATAATTTTATAAGAAACCAGTATGCTTTTTTATTCACTATATGAGATATAAATGTCTTTTTTGATCATGAGTGACATCTCATGGATCCTGATTATTGATTCATAAGTTTATTTCCTTCATAAAATATTTCTTCCATTTGTCATGATTAGAAATCCTGGAATTAATGGGTCTTATTTCTAATATGTTATTCTCATGCACCATGATTATGTCATCCCACTCTTATTCTCATTTTACTCTCACTAATGACATTCAATTTTTAATAATTTTTTATAAACTTATAAATTATTTGATCTCACCAATATAAATATTCCATTTTCAAAGGTAATAAAGAATGATGATAAATTACTTTTGTCTATAATGGTTTCATGTGTATATAAATTTATAAGAAATCATGTATATCTTTATAAACATGTTGTTTATGAATCTATATTGTTAAGATACTATCATAATAATTTAAAACTCTAATCCTAAATGGTCCTTGGGTACGTCAGTGATCCAATATTTATTTATTTATACTGAATTTTTTGGAAGGAAAAAGTTTGGTCGCTGTTATTCTTATCAAGAAAAAATTGTAATATTTGTGTTTTAGCAACAGATCTGGGAGTGAGTGTTTGTTGTTTTTACTGACCATGCTCTTACCTCTAATCATGAGGGATGTATAAGTGGATTAATATAGTTTTTTTCTCACTAAAACGTAATATGTGAAATATAAATCTATAGAGTTTTGTAACCATGATAATTTTTACATAATAATGAGTCTATAAAACGTTTCAATATTACATAGTGAGGTAGATTTCATGAGATTAATATTCCACGGGTTAATAATTGATAAAATTAGAATAAGAATAAAATTTTAAATGTAAGAACCTATGAAAAATATTTCTTATATTGGAGAAGTGAACTCACCATATCATGATGATTCTAAATTTGAGAAAAAACATGAATGAATGTGGTTGACCAGGGATAAAAATAAGGGATAAAAATCATAAAGCACATTAATGATAATGACAACTAAATTCATTATGATTAACTAATTTCATAAATAGCAGGGATGTGTATAAATAATAAAAATTAAGACTATATTGAAATTAATTTTGAGCAACTACAAGGATTATTTTGAGAACTAAGAGGAAATAATACTGAAAAAGAAGTTCATGACGTGGAATTCCACATTAGTGTTTTAATGGAAAACAACTACCATGATGAAATAAACATAAAAAATGGGATATTTCACATGAAACTCATGAATAAAAAAATTTAAAACTAAAGGGAGTAAAATATCACATGATCTCATGAAACATTGAATGGAAATTTTAATGCCACAAATTTTGAGAATAAAAAATTATCTAATATCTTCATAATGTTATCACAAATTTCTGGTTGTGAATTGTAATGACTGATTTGAATGAGAATCTTTATAGACTTTGAGGAGTAACATAGTTCCCTAAAATTATTATAGTGATTGTACACTATGATATTAATATGTATGGGATATTGGTTGTTTTGTTTTTTTATTTTTGTTTCTTTCATTTCATTATGTATTATCAAATTTTAGTGAAGTGTTCTTGTTTCATTCATTCTCTCTCTCATTCTATCTCCCTATTTCATTCTTCACTATGAAATCTCATAATCAGGGTCATGAGTAATTTTAATGAGGAATATCGTTATGGTAGAATCTAGTTTTTGAACCTAAGTCTATATTTCATTCAATATTTTAGTTAGGTATAGGGGGTCTTTAGAGGGATCCTATCTTCCACCCAGGATTATAATTATTTTTTAAATTTTCTCCCACTATCAAAGAGGTGGTTTCCATTTCATTTGGTTGAATTCACTTTCTATTTACAACATAAAATGGGTATTTACACTAATTTGGAGTGTGTTTATTATGTGATAATTAAATGGTTACATTATGGTTATTTAATATGATTCTCTAAGAAAAGTTGAGTTCTTCTAAACTATATTTATTTTTTCATTTCACCTTCATATTTAATTTAATGTTCTGAATTCAGTAAAATGAAAACCCACAAAATTTTATTTCTTTAATTTAAGTATAAATAATATAAAATAAAATATTTTAATTATGAATATTATATTTTTTGAACAGAAAAATATCCTCATGTGAGCCGACTATGGTTAGAAAATAAGGTGAAATATAAATAAAAATTGTTTCCTTTATACTAACCCTTGACAATCATGTCAAAATATCGAGACATTACTAGGGAGTTTAGTTTCCTTTAAATCACTCATTATTTTTCTCATTTTTTAATAATTGTTATCATTCACATAAAAAATCAATACATGATACAAAAAATAATTATATTTAACTCACCCTTATCCATGTAATACACTGTTACATTATTTTCTTGACAGGTCTGGGGATCTAAAAGTTGATTTCTATTTAAGGAATAATTCAAGTTGGTCATCAAGGGAATTAAAGAATACATGGAGTACCCAATTAAATATTAATTGGCCTAAGAATTAATGGAGTATTAGGAGTACAATAAAAAGTTACATCAATAATTATTCAAGGGAAAAATTAATATTTTTTTCCTTAAAATTTATCAAAAGTAGTTATGGATGTTGAGTCCATTATTGTAGAATATCCACAATCCAACCATCTCAAGATCCAGATTGAATCCGTGAATGAAGTTCCTGAGAATATTATTGAAGTAGAATTTTTAAAATAACCTAATCATAATATATGTTACTATTTTAGTTCTTAAATGAATTTTCAATAGATTTTACAAAAATAAACTCTCGAGTATAATAATGGTTTAGTTTATTTAGAAAATATATACATAATCATATGATTTATTAAGATATCCTGAAAATCAATCATAAAGTTATCATAAAATTATACCTTTATTTGACATACCCAACCTAAACTCATTCATCAAAACATGGGGAAATAAAACATAAGAAAAGGTGAGCTAAGATGTTTAGTAAGGGTAATGATGGGAGATATCAATCAATGATCATATGAATTTATAATATAAGCCTAAGGGTGTGATGTAATGATCATAATATAAAAAAATCCTACCTGGTCTATTATAGATCACAAATATGACTTATGACATAAAATATTATCATTTCAAAATACATGAATCAAAAGTGTGAGGAGTCATTATAAACAATTCATAAACCATGAGTCCAAATCATAAAAATAAAAACATGTAATAATAGCTAGTAACAATCATAAAAAAATAAACTATGTCCTGTCAAGGTTAACTATACCACCCCAAGATCTTATTGTATGTCCCTTTTAAAATTTTACATCTTCTATATTTTTTATTCACGCAGCACCAAATTTTAAACTGTAATATACTATTAAATATGACCATTGGAATAGTAATGTGACCATTAGTTAAAGTAATATGACCAATAGAATAAAAAATTCACCTATAAAATTAAAAATAAATCTTGGGTAACTTATAATTGAAAATATGTTATATTTATATCATGGAATTAGTAAATAAATGTTTTAAAAATGATAAATTGTGTTTTGGTATTATTGTGAAACATAAATGTTTATTTAAAATTTTATAATAAATATAATAATTTAAAAAAATTATTTTCATTCAATAGATTCATAAATTAATAATTTGTTTTCTTATGATTATAAGATTATTTTATGAGACCTTAATTAAATGTTCAATGTGTTTTAAAAACATTTATAATATTTAAATTTGTATTTTTTGAGAAAATGATGATTTTATTTAAAAATTAAAATTTTCATATTCAGAAATTTTTTCATAAATTGGATTTCATTTTTTAATTTTGCACATAGAATAATGATTTGGGTTGAAATTTTGAGATTTTACTAAAATACATGAATTTTTTCAGAATAGTAAAATATGGTAATTTATGGTATAAATACAATACATGTTAAATACACTATTAAATGAGTAATTTATGATTTATTCACCATAATCTAGAACTACCCTTAATTATTTTATTATATTTAGTGATAATGATCAATCGAGTCATAGTCTTGAGCCAAAAATAATAAACGAATGAATAAAATAATGAGAAAACACCCCCTCTCTTCCCCTATAAATACCACATCTCACCATTTCTTATCCTCACACCATACAAGCTTCAAGCCTTGACTAATTTATTCCCAATAATCTTCCCAAGAACCGCTCCCACATCCAGGATCCTTTTGCCTCAACCAAATACCAAAACCAATCCCCTTTAGTAGGTTTTCAAGGAGAAGAATTCAAAAGGGAAAAATCCCCTTTCTTTTCTTTTATTTTCTTTTAAGTTTCATTTCTTTTCTTATACTTCTTGAAACTACCTTGTTCAATGTGACATGATAACTCCAGTCTCAATTATATACTATAATTTTATTATTTCAATGTAAAATCAACTATCAAGTCTCTTATCCTTTTCCTTTTATTTTAAATATTAAAACATTGTCTGTGAGGTGCCAATTTACCACCTTCGGGGACGACATAATTTTATTTTTCAATAACACTTTAAATCATGATCATAAAACCATTTTATTATTAAGAAATGTTATAAAATATGTATTACATCTAATATAATGTTATATAAACATTATATATACATGATATTAATTAATGAAGCAAAACTAGATGATGATTGAAAACCACCAAAATAATCTATACAATTATCACTAGTGTCTTATCTAATAAATCATCCTCAAACCAATAAAAATGACTTATATAAATATTTAGTATTCTATAACATTCTTAATAAAATATAATTTCAATTCTAGAAAACTATTTTCATTTTGTGAGATCTTCCATATGCGTATAAAAGTAAATGGATCATAAAAACCATGGAAATAAACACCACTGAACGATGAAATGTAATCATATAGCTCATCAAAAAGACCATAATTGAACTTAATAAAATTATAAATAAAATACATGTTTAATAGGTTATAAATTAAATTATTAATGAATATAATTTCATTATTAAATACATTAAGTGCAATTGGAGAACACATTCGGACAGATGGTAAGAGATTCTCTCTAAACATCCATTTTTCCTTCGGGTTACTCTTTCTCTCTCTTAACCCCAATGTAATTATTAATTATTTTTATTCAATCCTCTTAAATTCTATTTGTATGATCCAAAATTATGTACCTAACACAATTCTTATTTTTTATGGGAAATATTCAAACAATTTCCCTCAATTGAAATTGAAGAAGAAACTATTTTGTTTAAAATAGGATTGATACATAAATTTCTTATTTATTTTGTAACATTTGAATCATAATTCCTAAGAAATAAATAAATTAAAATAAAACATTAAATAATAATAAAATAATGTTATTTAATATATGACATATAATAGGTTCATTAGAAACACATTATATAGTAATATTGATTTATTACATTGTATATGTCTGAATGAAGACTATTTGATATGATAACCCTTTAGAAAATTGGTAAAATTCAACAAAACAACACTTGGATACTTTAATTTTAATTTTAAAATATATTAAATTTAATAATTAGGGTTCATAATGTTAATTTAAAATGATCATTATATACACCTCATAAAATAAAAGAGGTTTATAATGTCATACATTTATCAGTGAAATAATGATGACACAAAGAACCCTTACCTCAAGTATCATCTTGATTCATACATGTTAAATATTCATTTATAATAAATATAGGTTTATTATAAATGTATTCCATACACTACTGGAATTTAGGCTTTTCCCAACGGCCTTTGCCAACGGTTTAACAAAACCGTTGGGAAAGGGAATTTCGGTGGACCCTTTCCCAATGGTTCACTGGAACCATTGGGAAAGGGGTGCTAAACTCACACCTTTCCCAACGGTTCATTGGAACCGTTGGGAAAACTCACACCTTTCCCAACGGTTCACTGGAACCGTTGGGAAAGGGGTACTAAACTCACACATTTCCCAACGGTTCAGTGAACCGTTGGGAAATGTGTGCCTTTGCCAATGGTTTTTTTAAACCGTTGGCAAAGGTTTCCCCCAAATTCTAGATCGGGATCTACTCTCCCCATTCGGACAGAGCCCTAATCTATTTTCTCCGCTGCTCTCGCGAACCCCATCCGACTCCACTACTCTCGCGAATCCGAACACCATCACCCCCCATCCCAACTGGTACACCCCCATACGAATAGGTAAAATTTGATCTCAACCGTATTGTTGTAGTTGTTTTAATGAATAGATTTTTTCTAGGTGTTGGTGGTTTAATTGATTATTGAAATTAATATCTAAATAGGATATTGTTTGTGTTTGTGAAGACTTCTTTAATGTTTTTGTATTCTATGTTTGGAAGGAGAGTGTTCAAAACATGTAAATCAGAGTTGGGGGAGGCTATCGTGAACGTTTACATGTTTTGAATAATGGATTGTGGGAATTATGGATTATGTTCAAACCAATTTGATATGTTTTGGATAATGGATTTTGGGGGTAGGGGGTGTCTACGGGGGTGGGTGGGTTGTCCACGGGGGTGGGCGGGGGTGTTCACGGGGGTGGGAAAGGCTGTCCACGGGGGAGGGCGGGGTTGTCGAGGGGGTGTGGGCTATCCTGGGGGTCTGGGTGGGGTGTCCTGGTGGGGGAGGGGTGTGTGGGTTGTCCAGGGGGGTGGTATGTCTAGGTGGTGGTTGTGGGGTTGCAGGGGAGGGGGGTGTGGGCTGTTTGGGAGGGTGGGAGAGGCTATCCAGGGGGTACGGGGTGTCCAGGGGGGTACGGGGGTGGGCGGGTTGTCTACAAGGGTGGACGGGCTGTCCATGGGGGTGGTCGGGCTGTCAAGGAGGGGTGGGCGGGCTGTCCAGGGGGGGTGGGTGGGCTGGCCACAGGGGGTAGGGGTGTCCAGGGGGGTGGGCGGGCTATCCAAGGGGGTGGGGGCTGTCCATAGGGAGAAGGGGTGTCGAGGGGGGTGGGTGGACTGTCCACGGGGGTGGTTGGGCTGTCTAGGGGTAGGGGGCGTCCACAGGGGTGGGTGGGTTGTCCACGGGGGTGGGCGGGGCTGTCCACAGGGGTGGGAAAAGCTGTCCACGGGGGTGGGTGGGGCTGTCCAGGGGGTGTGGGCTGTCCTGGGGGTCTGGGTGGCGTGTCCTGGTGGGGGAGGGGTGTGTGGGGTGTCCAGGGGGGTTGGTATGTCTAGGTGGTGGTGGTGGGGTTACAGGGGAGGGGGGTGTGGGCTGTTTGGGAGGGTGGACGGGGCTATCCCGGGGGGGGGGGGGGGTACGGGGTGTCTAGGGGGGTACGGGGGTGGGCGGGCCATCCACAAGGGTGGACGGGCTGTCCACGGGGGTGGTCGGGCTGTCAAGGAGGGGTGGGCGGGCTGTCCAGGGGGGGTGGGTGGGCTGGCCACAGGGGGTAGGGGTGTCCAGGGGGGTGGGCGGGCTATCCAAGGGGGTGGGGGGCTGTCCATAGGGAGAAGGGGTGTCGAGGGGGGTGGGTGGGATGTCCACGGGGGTGGTTGGGCTATCTAGGGGGTAGGGGGTGTCCACGGGGGTGGGTGGGTTGTCCACGGGGGTGGGCGGGGCTGTCCACGAGGGTGGGAAAGGCTGTCCACGGGGGTGGGTGGGGCTGTCCAGGGGGTGTGGGCTGTCCTGGGGGTCTAGGTGGGGTGTCCTGGTGGGGGAGGGGTGTGTGGGGTGTCCAGGGGGGTTGGTATGTCTAGGTGGTGGTGGTGGGGTTGCAGGGGAGGGGGTGTGGGCTGTTTGGGAGGGTGGGCGGGGCTATCCCAGGGGGGTACAGGGTGTCCAGGGGGGTACGGGGGTGGGCGGGCTGTCCACAAGGGTGGACAGGCTGTCCACGGGGGTGGTCGGGCTGTCAAGGAGGGGTGGGCAGGCTATCCTGGGGGGTGGGTGGGCTGGCCACAGGGGGTGGCCGTGCTCTCGCGAAACCCCCGTCCGAACATCATCGACCCCCGTGGACAACCTGTAACACCCCAAGCTTCTACGGTACGCTTCTCTTTGAATAATGTGATAGCGTGTGTTGTACGCAACACCGAGTTCTAACACACCATAACTAATCAAACTAGCCGTTATGAATAGTAATACCTACTTTTTGAAATTATATATATTTTATATTTGAAAATGGACTTCATTTTTGGAATCGGAATATCGAATTTAGCCTAAGGTGAAATTTTGGTACATTTCGGATAACTTTCATATTTTGATGAATAGTGAAAATTTCTAAATTTTAATTAAAAACAACTTTTTTAATCAAAGTAATTAATAGTGATAAATTATGAATTTGAGTGGTTTTAAAGTATATTTAGAATATAGTTTTACCATTTAATATAATGTTGGTCATTGGACATAATTTTACAATTAAACCGAACATAAACAAGTGTCAATCTTTTGATAGTTATTACCTCTTAAAAACACCCTTTTTGTTTTGACAGCGGGAATTAATTTTAAATTAATTTCTGCCACTTCTGTGTTTTGAATTTATGAAAATGGATTCCATATTTGGAATCAGGATGTTCAAATTGTGTAAATAGGTAACTTTTATTTTTAGACATTTTGAATAATTACTGCGGTAAATATTTTATTTACCATGGTTAAGGGTAAATCCGGTAAATAAGGGTTAAAAAATAATATTATAATAATACTAAATTACCCTAAAACGTGTCTTAACCCTATTGGTTGATACATGGTCGACCATTAGCATCTTTGGGTCTATTTTGGGACCCCATGGATCCACTTGTAAGTGATAATGACACTTTATTTTAATTAAGTCAAAATGAATACAAAAATGACACAAGCATATATCTTTTAGAACAACAATTGTTACATAGGGTTATATATGTTGGATTTTAGATTATAAATATTAATTAGAGAGCTAAAACGATTTACTACATAATTATATTTTATTTATAATTTTTAGACATTAAATAATTTATTTTATTTATGACACAATGATGATGCAGTAATTACTATAGTAGTGAAAAATTAAAATAATTTATATTATAAATACCCAAAAAAATATAATATGAAACTTTTAATGAGTTAAACTAATTTTCTAGGATAATATGATATATTAGGATTGATTTAATTGAATTTGTTCGAAGTAATCAATCTGTTATGAGTTTCACAAAAATCAACTATTGAATAGTGTCAAAATTGACATAAAAGAGTTCTTAAAACAAATATTATATTATTAATTGATATTAAATTCCTAAAAATCTAAGGTTCGGCCAAGAGACTTATATTATGATAGGTTAATTATTAATGAACCACTTGGGGGTCTCTTGGATGTATATAGTAAGTTTATTAACCATATTATATAAAAATACAAAGAGACATTGTAAAAGTGAAACTAATTAACTTAGAGTTAATACTTAAAGATAAGGTTAATATAAGTACCCAAACCTGTCTAAATTCTATTGGATGAGTTGTTTTCGACCTATCCCCACCTCATCCTTTTAATAGTCAACTTTGGAGCCTTTGGAAACCGAATATGAATTTATTATAAATTAATATTTCTAGCTTTTCCAAAGGTGCCCCTCACCCCTCTTATAAAAGGGCACTCCTACTTCTCATTTCTTCACACCTCTAAAGCCTTTTGGTTCGGCCAAACTCTGCCCAAATACTCTCCCAACATCCCTCACTACAACCTAGAGGCCTTAGTTTGATCAGAAAGCCAACCTAAGGAGCCCTTTTGATCAAATCAAAAGGAAGAACCCGAAGAAGAGGTAATGATTTCACCACCCTTCTCCAAGTTCATTTCTTCTTCCACTTCTTCTTCCTTTGTTCTTACCATTCTAAAATAATAACTCCAGTATCTCATATATACTGTGATGTTATTATAAATATGGTACAATCATATTCAGTATTCTATCCACCCTTTGAATAACATGTCACCATACGTGCGTACGTACGGCTTACCGTCTCCACGTTGTGGTGTAATTGTTATTCAATATAATATTATTTGGATGGGTATAATAATGATGTGTAACTCATGTAAATAATAAATATAACATGTTAATGATTCTGTATATATGATATAACATCCATTTATATATTATTTTAATATCAAAAGAATGATATTGTCGCTCGTGCGTACGTACGGACTACCGTCTCCACGAACGCGATGAGATTCATTCTCCATCGTATCCATTCAAGTATAATTATCATTTGGTGATTTAAAAATGATGTTTAAGGACTTGATATCATTCTGGATATGAATAATATACAACCTATCCTTTACAAACATGTCTTACGTAACAAAACATATAAGTTAACACCCGAAACAACGATAATACTATGATATTATTATCAAATCAATATTAAAAGATCATATATGATATCATATTAATATATATGATTCTTGTATAATTTAATAACAATTATTTCACCATTATACAGGAGGTTAACCTACCCCAACAAAGGAAAAGTACAAGGTAAGGGTTATTTCACAATCTCTTCTTTATCCGAGGTTGTTTATACGTAATAATCTACTGGGATCTCGTTATCATCCACATCCATGTTTCTTCAAAATGTATTTCAAAACATTTTTACTATTTACAAGAATATGGGTTAAAGTCATTTATACCCTTGTTTGACTTTTTATAAGAGGTTTATAAAGGAATCTTTCCATCGTTTTCAAAACAAGGTCCTTTTTAACCTTTTCGACAGAATTGAGGTAAGAATATTTTTTTTAACTTATACGGCGGGTGCGGTTATTTTCCGCCGTTATAAAATCGTCGAAGCTTTCCATACAAGCTTATAAGAATATTTTCAAAGAAAATGTTTTATTTTATATGGATCTTAAATGATTTCAAAATAAAAGGAGATACTTCTTTAAAAAGAATTTTGATTTCATCTATGTCAACATCCTTTGATGGATTTTAAGATTATTCGAAGTTGATTTATTATGATACAAAACTTCTATATTTTATTGAAGGTTTTGTGATATGTTTGACTGTGGATGTGCTATTTTTATACCATTCATAGTTTATGGTGAAATTATTGACATTTCGTATGCTAGTTTTAATACGAATGTTTATGTTATGTTTAAACCTTTTCATATGGGAATGCATTGGACTTAATAAGTGACGGGTGGAGCCCGCTATAGCTCCTCGATGCATCGGTAGGTCTCATGAGACAAACTAGTGTCTTGGCACAAGGCCTTGACAAAATCTTATTTGTAGTCTTGGCACGAGGCCTTGGCTATGTGGTTATGATAGTCTGGCATTATGCATTCCAACATTATGAAAGTGGTTATTGATATTGCATGTGATTATTCGATTAGTAGAATATCCATGTGAACAAGTAAATGGAATTATTTCATTTTACTTTTGCCATACTATGTTGAAGTTCAATTTTAAAAGGCTTTTGTTTTAGTAATTCATTGCCTTAAATGTTTATGCTTATTTTGAATGTTCCGCTATATTGTTATCCTTACTGGGCATTTGAGCTCACCCCTTTTTTATGTTTTATTTTTCCCAGGTAGTGAAGAAGTAAATTATGATTGACTTGCAGGGATATTATGGGTTTATAGTGTGGACGTTGGAAACTTTATGTTGTTGTAGTAGTTTTTCATTTTATGATGTAATGTAAAACTTATGAATATATCTAGTGTTTCCAAGGCTACTAAACTAATCGGTCTTTCGGGATTTGATCTTTCTTGTGATCATGCCAATGTTATGTAATAATGCACCGACTCTGGGTAGCTGGGGTCGGGGCGTTACAGTTGGTATCAGAGGAAGTTTAGTACAATCCTTGGAAGCTAGATTTAGATAAACTCTGATTAGAGCATGTAGACCTAAGATGAACTTTGAGGATTAGTATAGAAGAACTTCCTAGAATTTTGGTATTGTAGAGATTTTGTGAGTTTTCCGAGCAATACATCCCTGTCTGGATACGAGCAGGTAGAGGCGACTCTGGCACAGATGTACCTAGGGGTAAAACCCGAAAACACCGCTTTGAGCTAGACTCGAACGGGAACTGGTGCACGACAACGGGCCTTGCTGCACTCTTGGTTACGACACTCCCGGGGGATATGCTTAGGATAACTCTCACTTTCTTTACAAATCATTATGAAGGGTTTATGAGTATATACTTCCTCAAAGAAAACATATTTATGATTATGGATTATATCCATAAATAGTTCAATTTATGTTTAGTGTTTTATAAGTATGGGATTATGTATTTTGATTCATAAACTGATCTAGTTTATGCCATTGTTTAGAAATGGCGCCTAGTGGAAGAAATGGAAACCGTATCAATGCACGCACTCCATGTAGGGATTTCCCTCCTGCTCAAGATAATTATAGTGGGGCTGGTGATGCAACTGGTGCTGATCAGCTAATCACCATACTGGGACAACTTACTCAGGTTATGAATAATAACCTTACCCGTATGGAGCACCCTGATCCGCAGCGTGGAGGATCAATGTTAGATCGATTCATGAGGCAACAACCACCAACGTTCAATGGGAATACAAATCCCTTAGTAGCTGAGCAATGGATATTTTCCCTAGAGAAAATATTTCAGGCTTTGGGGAGCAGTGAAAGGGAAAAAGTTATCATGGCAGTTTACCGCCTCACTGGAGATGCTGATCAATGGTGGTCATTGATTCAAAATACGAAGGAAGATGATGAAGTATCAAATATGGAATGGAGGGAGTTCAAAGATCTGTTTTTAGAAAAATACTTTCCTCGCGACCATCGAGCAGATATGGAAAGACAATTTCTGAGTCTGAGACAAAAGGAGGATGAGAATGTCACAAAGTATGAGGCTAACTTTACAAGGTTAGCGAGGTACGCTGGTGATTATATTCGCAACCCAATAAGTAATATTGATCGTTTCTTTGATGGGTTAAAACCATTTCTCCGTCGAGCATTAGTCTCACAATCCTTTTCATCGTACGAAGACATTGTCTCATGTGCTATCAAGACCGAAAAGGAATTCTCTAAGTCTTATGACTTTAAAGCAAAGCAAGAGAAGAAGAGACCTGCTGATCAATCTGGGAATGGAAATAAGGGGAAGAAGGGAAAGGTTGAATATCCATCTTGTGGTAAATGCGGGAAGAAACATCATGGTACTTGCTTGAAGGGAATGGGAGTCAGTTACAAGTGTGGTGAAAAAGGCCACCAAGCTCATGATTGCAAGGGGAAGAAGGAAGCTACCAACGTTCAGTGCTATAATTGCAGGGAGATGGGGCATTATGCAAATTCATGTCCTAAGCATCAGGAGAACTTACCTCAGAAAAGGCCAAGGGATCAAGGCCAGGCTTATGCTATCACTACTGCTGAGGTAGAAGCTCCGAAAGATGTGGTGGCAGGTAATTTAATGGTTTCCTCAAGTTTAGCAAATGCATTATTTGATTCTGGATCATCGCATTGTTTCATATCTTCCCAGTTTGCTAAGAAAATTAGATATTTCCAATTTGATTTAATAAGGGAGTTGTCAGTTAAAACTCCTAAGGGAAGTATCGTTGCAACAAAGTTTTGTGAATCAGTCCCCATTAGAGCACATAAATTTTCTTTATCTGCTGACCTCATCGTCATACCTATGATTGAGTTTGATATAATCCTCGGTATGGACTGGCTTTCGGACTATGATGTGAAGATTTATTGTAAGAAGAAAGAGGTTACGATTCTTGATGATAATGATAAGGAGCACCTTATTTTTAGAGCAGAATCGTCACCACCTAATTCTTATTTAGATCCACCCCCAGTAGCTCAACTTAATTCAATTATTGGGGAGGAAGAGAATGAAATAACTGTCGGTGAGGAAAGGAATGTTCAAATAGAGGATGTACCTGTTGTGAAAGAATTTGTAGATGTATTTCCGGAAGATTTACCTGGACATCCTCCAGAACGAGAAGTTGAGTTTCCATTGATTTGATTCCTGGATCAAGGCCTATATCGAAGACCCCTTATAGAATGGCCACTGTAGAGCTAGTCGAACTAAAGAAACAACTAGAGGAATTGAGTAATAAGGGATTTATTCGCCCTAGTGTTTCTCCATGGGGAGCCCCTGTTCTTTTTGTTAAAAAGAAAGATGGATCTATGAGGTTATGTATCGATTACAGGGAGATCAATGCTATAACGATAAAGAACAAGTATCCCCTACCTCGTATTGATGATTTATTTGACCAACTTCATGGAGCTCAATACTTTTCAAAGATTGACCTTCGATCTGGATACCATCAGTTGTGTGTGAAGAAGGATTTCGAACCAGGTACGGGCATTACGAGTTTACTGTAATGCCGTTTTGATTGACTAATGCACCCTCTGTATTCATGGATCTGATGAATAGAGTTTTCAAGGAGTATCTCGATGAATTTGTGGTGGTATTTATTAATGATATCTTGGTATACTCCAAAACCTACGAAGATCATGAAAATCACTTGCGCATTATCTTGAAGACTCTGAGGAGGCATGAATTATATGGAAAGTTTAGAAAGTGTGAATTCTGGCTTCAGGAGATTTCTTTTCTTGGCCATATTGTCTCTAAAGATGGAATCTCTTTTGATCCTTCTAAGACCAAAGCAATCCAAGAATGGCCAGCACCTACGAGTATAACTGAGGTACGTAGTTTTATTGGCTTGGCAGGTTATTATCGACGTTTCGTCCAGAATTTTGCCCGATTGGCTAACCCATTAACGAAGCTCACACGTAAAGGGGTTAAATTTGTTTGGACAAAAGAGTGTGAAGAATGTTTCGAAGAATTGAAGAAAAGATTAGTCAATGCTCCTATATTGACTCTACCATCGGGGAATGATGGGTTCGTTATTTATAGTGATGCATCAAAGAAAGGACTTGGTTGTGTCCTTATGCAGAATGATAGAGTTATTGCCTATGCATCACGACAGTTGAAAATTCATGAACAAAACTATCCTACTCATGATCTTGAGTTAGCAGCTGTGATCTTTGCTTTGAAGATATGGAGGCACTACCTCTATGGTGAAAAATGTGAGATTTATACTGATCACAAGAGTTTGAAGTATATTTTCTCACAAAAAGAACTCAACATGAGGCAAAGGAGATGGCTTGAATTACTCAAGGATTATGATTGCACGATACACTACCACCCGGGGAAAGCAAACAAAGTAGCAGATGCTTTGAGCAGAAAAGACCATGGAGTTCTGAACATGATGAGAATTGAAAGGGACCCAATTTTCATGGATCTAGAGAAGATGTACATGGGAATAACCAGGGAAGGTGAATCATCAATGCTTTTTCAAATGGTTGCCAAACCATCTTTACTAGAAAAGATTAAGAGTTCTCAGACCGATGATGAAGAATTCCAAAAGAAGATTAAAGCTGTGAATGATGGGAGATTGAGAGACTTTGTGTATGAAGATGGAATTTTGAAATTCGGGAAGAGACTTTGTGTTCCCAATATACCTGATCTAAAAAGGGAATTGCTGGATGATGCTCATAGTTCCAATTTATCTATACACCCTGGGAGCACCAAAATGTATAGAGATTTGAAGGAACATTTTTGGTGGGACAACATGAAGAGGGAGATTGCTGATTTTGTGTCAAGATGTATGGTTTGTCAACAAGTGAAAGATAGAAGGCAACATCCTGGAGGAGTCATGCAACCTCTTCCCATACCGGAGTGGAAATGGGACAATGTTACGATGGACTTTGTCATGGGGCTACCAAAGACTCCTAGAAGGAACGATGCAATATGGGTTATTGTTGATCGTCTTACCAAGACAACACATTTTCTTGCTATAAGAGAAGATCTACCCCTGGAACGTCTAGAAAGACTATATATTAATGAAGTTGTGAGACTTCATGGAGTACCCCTATCGATTGTTTCTGATCGTGATCCCTGTTTTACTTCAAGATTCTGGAAAAGTCTTCAGAAATCCCTGGATACTGATCTTCATTTGAGCACTGCTTACCACCCTCAGACAGACGGACAATCAGAACGGACTATTCAAACCTTAGAAGACATGTTAAGATCTTGCTCACTTGACTTTCAAGGTATGTGGGATCAATATTTACCACTGGTAGAATTTTCCTATAATAATAGCTTCCATTCAAGTATTCAGATGGCACCATATGAAGTGTTATACGGAAAGAGATGTCGTACACCAACCTGTTGGGATGACGTTGGTGAAAGAAAACTTGTAGGCCCAGAACTGGTGGAGGAAACGGTGGAAAAGGTGAAAGTAATCCAAAATCACATCAAAGCAGCTCAAAGTAGGCAGAAGAGCTATGCGGATAATCGAAGGAAGGATTTGGAATTTCAAGTCGGTGATCATGTTTTCCTGAAGGTATCTCCATGGAAGGGAGTCATACGTTTTGGTAAGAAAGGTAAATTAAGTCCCAGGTACATCGGACCTTTCGAAATTCTAGAACGAATTGGGGTTGTAGCTTACCGATTGGCAATGCCGCCAAGTCTCTCCAAAGTTCACGATGTGTTCCACGTATCTCTATTGAGGAAATACATGCCTGATCCGACGCATGTACTCACCTATGAGGAATTAGAACTAGAACCCGATCTGTCTTATTGCGAAGAGCCCGTCAAGATTCTTGATACGAGAGAACAAGTGCTGAGAAACCGGACGACGCGTCTGGTAAAAGTTTTGTGGAGAAACCATAAGATGGAAGAGGCAACATGGGAACCCGAGGAACTTATGATAAAGAACCACCCGAGTCTTTTTATGTAGTAATACTCTAGAAATTGCGAGGACGCAATTATTTTAAGGAGGGGAGAATGTAACACCCCAAGCTTCTACGGTACGCTTCTCTTTGAATAATGTGATAGCGTGTGTTGTACGCAACACCGAGTTCTAACACACCATAACTAATCAAACTAGCCGTTATGAATAGTAATACCTACTTTTTGAAATTATATATATTTTATATTTGAAAATGGACTTCATTTTTGGATTCGGAATATCGAATTTAGCCTAAGGTGAAATTTTGGTACATTTCGGATAACTTTCATATTTTGATGAATAGTGAAAATTTCTAAATTTTAATTAAAAACAACTTTTTTAATCAAAATAATTAATAGTGATAAATTATGAATTTGAGTGGTTTTAAAGTATATTTAGAATATATTTTTACCATTTAATATAATGTTGGTCATTGGACATAATTTTACAATTAAACCGAACATAAACAAGTGTCAATCTTTTGATAGTTATTACCTCTTAAAAACACGCTTTTTGTTTTGACAGCAGGAATTAATTTTAAATTAATTTCTGCCACTTATGTGTTTTGAATTTATGAAAATTGATTCCATATTTGGAATCAGGATGTTCAAATTGTGTAAATAGGTAACTTTTATTTTTTAGACATTTTGAATAATTACTGCGGTAAATATTTTATTTACCATGGTTAAGGGTAAATCCGGTAAATAAGGGTTACAAAATAATATTATAATAATACTAAATTACCCTAAAACGTGTCTTAACCCTATTTGTTGATACATGGTCGACCATTAGCATCTTTGGGTCTATTTTGGGACCCCATGGATCCACTTGTAAGTGATAATGACACTTTATTTTAATTAAGTCAAAATGAATACAAAAATGACACAAGCATATATCTTTTAGAACAACAATTGTTACATAGGGTTATATATGTTGGATTTTAGATTATAAATATTCATTAGAGAGCTAAAACGATTTTCTACATAATGATATTTTATTTATAATTTTTAGACATTAAATAATTTATTTTATTTATGACACAATGATGATGCAGTAATTACTATAGTAGTGAAAAATTAAAATAATTGATATTATAAATACCCAAAAAAATATAATATTAAACTTTTAATGAATTAAACTAATTTTCTAGGATAATATGATATATTAGGATTGATTTAATTGACTTTTTTCGAAGTAATCAATCTGTTATGAGTTTCACAAAAATCAACTATTGAATAGTGTCAAAATTGACATAAAAGAGTTCTTAAAACAAATATTATATTATTAATTGATATTAAATTCCTAAAAATCTAAGGTTCGGCCAAGAGACTTATATTATGATAGGTTAATTATTAATGAACCACTTGGGGGTCTCTTGGATGTATATAGTAAGTTTATTAACCATATTATATAAAAATACAAAGAGACATTGTAAAAGTGAAACTAATTAACTTAGAGTTAATACTTAAAGATAAGGTTAATATAAGTACCCAAACCTGTCTAAATTCTATTGTATGAGTCGTTTTCGACCTATCCCCACCTCATCCTTTGAATAGTCAACTTTGGAGCCTTTGGAAACCGAATATGAATTTATTATAAATTAATATTTCTAGCTTTTCCAAAGGTGCCCCTCACCCCTCTTATAAAAGGGCACTCCTCCTTCTCATTTCTTCACACCTCTAAAGCCTTTTGGTTCGGCCAAACTCTGCCCAAATACTCTCCCAACATCCCTCACTACAACCTAGATGCCTTAGTTTGATCAGAAAGCCAACCTAAGGAGCCCTTTTGATCAAATCAAAAGGAAGAACCCGAAGAAGAGGTAATGATTTCACCACCCTTCTCCAAGTTCATTTCTTCTTCCACTTCTTCTTCCTTTGTTCTTACCATTCTAAAATAATAACTCCAGTATCTCACCTATACTGTGATGTTATTATAAATATGGTACAATCATATTCAGTATTCTATCCACCCTTTGAATAACATGTCACCATACGTGCGTACGTACGGCTTACCGTCTCCACGTTGTGGTGTAATTGTTATTCAATATAATATTATTTGGATGGGTATAATAATGATGTGTAACTCATGTAAATAATAAATATAACATTTTAATGATTCTGTATATATGATATAACATCCATTTATATATTATTTTAATATCAAAAGAATGATATTGTCGCTCGTGCGTACGTACGGACTACCGTCTCCACGAACGCGATGAGATTCATTCTCCATCGTATCCATTCAAGTATAATTATCATTTGGTGATTTAAAAATGATGTTTAAGGACTTGATATCATTCTGGATATGAATAATATACAACCTATCCTTTACAAACATGTCTTACGTAACAAAACATATAAGTTAACACCCGAAACAACGATAATACTAAGATATTATTATCAAATCAATATTAAAAGATCATATATGATATCATATTAATATATATGATTCTCGTATAATTTAATAACAATTATTTCACCATTATACAGGAGGTTAACCTACCCCAACAAAGGAAAAGTACAAGGTAAGGGTTATTTCACAATCTCTTCTTTATCCGAGGTTGTTTATACGTAATAATCTACTGGGATCTCGTTATCATCCACATCCATGTTTCTTCAAAATGTATTTCAAAACATTTTTACTATTTACAAGAATATGGGTTAAAGTCATTTATACCCTTGTTTGACTTTTTATAAGAGGTTTATAAAGGAATCTTTCCGTCGTTTTCAAAACAAGGTCCTTTTTAACCTTTTCGACAGAATTGAGGTAAGAATGTTTTTTTTAACTTATACGGCGCGTGCGGTTATTTTCCGCCGTTATAAAATCGTCGAAGATTTCCATACAAGCTTATAAGAATATTTTCAAAGAAAATGTTTTATTTTATATGGATCTTAAATGATTTCAAAATAAAAGGAGATACTTCTTTAAAAAGAATTTTGATTTCATCTATGTCAACATCCTTTGATAGATTTTAAGATTATTCGAAGTTGATTTATTATGATACAAAACTTCTATATTGTATTGAAGGTTTTGTGATATGTTTGACTGTGGATGTGCTATTTTTATACCATTCATAGTTTATGGTGAAATTATTGACATTTCGTATGCTAGTTTTAATACGAATGTTTATGTTATGTTTAAACCTTTTCATATGGGAATGCATTGGACTTAATAAGTGACGGGTGGAGCCCGCTATAGCTCCTCGATGCATCAGTAGGTCTCATGAGACAAACTAGTGTCTTGGCACAAGGCCTTGACAAAATCTTATTTGTAGTCTTGGCACGAGGCCTTGGCTATGTGGTTATGATAGTCTGGCATTATGCATTCCAACATTATGAAAGTGGTTATTGATATTGCATGTGATTATTCGATTAGTAGAATATCCATGTGAACAAGTAAATGGCATTATTTCATTTTACTTTTGCCATACTATGTTGAAGTTCAATTTTAAAAGGCTTTTGTTTTAGTAATTCATTGCCTTAAATGTTTATGCTTATTTTGAATGTTCCGCTATATTGTTATCCTTACTGGGCATTTGAGCTCACCCCTTTTTTATGTTTTATTTTTCCCAGGTAGTGAAGAAGTAAATTATGATTGACTTGAAGGGATATTATGGGTTTATAGTGTGGACGTTGGAAACTTTATGTTGTTGTAGTAGTTTTTCATTTTATGATGTAATGTAAAACTTATGAATATATCTAGTGTTTCCAAGGCTACTAAACTAATCGGTCTTTCGGGATTTGATCTTTCTTGTGATCATGCCAATGTTATGTAATAATGCACCGACTCTGGGTAGCTGGGGTCGGGGCGTTACAGTTGGTATCAGAGGAAGTTTAGTACAATCCTTGGAAGCTAGATTTAGATAAACTCTGATTAGAGCACGTAGACCTAAGATGAACTTTGAGGATTAGTATAGAAGAACTTCCTAGAATTTTGGTATTGTAGAGATTTTGTGAGTTTTCCGAGCAATACATCCCTGTCTGGATACGAGCAGGTAGAGGCGGCTCTGGCACAGATGTACCTAGGGGTAAAACCCGAAAACACCGCTTTGAGCTAGACTCGAACGGGAACTGGTGCACGACAACGGGCCTTGCTGCACTCTTGGTTACGACACTCCCGGGGGATATGCTTAGGATAACTCTCACTTTCTTTACAAATCATTATGAAGGGTTTATGAGTATATACTTCCTAAAAGAAAACATATTTATGATTATGGATTATATCCATAAATAGTTCAATTTATGTTTAGTGTTTTATAAGTATGGGATTATGTATTTTGATTCATAAACTGATCTAGTTTATGCCATTGTTTAGAAATGGCGCCTAGTGGAAGAAATGGAAACCGTATCAATGCACGCACTCCATGTAGGGATTTCCCTCCTGCTCAAGATAATTATAGTGGGGCTGGTGATGCAACTGGTGCTGATCAGCTAATCACCATACTGGGACAACTTACTCAGGTTATGAATAATAACCTTACCCGTATGGAGCACCCTGATCCGCAGCGTGGAGGATCAATGTTAGATCGATTCATGAGGCAACAACCACCAATGTTCAATGGGAATACAAATCCCTTAGTAGCTGAGCAATGGATATTTTCCCTAGAGAAAATATTTCAGGCTTTGGGGAGCAGTGAAAGGGAAAAAGTTATCATGGCAGTTTACCGCCTCACTGGAGATGCTGATCAATGGTGGTCATTGATTCAAAATACGAAGGAAGATGATGAAGTATCAAATATGGAATGGAGGGAGTTCAAAGATCTGTTTTTAGAAAAATACTTTCCTCGCGACCATCGAGCAGATATGGAAAGACAATTTCTGAGTCTGAGACAAAAGGAGGATGAGAATGTCACAAAGTATGAGGCTAACTTTACAAGGTTAGCGAGGTACGCTGGTGATTATATTCGCAACCCAATAAGTAAGATTGATCGTTTCTTTGATGGGTTAAAACCATTTCTCCGTCGAGCATTAGTCTCACAATCCTTTTCATCGTACGAAGACATTGTCTCATGTGCTATCAAGACCGAAAAGGAATTCTCTAAGTCTTATGACTTTAAAGCAAAGCAAGAGAAGAAGAGACCTGCTGATCAATCTGGGAATGGAAATAAGGGGAAGAAGGGAAAGGTTGAATATCCATCTTGTGGTAAATGCGGGAAGAAACATCCTGGTACTTGCTTGAAGGGAATGGGAGTCAGTTACAAGTGTGGTGAAAAAGGCCACCAAGCTCATGATTGCAAGGGGAAGAAGGAAGCTACCAACGTTCAGTGCTATAATTGCAGGGAGATGGGGCATTATGCAAATTCATGTCCTAAGCGTCAGGAGAACTTACCTCAGAAAAGGCCAAGGGATCAAGGCCAGGCTTATGCTATCACTACTGCTGAGGTAGAAGCTCCGAAAGATGTGGTGGCAGGTAATTTAATGGTTTCCTCAAGTTTAGAAAATGCATTATTTGATTCTGGATCATCACATTGTTTCATATCTTCCCAGTTTGCTAAGAAAATTAGATATTTCCAATTTGATTTAATAAGGGAGTTGTCAGTTAAAACTCCTAAGGGAAGTATCGTTGCAACAAAGTTTTGTGAATCAGTCCCCATTAGAGAACATAAATTTTCTTTATCTGCTGACCTCATCGTCATACCTATGATTGAGTTTGATATAATCCTCGGTATGGACTGGCTTTCGGACTATGATGCGAAGATTTATTGTAAGAAGAAAGAGGTTACGATTCTTGATGATAATGATAAGGAGCACCTTATTTTTAGAGCAGAATCGTCACCACCTAATTCTTATTTAGATCCACCCCAGTAGCTCAACTTAATTCAATTATTGGGGAGGAAGAGAATGAAATAACTGTCGGTGAGGAAAGGAATGTTCAAATAGAGGATGTACCTGTTGTGAAAGAATTTGTAGATGTATTTCCGGAAGATTTACCTGGACATCCTCCAGAACGAGAAGTTGAGTTTTCCATTGATTTGATTCCTGGATCAAGGCCTATATCGAAGACCCCTTATAGAATGGCCACTGTAGAGCTAGTCGAACTAAAGAAACAACTAGAGGAATTGAGTAATAAGGGATTTATTCGCCCTAGTGTTTCTCCATGGGGAGCCCCTGTTCTTTTTGTTAAAAAGAAAGATGGATCTATGAGGTTATGTATCGATTACAGGGAGATCAATGCTATAACGATAAAGAACAAGTATCCCCTACCTCGTATTGATGATTTATTTGACCAACAGCATGGAGCTCAATACTTTTCAAAGATTGACCTTCGATCTGGATACCATCAGTTGTGTGTGAAGAAGGAAGACATTCCGAAAACAGCATTTCGAACCAGGTACGGGCATTACGAGTTTACTGTAATGCCGTTTGGATTGACTAATGCACCCTCTGTATTTATGGATCTGATGAATAGAGTTTTCAAGGAGTATCTCGATGAATTTGTGGTGGTATTTATTAATGATATCTTGGTATGCTCCAAAACCTACGAAGATCATGAAAATCACTTGCGCATTATCTTGAAGACTCTGAGGAGGCATGAATTATATGGAAAGTTTAGCAAGTGTGAATTCTGGCTTCAGGAGATTTCTTTTCTTGGCCATATTGTCTCTAAAGATGGAATCTATGTTGATCCTTCTAAGACCAAAGCAATCCAAGAATGGCCAGCACCTACGAGTATAACTGAGGTACGTAGTTTTATTGGCTTGGCAGGTTATTATCGACGTTTTGTCCAGAATTTTGCCCGATTGGCTAACCCATTAACGAAGCTCACACGTAAAGGGGTTAAATTTGTTTGGACAAAAGAGTGTGAAGAATGTTTCGAAGAATTGAAGAAAAGATTAGTCAATGCTCCTATATTGACTCTACCATCGGGGAATGATGGGTTTGTTATTTATAGTGATGCATCAAAGAAAGGACTTGGTTGTGTCCTTATGCAGAATGATAGAGTTATTGCCTATGCATCACGACAGTTGAAAATTCATGAACAAAACTATCCTACTCATGATCTTGAGTTAGCAGCTGTGATCTTTGCTTTGAAGATATGGAGGCACTACCTCTATGGTGAAAAATGTGAGATTTATACTGATCACAAGAGTTTGAAGTATATTTTCTCACAAAAAGAACTCAACATGAGGCAAAGGAGATGTCTTGAATTACTCAAGGATTATGATTGCACGATACACTACCACCCGGGGAAAGCAAACAAAGTAGCAGATGCTTTGAGCAGAAAAGACCATGGAGTTCTGAACATGATGAGAATTGAAAGGGACCCAATTTTCATGGATCTAGAGAAGATGGACATGGGAATAACCAGGGAAGGTGAATCATCAATGCTTTTTCAAATGGTTGCCAAACCATCTTTACTAGAAAAGATTAAGAGTTCTCAGACCGATGATGAAGAATTCCAAAAGAAGATTAAAGCTGTGAATGATGGGAGATTGAGAGACTTTGTGTATGAAGATGGAATTTTGAAATTCGGGAAGAGACTTTGTGTTCCCAATATACCTGATCTAAAAAGGGAATTGCTGGATGATGCTCATAGTTCCAATTTATCTATACACCCTGGGAGAACCAAAATGTATAGAGATTTGAAGGAACATTTTGGGTGGGACAACATGAAGAGGGAGATTGCTGATTTTGTGTCAAGATGTATGGTTTGTCAACAAGTGAAAGATGGAAGGCAACAGCCTGGAGGAGTCATGCAACCTCTTCCCATACCGGAGTGGAAATGGGACAATGTTACGATGGACTTTGTCATGGGGCTACCAAAGACTCCTAGAAGGAACGATGCAATATGGGTTATTGTTGATCGTCTTACCAAGACAACACATTTTCTTGCTATAAGAGAAGATCTACCCCTGGAACGTCTAGCAAGACTATATATTAATGAAGTTGTGAGACTTCATGGAGTACCCCTATCGATTGTTTCTGATCGTGATCCCTGTTTTACTTCAAGATTCTGGAAAAGTCTTCAGAAATCCCTGGATACTGATCTTCATTTGAGCACTGCTTACCACCCTCAGACAGACGGACAATCAGAACGGACTATTCAAACCTTAGAAGACATGTTAATATCTTGCTCACTTGACTTTCAAGGTATGTGGGATCAATATTTACCACTGGTAGAATTTTCCTATAACAATAGCTTCCATTCAAGTATTTAGATGGAACCATATGAAGTGTTATACGGAAAGAGATGTCGTACACCAACCTGTTGGGATGACGTTGGTGAAAGAAAACTTGTAGGCCCAGAACTGGTGGAGGAAACGGTGGAAAAGGTGAATGTAATCCAAAATCACATCAAAGCAGCTCAAAGTAGGCAGAAGAGCTATGCCGATAATCGAAGGAAGGATTTGGAATTTCAAGTCGGTGATCATGTTTTCCTGAAGGTATCTCCATGGAAGGGAGTCATACGTTTTGGTAAGAAAGGTAAATTAAGTCCCAGGTACATCGGACCTTTCGAAATTCTAGAACGAATTGGGGTTGTAGCTTACCGATTGGCAATGCCGCCAAGTCTCTCCAAAGTTCACGATGTGTTCCACGTATCTCTATTGAGGAAATACATGCCTGATCCGACGCATGTACTCACCTATGAGGAATTAGAACTGGAACCCGATCTGTCTTATTGCGAAGAGCCCGTCAAGATTCTTGATACGAGAGAACAAGTGCTGAGAAACCGGACGACGCGTCTGGTAAAAGTTTTGTGGAGAAACCATAAGATGGAAGAGGCAACATGGGAACCCGAGGAACTTATGATAAAGAACCACCCGAGTCTTTTTATGCAGTAATACTCTAGAAATTGCGAGGACGCAATTATTTGAAGGAGGGGAGAATGTAACACCCCAAGCTTCTACGGTACGCTTCTCTTTGAATAATGTGATAGCGTGTGTTGTACGCAACACCGAGTTCTAACACACCATAACTAATCAAACTAGCCGTTATGAATAGTAATACCTACTTTTTGAAATTATATATATTTTATATTTGAAAATGGACTTCATTTTTGGATTCGGAATATCGAATTTAGCCTAAGGTGAAATTTTGGTACATTTCGGATAACTTTCATATTTTGATGAATAGTGAAAATTTCTAAATTTTAATTAAAAACAACTTTTTTAATCAAAATAATTAATAGTGATAAATTATGAATTTGAGTGGTTTTAAAGTATATTTAGAATATATTTTTACCATTTAATATAATGTTGGTCATTGGAAATAATTTTACAATTAAACCGAACATAAACAAGTGTCAATCTTTTGATAGTTATTACCTCTTAAAAACACGCTTTTTGTTTTGACAGCGGGAATTAATTTTAAATTAATTTCTGCCACTTATGTGTTTTGAATTTATGAAAATGGATTCCATATTTGGAATCAGGATGTTCAAATTGTGTAAATAGGTAACTTTTATTTTTAGACATTTTGAATAATTACTGCGGTAAATATTTTATTTACCATGGTTAAGGGTAAATCCGGTAAATAAGGGTTAAAAAATAATATTATAATAATACTAAATTACCCTAAAACGTGTCTTAACCCTATTGGTTGATACATGGTCGACCATTAGCATCTTTGGGTCTATTTTGGGACCCCATGGATCCACTTGTAAGTGATAATGACACTTTATTTTAATTAAGTCAAAATGAATACAAAAATGACACAAGCATATATCTTTTAGAACAACAATTGTTACATAGGGTTATATATGTTGGATTTTAGATTATAAATATTCATTAGAGAGCTAAAAAGAGTTTCTACATAATGATATTTTATTTATAATTTTTAGACATTAAATAATTTATTTTATTTATGACACAATGATGATGCAGTAATTACTATAGTAGTGAAAAATTAAAATAATTGATATTATAAATACCCAAAAAAATATAATATGAAACTTTTAATGAATTAAACTAATTTTCTAGGATAATATGATATATTAGGATTTATTTAATTGACTTTGTTCGAAGTAATCAATCTGTTATGAGTTTCACAAAAATCAACTATTGAATAGTGTAAAAATTGACATAAAAGAGTTCTTAAAACAAATATTATATTATTAATTGATATTAAATTCCTAAAAATCTAAGGTTCGGCCAAGAGACTTATATTATGATAGGTTAATTATTAATGAACCACTTGGGGGTCTCTTGGATGTATATAGTAAGTTTATTAACAATAGTATATAAAAATACAAAGAGACATTGTAAAAGTGAAACTAATTAACTTAGAGTTAATACTTAAAGATAAGGTTAATATAAGTACCCAAACCTGTCTAAATTCTATTGGATGAGTTGTTTTCGACCTATCCCCACCTAAGCCTTTGAATAGTCAACTTTTGAGCCTTTGGAAACCGAATAGGAATTTATTATAAATTAATATTTCTAGCTTTTCCAAAGGTGCCCCTCACCCCTCTTATAAAAGGGCACTCCTCCTTCTCATTTCTTGACACCTCTAAAGCCTTTTGGTTCGGCCAAACTCTGCCCAAATACTCTTCCAACATCCCTCACTACAACCTAGATGCCTTAGTTTGATCAGAAAGCCAACCTAAGGAGCCCTTTTGATCAAATCAAAAGGAAGAACCCGAAGAAGAGGTAATGATTTCACCACCCTTCTCCAAGTTCATTTCTTCTTCCACTTCTTCTTCCTTTGTTCTTACCATTCTAAAATAATAACTCCAGTATCTCACATATACTGTGATGTTATTATAAATATGGTACAATCATATTCAGTATTCTATCCACCCTTTGAATAACATGTCATCATACGTGCGTACGTACGGCTTACCGTCTCCACGTTGTGGTGTAATTGTTATTCAATATAATATTATTTGGATGGGTATAATAATGATGTGTAACTCATGTAAATAATAAATATAACATGTTAATGATTCTGTATATATGATATAACATCCATTTATATATTATTTTAATATCAAAAGAATGATATTGTCGCTCGTGCGTACGTACGGACTACCGTCTCCACGAACGCGATGAGATTCATTCTCCATCGTATCCATTCAAGTATAATTATCATTTGGTGATTTAAAAATGATGTTTAAGGACTTGATATCATTCTGGATATGAATAATATACAACCTATCCTTTACAAACATGTCTTACGTAACAAAACATATAAGTTAACACCCGAAACAACGATAATACTAAGATATTATTATCAAATCAATATTAAAAGATCATATATGATATCATATTAATATATATGATTCTTGTATAATTTAATAACAATTATTTCACCATTATACAGGAGGTTAACCTACCCCAACAAAGGAAAAGTACAAGGTAAGGGTTATTTCACAATCTCTTCTTTATCCGAGGTTGTTTATACGTAATAATCTACTGGGATCTCGTTATCATCCACATCCATGTTTCTTCAAAATGTATTTCAAAACATTTTTACTATTTACAAGAATATGGGTTAAAGTCATTTATACCCTTTTTTGACTTTTTATAAGAGGTTTATAAAGGAATCTTTCCGTCGTTTTCAAAACAAGGTCCTTTTTAACCTTTTCGACAGAATTGAGGTAAGAATGTTTTTTTTAACTTATACGGCGGGTGCGGTTATTTTCCGCCGTTATAAAATCGTCGAAGCTTTCCATACAAGCTTATAGAAATATTTTCAAAGAAAATGTTTTATTTTATATGGATCTTAAATGATTTCAAAATAAAATGAGATACTTCTTTAAAAAGAATTTTGATTTCATCTATGTCAACATCCTTTGATGGATTTTAAGATTATTCGAAGTTGATTTATTATGATACAAAACTTCTATATTGTATTGAAGGTTTTGTGATATGTTTGACTGTGGATGTGCTATTTTTATACCATTCATAGTTTATGGTGAAATTATTGACATTTCGTATGCTAGTTTTAATACGAATGTTTATGTTATGTTTAAACCTTTTCATATGGGAATGCATTGGACTTAATAAGTGACGGGTGGAGCCCGCTATAGCTCCTCGATGCATCGGTAGGTCTCATGAGACAAACTAGTGTCTTGGTACAAGGCCTTGACAAAATCTTATTTGTAGTCTTGGCACGAGGCCTTGGCTATGTGGTTATGATAGTCTGGCATTATGCATTCCAACATTATGAAAGTGGTTATTGATATTGCATGTGATTATTCGATTAGTAGAATATCCATGTGAACAAGTAAATGGCATTATTTAATTTTACTTTTGCCATAATATGTTGAAGTTCAATTTTAAAAGGCTTTTGTTTTAGTAATTCATTGCCTTAAATGTTTATGCTTATTTTGAATGTTCCGCTATATTGTTATCCTTACTGGGCATTTGAGCTCACCCCTTTTTTATGTTTTATTTTTCCCAGGTAGTGAAGAAGTAAATTATGATTGACTTGCAGGGATATTATGGGTTTATAGTGTGGAAGTTGGAAACTTTATGTTGTTGTAGTAGTTTTTCATTTTATGATGTAATGTAAAACTTATGAATATATCTAGTGTTTCCAAGGCTACTAAACTAATCGGTCTTTCGGGATTTGATCTTTCTTGTGATCATGCCAATGTTATGTAATAATGCACCGACTCTGGGTAGCTGGGGTCGGGGCGTTACAGTTGGTATCAGAGGAAGTTTAGTACAATCCTTGGAAGCTAGATTTAGATAAACTCTGATTAGAGCACGTAGACCTAAGATGAACTTTGAGGATTAGTATAGAAGAACTTCCTAGAATTTTGGTATTGTAGAGATTTTGTGAGTTTTCCGAGCAATACATCCCTGTCTGGATACGAGCAGGTAGAGGCGGCTCTGGCACAGATGTACCTAGGGGTAAAACCCGAAAACACCGCTTTGAGCTAGACTCGAACGGGAACTGGTGCACGACAACGGGCCTTGCTGCACTCTTGGTTACGACACTCCCGGGGGATATGCTTAGGATAACTCTCACTTTCTTTACAAATCATTATGAAGGGTTTATGAGTATATAATTCCTAAAAGAAAACATATTTATGATTATGGATTATATCCATAAATAGTTCAATTTATGTTTAGTGTTTTATAAGTATGGGATTATGTATTTTGATTCATAAACTGATCTAGTTTATGCCATTGTTTAGAAATGGCGCCTAGTGGAAGAAATGGAAACCGTATCAATGCACGCACTCCATGTAGGGATTTCCCTCCTGCTCAAGATAATTATAGTGGGGCTGGTGATGAAACTGGTGCTGATCAGCTAATCACCATACTGGGACAACTTACTCAGGTTATGAATAATAACCTTACCCGTATGGAGCACCCTGATCCGCAGCGTGGAGGATCAATGTTAGATCGATTCATGAGGCAACAACCACCAACGTTCAATGGGAATACAAATCCCTTAGTAGCTGAGCAATGGATATTTTCCCTAGAGAAAATATTTCAGGCTTTGGGGAGCAGTGAAAGGGAAAAAGTTATCATGGCAGTTTACCGCCTCACTGGAGATGCTGATCAATGGTGGTCATTGATTCAAAATACGAAGGAAGATGATGAAGTATCAAATATGGAATGGAGGGAGTTCAAAGATCTGTTTTTAGAAAAATACTTTCCTCGCGACCATCGAGCAGATATGGAAAGACAATTTCTGAGTCTGAGACAAAAGGAGGATGAGAATGTCACAAAGTATGAGGCTAACTTTACAAGGTTAGCGAGGTACGCTGGTGATTATATTCGCAACCCAATAAGTAAGATTGATCGTTTCTTTGATGGGTTAAAACCATTTCTCCGTCGAGCATTAGTCTCACAATCCTTTTCATCGTACGAAGACATTGTCTCATGTGCTATCAAGACCGAAAAGGAATTCTCTAAGTCTTATGACTTTAAAGCAAAGCAAGAGAAGAAGAGACCTGCTGATCAATCTGGGAATGGAAATAAGGGGAAGAAGGGAAAGGTTGAATATCCATCTTGTGGTAAATGCGGGAAGAAACATCCTGGTACTTGCTTGAAGGGAATGGGAGTCAGTTACAAGTGTGGTGAAAAAGGCCACCAAGCTCATGATTGCAAGGGGAAGAAGGAAGCTACCAACGTTCAGTGATATAATTGCAGGGAGATGGGGCATTATGCAAATTCATGTCGTAAGCGTCAGGAGAACTTACCTCAGAAAAGGCCAAGGGATCAAGGCCAGGCTTATGCTATCACTACTGCTGAGGTAGACGCTCCGAAAGATGTGGTGGCAGGTAATTTAATGGTTTCCTAAAGTTTAGCAAATGCATTATTTGATTCTGGATCATCGCATTGTTTCATATCTTCCCAGTTTGCTAAGAAAATTAGATATTTCCAATTTGATTTAATAAGGGAGTTGTCAGTTAAAACTCCTAAGGGAAGTATCGTTGCAACAAAGTTTTGTGAATCAGTCCCCATTAGAGCACATAAATTTTCTTTATCTGCTGACCTCATCGTCATACCTATGATTGAGTTTGATATAATCCTCGGTATGGACTGGCTTTCGGACTATGATGCGAAGATTTATTGTAAGAAGAAAGAGGTTACGATTCTTGATGATAATGATAAGGAGCACCTTATTTTTAGAGCAGAATCGTCACCACCTAATTCTTATTTAGATCCACCCCCAGTAGCTCAACTTAATTCAATTATTGGGGAGGAAGAGAATGAAATAACTGTCGGTGAGGAAAGGAATGTTCAAATAGAGGATGTACCTGTTGTGAAAGAATTTGTAGATGTATTTCCGGAAGATTTACCTGGACATCCTCCAGAACGAGAAGTTGAGTTTTCCATTGATTTGATTCCTGGATCAAGGCCTATATCGAAGACCCCTTATAGAATGGCCACTGTAGAGCTAGTCGAACTAAAGAAACAACTAGAGGAATTGAGTAATAAGGGATTTATTCGCCCTAGTGTTTCTCCATGGGGAGCCCCTGTTCTTTTTGTTAAAAAGAAAGATGGATCTATGAGGTTATGTATCGATTACAGGGAGATCAATGCTATAACGATAAAGAACAAGTATCCCCTACCTCGTATTGATGATTTATTTGACCAACTGCATGGAGCTCAATACTTTTCAAAGATTGACCTTCGATCTGGATACCATCAGTTGTGTGTGAAGAAGGAAGACATTCCGAAAACAGCATTTCGAACCAGGTACGGGCATTACGAGTTTACTGTAATGCCGTTTGGATTGACTAATGCACCCTCTGTATTCATGGATCTGATGAATAGAGTTTTCAAGGAGTATCTCGATGAATTTGTGGTGGTATTTATTAATGATATCTTGGTATACTCCAAAACCTACGAAGATCATGAAAATCACTTGCGCATTATCTTGAAGACTCTGAGGAGGCATGAATTATATGGAAAGTTTAGCAAGTGTGAATTCTGGCTTCAGGAGATTTCTTTTCTTGGCCATATTGTCTCTAAAGATGGAATCTCTGTTGATCCTTCTAAGACCAAAGCAATCCAAGAATGGCCAGCACCTACGAGTATAACTGAGGTACGTAGTTTTATTGGCTTGGCAGGTTATTATCGACGTTTCGTCCAGAATTTTGCCCGATTGGCTAACCCATTAACGAAGCTCACACGTAAAGGGGTTAAATTTGTTTGGACAAAAGAGTGTGAAGAATGTTTCGAAGAATTGAAGAAAATATTAGTCAATGCTCCTATATTGACTCTACCATCGGGGAATGATGGGTTCGTTATTTATAGTGATGCATCAAAGAAAGGACTTGGTTGTGTCCTTATGCAGAATGATAGAGTTATTGCCTATGCATCACGACAGTTGAAAATTCATGAACAAAACTATCCTACTCATGATCTTGAGTTAGCAGCTGTGATCTTTGCTTTGAAGATATGGAGGCACTACCTCTATGGTGAAAAATGTGAGATTTATACTGATCACAAGAGTTTGAAGTATATTTTCTCACAAAAAGAACTCAACATGAGGCAAAGGAGATGGCTTGAATTACTCAAGGATTATGATTGCACGATACACTACCACCCGGGGAAAGCAAACAAAGTAGCAGATGCTTTGAGCAGAAAAGACCATGGAGTTCTGAACATGATGAGAATTGAAAGGGACCCAATTTTCATGGATCTAGAGAAGATGGACATGGGAATAACCAGGGAAGGTGAATCATCAATGCTTTTTCAAATGGTTGCCAAACCATCTTTACTAGAAAAGATTAAGAGTTCTCAGACCGATGATGAAGAATTCCAAAAGAAGATTAAAGCTGTGAATGATGGGAGATTGAGAGACTTTGTGTATGAAGATGGAATTTTGAAATTCGGGAAGAGACTTTGTGTTCCCAATATACCTGATCTAAAAAGGGAATTGCTGGATGATGCTCATAGTTCCAATTTATCTATACACCCTGGGAGCACCAAAATGTATAGAGATTTGAAGGAACATTTTTGGTGGGACAACATGAAGAGGGAGATTTCTGATTTTGTGTCAAGATGTATGGTTTGTCAACAAGTGAAAGATGGAAGGCAACAGCCTGGAGGAGTCATGCAACCTCTTCCCATACCGGAGTGGAAATGGGACAATGTTACGATGGACTTTGTCATGGGGCTACCAAAGACTCCTAGAAGGAACGATGCAATATGGGTTATTGTTGATCGTCTTACCAAGACAACACATTTTCTTGCTATAAGAGAAGATCTACCCCTGGAACGTCTAGCAAGACTATATATTAATGAAGTTGCGAGACTTCATGGAGTACCCCTATCGATTTTTTCTGATCGTGATCCCTGTTTTACTTCAAGATTCTGGAAAAGTCTTCAGAAATCCCTTGATACTGATCTTCATTTGAGCACTGCTTACCACCCTCAGACAGACGGACAATTAGAACGGACTATTCAAACCTTAGAAGACATGTTAAGATCTTGCTCACTTGACTTTCAAGGTATGTGGGATCAATATTTACCACTGGTAGAATTTTCCTATAACAATAGCTTCCATTCAAGTATTCAGATGACACCATATGAAGTGTTATACGGAAAGAGATGTCGTACACCAACCTGTTGGGATGACGTTGGTGAAAGAAAACTTGTAGGCCCAGAACTGGTGGAGGAAACGGTGGAAAAGGTGAAAGTAATCCAAAATCACATCAAAGCAGCTCAAAGTAGGCAGAAGAGATATGCCGATAATCGAAGGAAGGATTTGGAATTTCAAGTCGGTGATCATGTTTTCCTGAAGGTATCTCCATGGAAGGGAGTCATACGTTTTGGTAAGAAAGGTAAATTAAGTCCCAGGTACATCGGACCTTTCGAAATTCTAGAACGAATTGGGGTTGTAGATTACCGATTGGCAATGCCGCCAAGTCTCTCCAAAGTTCACGATGTGTTCCACGTATCTCTATTGAGGAAATACATGCCTGATCTGACGCATGTACTCACCTATGAGGAATTAGAACTGGAACCCGATCTGTCTTATTGCGAAGAGCCCGTCAAGATTCTTGATACGAGAGAACAAGTGCTGAGAAACCGGACGACGCGTCTGGTAAAAGTTTTGTGGAGAAACCATAAGATGGAAGAGGCAACATGGGAACCCGAGGAACTTATGATAAAGAACCACCCGAGTCTTTTTATGCAGTAATACTCTAGAAATTGCGAGGATGCAATTATTTGAAGGAGGGGAGAATGTAACACCCCAAGCTTCTACGGTACGCTTCTCTTTGAATAATGTGATAGCGTGTGTTGTACGCAACACCGAGTTCTAACACACCATAACTAATCAAACTAGCCGTTATGAATAGTAATACCTACTTTTTGAAATTATATATATTTTATATTTGAAAATGGACTTCATTTTTGGATTCGGAATATCGAATTTAGCCTAAGGTGAAATTTTGGTACATTTCGGATAACTTTCATATTTTGATGAATAGTGAAAATTTCTAAATTTTAATTAAAAACAACTTTTTTAATCAAAATAATTAATAGTGATAAATTATGAATTTGAGTGGTTTTAAAGTATATTTAGAATATATTTTTACCATTTAATATAATGTTGGTCATTGGACATAATTTTACAATTAAACCGAACATAAACAAGTGTCAATCTTTTGATAGTTATTACCTCTTAAAAACACGCTTTTTGTTTTGACAGCTGGAATTAATTTTAAATTAATTTCTGCCACTTATGTGTTTTGAATTTATGAAAATGGATTCCATATTTGGAATCAGGATGTTCAAATTGTGTAAATAGGTAACTTTTATTTTTAGACATTTTGAATAATTACTGCGGTAAATATTTTATTTACCATGGTTAAGGGTAAATCCGGTAAATAAGGGTTAAAAAATAATATTATAATAATACTAAATTACCCTAAAACGTGTCTTAACCCTATTGGTTGATACATGGTCGACCATTAGCATCTTTGGGTCTATTTTGGGACCCCATGGATCCACTTGTAAGTGATAATGACACTTTATTTTAATTAAGTCAAAATGAATACAAAAATGACACAAGCATATATCTTTTAGAACAACAATTGTTACATAGGGTTATATATGTTGGATTTTAGATTATAAATATTCATTAGAGAGATAAAAAGATTTTCTACATAATTATATTTTATTTATAATTTTTAGACATTAAATAATTTATTTTATTTATGACACAATGATGATGCAGTAATTACTATAGTAGTGAAAAATTAAAATAATTGATATTATAAATACCCAAAAAAATATAATATGAAACTTTTAATGAATTAAACTAATTTTCTAGGATAATATGATATATTAGGATTGATTTAATTGACTTTGTTCGAAGTAATCAATCTGTTATGAGTTTCACAAAAATCAACTATTGAATAGTGTCAAAATTGACATAAAAGAGTTCTTAAAACAAATATTATATTATTAATTGATATTAAATTCCTAAAAATCTAAGGTTCGGCCAAGAGACTTATATTATGATAGGTTAATTATTAATGAACCACTTGGGGGTCTCTTGGATGTATATAGTAAGTTTATTAACCATATTATATAAAAATACAAAGAGACATTGTAAAAGTGAAACTAATTAACTTAGAGTTAATACTTAAAGATAAGGTTAATATAAGTACCCAAACCTGTCTAAATTCTATTGGATGAGTTGTTTTCGACCTATACCCACCTCATACTTTGAATAGTAAACTTTGGAGCCTTTGGAAACCGAATATGAATTTATTATAAATTAATATTTCTAGCTTTTCCAAAGGTGCCCCTCACCCCTCTTTTAAAAGGGCACTCCTCCTTCTCATTTCTTCACACCTCTAAAGCCTTTTGGTTCGGCCAAACTCTGCCCCAATACTCTCCCAACATCCCTCACTACAACCTAGAGGCCTTAGTTTGATCAGAAAGCCAACCTAAGGAGCCCTTTTGATCAAATCAAAAGGAAGAACCCGAAGAAGAGGTAATGATTTCACCACCCTTCTCCAAGTTCATTTCTTCTTCCACTTCTTCTTCCTTTGTTCTTACCATTCTAAAATAATAACACCAGTATCTCACATATACTGTGATGTTATTATAAATATGGTACAATCATATTCAGTATTCTATCCACCCTTTGAATAACATGTCACCATACGTGCGTACGTACGGCTTACCGTCTCCACGTTGTGGTGTAATTGTTATTCAATATAATATTATTTGGATGGGTATAATAATGATGTGTAACTCATGTAAATAATAAATATAACATGTTAATGATTCTGTATATATGATATAACATCCATTTATATATTATTTTAATATCAAAAGAATGATATTGTCGCTCGTGCGTACGTACGGACTACCGTCTCCACGAACGCGATGAGATTCATTCTCCATCGTATCCATTCAAGTATAATTATCATTTGGTGATTTAAAAATGATGTTTAAGGACTTGATATCATTCTGGATATGAATAATATACAACCTATCCTTTACAAACATGTCTTACGTAACAAAACATATAAGTTAACATCCGAAACAACGATAATACTAAGATATTATTATCAAATCAATATTAAAAGATCATATATGATATCATATTAATATATATGATTCTTGTATAATTTAATAACAATTATTTCACCATTATACAGGAGGTTAACCTACCCCAACAAAGGAAAAGTACAAGGTAAGGGTTATTTCACAATCTCTTCTTTATCCGAGGTTGTTTATACGTAATAATCTACTGGGATCTCGTTATCATCCACATCCATGTTTCTTCAAAATGTATTTCAAAACATTTTTACTATTTACAAGAATATGGGTTAAAGTCATTTATACCCTTGTTTGACTTTTTATAAGAGGTTTATAAAGGAATCTTTCCGTCGTTTTCAAAACAAGGTCCTTTTTAACCTTTTCGACAGAATTGAGGTAAGAATGTTTTTTTTAACTTATACGGCGGGTGCGGTTATTTTCCGCCGTTATAAAATCGTCGAAGCTTTCCATACAAGCTTATAAGAATATTTTCAAAGAAAATGTTTTATTTTATATGGATCTTAAATGATTTCAAAATAAAAGGAGATACTTCTTTAAAAAGAATTTTGATTTCATCTATGTCAACATCCTTTGATGGATTTTAAGATTATTCGAAGTTGATTTATTATGATACAAAACTTCTATATTGTATTGAAGGTTTTGTGATATGTTTGACTGTGGATGTGCTATTTTTATACCATTCATAGTTTATGGTGAAATTATTGACATTTCGTATGCTAGTTTTAATACGAATGTTTATGTTATGTTTAAACCTTTTCATATGGGAATGCATTGGACTTAATAAGTGACGGGTGGAGCCCGCTATAGCTCCTCGATGCATCGGTAGGTCTCATGAGACAAACTAGTGTCTTGGCATAAGGCCTTGACAAAATCTTATTTGTAGTCTTGGCACGAGGCCTTGGCTATGTGGTTATGATAGTCTGGCATTATGCATTCCAACATTATGAAAGTGGTTATTGATATTGCATGTGATTATTCGATTAGTAGAATATCCATGTGAACAAGTAAATGGCATTATTTCATTTTACTTTTGCCATACTATGTTGAAGTTCAATTTTAAAAGGCTTTTGTTTTAGTAATTCATTGCCTTAAATGTTTATGCTTCTTTTGAATGTTCCGTTATATTGTTATCCTTACTGGGCATTTGAGCTCACCCCTTTTAAATGTTTTATTTTTCCCAGGTAGTGAAGAAGTAAATTATGATTGACTTGCAGGGATATTATGGGTTTATAGTGTGGACGTTGGAAACTTTATGTTGTTGTAGTAGTTTTTCATTTTATGATGTAATGTAAAACTTATGAATATATCTAGTGTTTCCAAGGCTACTAAACTAATCGGTCTTTCGGGATTTGATCTTTCTTGTGATCATGCCAATGTTATGTAATAATGCACCGACTCTGGGTAGCTGGGGTCGGGGCGTTACACAACCCACCTTTTATCCCAAATTCCATAGATTTATACATTATTTTATTATATTATGTCTCAAATTATCTAAAAAATGTTTTTGATGTTCTTCACGTGACCAATCATAATTCCTTCTCATAATCTATAGTGATCATGGGAAGATCCCATGCATGATTCATGATCACTCAAATTATTCTGCAGATCATACATAATGGAAGCCTTACAGGATGTGAGATGATTATATCTATGAAATATACTCACGTACCTAGTGAGGAAGTGAATATTAATTCAAAAAGGTAAATCGCATATGAGGATACCCTACTAATATGGTTATGGGATGAGGCATGCTCTGATGTGATAACACATTAAGTTCTTGTTGGTGTTACATTTTTTCAATAACACATTAGTATGTTTTTTTCACATGTGTAGTTGATACCATGATTATTTTCTTCCTTTATCGTTTACTTAAATGTATTTTCTATTAAAGTTCAATCCTATTGAATTGTTTATGACAAAATGACTTATATGAATTCTTTTTACAGAATGCACAAAAGTTGTATGTATGAAACCGATCGTATCTCAAGCGATTTTCAAAACAATTTGAAGAGCTTTATAGATTTTGCATTTCACAATGCTTCAGATAGTGGTCGCATACACTACCCATGTTCCAATTGTGTTTGTAGACCTTGGTTGAGTCGTGAAGAAGTCAGCTACCACATAACCAAAAATGGTTTTCAAGCAAACTACTTTGTGTGGTATCACAATGGGGAGAAAATGAAATCTCAAATTGGTGATGATCGAAATGAAAGGACTGGAATGGAGAATTTGTTAGATGATCGGCTTCCGTTTATTCGTCATCATGAAAAAGAAAGGATTTCGACTCAAGAAGACGTCGATATGAGGACAACTGATGCATCTAGTGAAAATGATGATATTGATAGGGTGAAAAAATTGAATGATGCTGCCACGACTCCAGTATATCGACAATGCGATAAAATGAAAAAGCTGGAATTTTTAATCCGATTGTTTCATGGAAAAACTATGTATGGGATTTCTAATACAGAAATCGATTACATTCTTACCGTCTTGAAGGATTTACTTCCAGATGATGCAGATATTCCCTCAAACCACTATATGGCATGGAAGTTAGTTGAAGAACTTGGATTTTCCAGAAACAAAATTCATGCTTGCCCGAAAGATTGCAGTTTATTCTAGGAAGAAACCGCTGAATGAAATGAATGTATAAAATGTGGCACATCCCGCTGGAAGTCAAAATCTGATGGAACACCATCCCGCGTTCCATAGAAAGTAATGTGGCACTTTCCATTGATCCCCATACTCCAGAATCTTTTTATGTCTGATGACATATCAATAAAAATGAGATGGCATGATACAGAGAGAAAGAAGACTAATGATGAGTTGGTTCATCCTGCAGATGGATTTTCATGGTAGAGATTTGATGCTCGACATCCTGATTTTGCAGCTGACATGTGTAATGTGAGGCTGGGTCTTTCATGCGACGGTTTTAATCCGTTTGGGCAGATGCTTACTTCACACAGCACATGGCCAGTTTTTATACACATTTATAATCTTCCCCCATGGTTGAGTATGAAAAAATCTTTCACTTTCATGAGTATACTCATATCTCGTCCTTCTGATCCCGGCATTTATATTGATGTATACATGCAACCTTTAATAAAAGAGTTGAAACTTCTTTGGGATGTGGGTGTGCGCACATACAATGCATGTTCGAAAGACATATTTCAGATGCGTGCTGCGCTTATCTGGAAGATCAATGATTTTCCGGCTTATGCAATGATGTCTGGATGGAGCACGAAGGGAAAACTGTCATGTCCAGTTTGTATGAAGAATACACGATCCAGAAGACTGAAACATCGTTGTAGTTTCAGTTTTATGGGACATCGACGATTTTTGCCAAAGGATCATCCATATAGAATGAATCGTCGAAGATTTGATAATACTATAGAGACCGATGATCCACCTCAGTGTGTGTATGAAACTGATGTGCTTAATGAATTGAAAGATTTCAGTTTTTCGTTCGGGAAGGGTCAAATGAAATCTGGAAAGAGAAAGAATGTTTCCATAGAAACCTGTTACAATTGGAGGAAGAGGAGTATCTTTTTTGATTTTCCTTATTGGTCAACCAATTTGCTGCATCATTGCTTAGACGTAATGCATATTGAAAAGAATATATGTGAAATGTTGCTTTCAGTTCTTCTAAATGTCAAGGGGAAGACAAAAGATAATTTACGATCTCGACGTGACTTGGTGGATTGGGGAATCAGACCAGAATTGCATCCTGTGCATATCAGTGAAAATAAATGGAAACTTCCATGTGCTTCTTATGTGATGACACCAACTGAAAAAAAACAATTTTTGGAAGTATTAGAGACTATTGGAGTTCCTGATGGCTATTCAAGCAACATATCTAAACGGGTCAACAGAAGAGAGTTGAAGCTAAAATCTTTAAAGACTCATGTTTATCACGTTCTACTGCATGAGTTTCTTCCAATAGAAATCCGTCATCTTTTGTCCAATAATGTAAGGGTGGGTGTTATTCGGTTGTGCCATTTGTTTAGAGATCTTTTTGATAAGAAGTTGTCCAAGTCTTTCTTGAAAAAAATGTTGACAGATGCCCTATTAATTTTGTGTGAGTTGGAGAAAATAATTCCCTCATCATTTTTCACATGCATGCTGCATCTGACTGTCCATATTCCAACTGAAATACTTCTCGGAGGACCTGTTTCTTTTCGTTGGATGTATCCAACTGAAAGAAATATGTTCACATTAAAGTCTTATGTTCGAAACAAGAATCATCCCGAAGGTTCTATCGTGAACGGTTACTTAGCTCAAGAATGTATGGATTTCTGTTCAATGTATTTTTCTGATCTTACTACAAGAATGAACAGACCAATGAGAAATGAAGAAGAACAATATGAGAAAATTGAACCCAGTTTTCCATCACTTCCTCAAACAGGAGGAATTCCTGGATCATATACATTGAAGACATTAAGCCATGAAGAGCGGGAGATGGCACATCGCACAGTTTTGTTCAACTGTAATTTGTTCGATGACTATATCAGGTAACAAAATTGAATATGTATATCTTACATATATATCTGTTAAACTATTCATATTTTTTTATCTACAGGGAACATAAAACAATGATAAATAGGAAGCATCATTCTTTATCTTTGAGAAGGAGAGAGACTTTTCATAGCAAAGAGTTTTCTGCTTGGTTAAAATTGAAGGTAAAAATATTACTGTTTAAATTAATTATTTCAATATTTACTTAAGTTTAACTGTCATTTATATTGCAGGTATTGAGTTTTTCTGCTAACTCTGTCTCTGAGGAAATAAGAGCTTTGTCTTTTGGTCCTAATACCGTGGTTCATGACTGTAAATAAATTGTTATCAATGGGTACATATTTATTGTCACTCAACGAGATAAAAACATGAGAACACAACATGATGGTATTATGGTTACTGCCGCAACAGATTGTTATGCCAGTGCATCAGATAGTAGACCGCGACTTGAAAATTTGGGTTATTATGGAGTCGTTGAGAAAATAATAATATTGGATTATTACTCTCATTGACGAGTCACAATGATGAAATGTCATTGGTTTGATTCGATGACGAGACATGGCACATTTATTGATGATTGTGGATTTCGAGTAATTAATATGACCCGCACTCTTGCTACCGAAGAACCATATGTGTTGGAATCAATGGATAAACAAGTTTTTTATGTCAAAGATCAACTTCAACCTGAATTTGGTGTCATAGTTGAAGTAATTCCAAGACATATTTTTGATGATGTTGATGATGGAATTGACACTGTCCCTATTGCCATTGGAACCAATCCATTTATTTCTTTTGATGACTCCAATAGCTCAATTGTCAGAGTTGATTGTGAACCTGAAGTTGTGGTTGGAAATATATAGAATCATTCATCCATGTTCTCAATTCTTTTAATTTGCCTCGAGTTGGGTTGTTAAGGTTGGTAATATTCATATTTATTTAGTATTGATCACAAATATGTTTTAGCTGACTTGAACATTATGTGAATTTTCAATGTTTATTGGTTGCTATTTTATTTGAATTGCATTTTCTAATTTGGAATTGAACTGTATTCAAACCAAATCAAACAATATTTCTAACTTGGTGAACATTACAACTTGTATGTTTTATTAAATTCATTCAAGCTCTTCTAAAACAATTGATAGCTAAATTACCAATGAATCCCCACATTCCCTCATATATTTAGTTTTTTGGTTTACACATTAATTTTCTTTTTCTAATTAATTACATATTTGTTTTCAAATGCAGGAAATGCAGCCAATTGAAGAGAGACGAAGAAAAAAATGGCGGAGAAAAATCGTCAGATAGAGGAGATGGGCATTCCACCATTAGTGCATACAGTGAGTACTTAATTTCAAATATATATATATATATATATATATATATATAGAATATATAATGTCATGTGATTAATTTTTTTTGTAAACTTTTTTGTAGGATCCACCATTACGTCGACAGTTATTCGACGAGGAGCCTAGTACTGGTCCTAGTACTCAGGCCAGTGGTACGAGGAGGGTTCGTACCAGAGGTGGACGTAGAGCTGCACGTGCCTGACTAGACCCTGCCCCTCCCACTGACATTTCAGCCTTCCCACATTCTGATCCCGGTGTGTCGTTAGGGACACACGGGGTATTTAGGCCTCCCATGTTTTCGCTACCTTTTGCATCTTCTGCCCCATCATTTTCACATCCCATGATGATTACCACTCCCCAGTCAGCATCAGGTCATACAGCTGTTCCATCTTCTTTTCCTTCTACTTATGTCTCTCTGAGCTTTTATATTCCATCGTCTTCGACTCCTATTCCACCAGAGGGTGTTCCATCAGGTTCTGTGGATCCGGCGCCACTCATTGATCAGACTAGCACAGGTATATTTATAAAACCCTAACAAATTTTTATAGCAATATTTATTTTAATTATAATATGTTTTGATAAAATATTTGTTTTTCTTTCATAACAGATACATCTACTGACAGGAGGCAGGGGCGGGGCCGTACACGCATGCGTTCGGTGTGGAACCGTCGCACACAGGTTATGGTGGAATATAATGAAGACAATCAGATGGTTGAGAAAACAGGGCAGCAATGTCGGAGTTTTCTGGCGACGCTTGCCAAATACTCCGACATCATTCCCGTCAGCCCGCTGTCGTGGAGACATTTGCCACATGAGGTCAAAGATAGAGATTGGGCAGAGATATGGGTAAAAAAATCTGTTGTATTTAATGCCATGAATTATTTTTGTATTTATATGAATTAATATTTTGATTTTAGCTTCGATTTAATTTTCCTGATGGTGAGGGTGCACGACTGGAACGTCTAAAGGATTTAGGCGAGCTTTGGATAGCCTACAAGCATGAGCTGTATATTGGCTGGCATGCTAGAGTTGGCACTGAGTTAGAGGCGGTACCAGTCATGGATGATTGTCCTATAGAGCAGTATCGTCAGATGATTACTCATTGGACGAGTACCCAGTTTAAGGTATGAATTACATTTGAGGTATTTAAATAATAACTTTCAAGTTTTTCATTAATATTATCCTTTGAATTATCGAATTTTATTTAGGAATCATCTGGAAAAAAATAAAAAAAACATTGATGCAAAAAAATACCTCCATACACTAGGACGCACGACGATGCCGGATCATGAGAGGCAGCAGGTATGATAATTGTTTATAAGTTTTCTTTACGACTTACATTTTATTTTGTTTCCTCAATTATTTAATCATTTTCTAAAGTTTTTATATAACTTTTGTTTTCAATGTCATTGTAGAGGAAAGTACAAAATATTGAAGGACGTGTGCCTCGAGCAAAACTGTTTTGCTCGAGTAGACGAAAAAAGGATGGAAGTGCTGTCAACGAAGTGACTCAGCAGCAGATTGTAAGTTTTAATCTGTTGATTTTATATTTTAATATCTATTTCGTAACTTAATAATATATTTATATTTGTAACAGGATGCTTTAGAGGCCCTCGATGCCCAAGAAGCAGACAATTTTGGGCCATCTGATCACTTACATCAGGTGTTGGGAGAGGATCATTCTGGCAGAGTACGCTGCCGACCTAGGATAGCCCCGACGAGGTATTGGCCTGCCTCAGGTACGAGTTGTAGTACCACCGAGCTGCAGAAAGTTAGGGCACAGGTAGAACTGGCTGAGAAAAGGGCCACAGAGATGGCAGAACAGTCTGTTATGGAAAACAGTGCATTTATGAAATTTATTGAAGTTCTACGTCCAACACTTCCAGCAGAGGCTAGCCCAGCAATTGATGAATAAATGCCGTCGATACATTCTATATATGGTGCACCAGGTGGCAGTTCCAGTGGTGGTCAGGCCGATGTCCAGCTTGAAGATGATGATGGCGAGGAGTCTGATGCAGAAGAGGAGGGAGATGAGGAGGGCGAGGAGGAGGGCGAAGGCGAGGAGGAAGGCACTGTGGAGGGTGAGGACGATGAGGAGGACAATGACGAGGGTGATGATGATGATGATGATGGTGATGGTGATGCTGATGTGGGACATATTGATCCGTTACATTTTTGACTTATATTACTGAGATTTGATGTTTAATCTATTCTAGTTGTTGGTTTTATCTAGACTCATAGTATAGTATTGGAGTTGAGTTATTTTTATATATTGTCTGTTTTTATGGATGTTGTTGTCTTTTAGTGGTTGTGTGTTTGAGAACTTCCTGGACAACCCCCCTCATTCTTGGACCGTGGACAACCCCCCCCCCCCCCTCCCCCTTGGACCCCGAACACCCCCCAAACACCCCCCAGACAGCCCCGCGGACAGCCCCCTGGACAACCCCCCGTACAGCCCCCAACCCTCCACCCTGGACCCCGGATAGCCCCCCGGACAACCCACCCACCCTCCCCCTTGGACCCCGGACAACCCCCTAAACACCCCCCGGATAGCCCCCTGAGCAACCCCGGACAACCCCCTGAACAACCCCTGAACAACCCCTGAACAACCCCTGAACAACCCCCTGAACAACCCCCGGACAGCCCCCTGAACAACCCCGGACAACCCCCTGAACAACCCCCAAACACCCCCCGGACAGACCCCGCACAGCCCCCCCACCCTCCTCCTTGGTCCCCGGACAGCCCCCCGGACACCCACCGGACAACCCCCCCCCCGGACAGCCCCCCGGACAGCCCCTTCACCTTCCTTAATTTCATTAGCTCTGAAATGATTCATAGCACGATCAACTAAAATCTAATCCATACTAAATATGATATAAAAATATTCTATATGAATTTCCATAAGATTTTAAGTGAAAACAAAAAGTGACATACGAAAAACCGACCAAACGCATTCGAAATGTGTTGATGCTTCAGGACAACGATCCATGGGTCATATGTGACGTGTACGAATCAACCCCGCCTCAATCCGAGGCGCGATGTGGTCGGAACAACTCAAAGTGTATGTCTTTTGTTTCAAAAGGACATCATTTTAAGTGAAAACATCAACTGGCATACGGAAAACTAGCCAAACATATTCAGATTGTGTTGATACTTTAAGACAACGATCCATGGGTCATTTGAGACGTGTATGAGTCAACCCCGCCTAAATCTGAGAGGCGTTGTGGTCGGAACCACTCTAAGTGACTTTCTTTTGTTTAAAATGGACAGTATTTTAAGTACATACGGAAAACCGACCAAACGCATTTGGTTTCTGTTGAAACTTTAGGAGAATGATCCATGGGCCATATGTGACGTGTACGAGTCAACGCCACCTCAATCCGAGGCGTGGTGTGGCCGACACCACTCAAAGTGTCTCTATTTTGTTTAAAATGGACTTCATTTTTAGTGAAAACAAAAAATGACATATGGAAAACCGACCAAACACATTCGATTTCTGTTGAAACTTTAGGAGAACGATCCATGGGTTATATGTGACGTGTATGAGTCAACGCCACTTCAATCCGAGGCGCGGTGTGGCCGACACCACTCAAAGTGTCTCTATTTTGTTTAAAATGGACAATATTTTGGAAGTTTATGACACCAGAACTGCGTTGTCGGTCACCGCGGGCACATGGCATGTCCGATTGGAATGACGTCTGCGCGTACACGTCACGAATAATAATTAGAATGTTTCACGGTGGTTTTAGGTCAATCCGAGGTCGTCCTCTATGAATTTGACCGTTTGACGCCCGTTTTGGCCATTTATGACACCAGAACTGCGTTGTCGGTCACCGCGGGCACACAGCACGTCCGATTGACGTGTCGTCTGCTCGAACACTTCATAAATCACTCACCCGTATTTTTCGTCTTATTTCAGGTCATTCCGACTTCGTTCGGCCTGTTTGGACCCCCCTCACGCGCGTTTACGAAGCGCGTGCATCACTAAAAATATGAATATTGAGCCGTACCGCGCAAACCGCACGTCCAATTGGCATGTCGTCTGTGCTTACACGTCACGAATAATAATTATAATGTTGCACGGTGGTTTCAGGTCAATCCGAGGTCGTCCGCTATGAATTTGACCGTTTGACGCCCGTTTTGGCCGTTTATGACACCAGAACTGCGTTGTCGGTCACCACGGGCACACGACACGTCCGATTGACGTGTCGTCTGCTCGACCACTTCAGAAATAACTGTCCCGTATTTTTTGTCTGATTTCAGGCCATTCCGACTTCGTTCGGCCCGTTTGGACCCCCCTCACGCGCGTTTACGAAGCGCGCACATCACTTAAAACACAAATATTGAGCCGTACCGCGCAAACCGCACGTCTGATTGGCGTCCCGTCTGCGCGTACACGTCAAGAATAATAATTAGAATGTTTCACGGTGGTTTCAGGTCAATCCGAGGTCGTCCGCTATGAATTTGACCGTTTGACACCCGTTTTGGCCGTTTATGACACCAGAACTGTGTTGTCGGTCACCGTGGGCAGACGGCACGTCCGATTGACGTGCCGTCTACTTGAACACTTCATAAATCACTCACCCGTATTTGTCATCTGATTTCAGGCCATTCCAAAATCGTTCGGCCCATTTGGACCACCCTCACGCGCGTTTAAGAAGCGCACGCATCACTTAAAACATGAATATTGAGTCGTACCGCGCAAACCGCATGTCCGATTGATGTTCTGTCTGCACGTACACGTCACGAATAATAATTAGAATGTTTCACGGTGGTTTCAGGTCAATCCGAGGTCGTCCTCTATGAATTTGACCGTTTGACGCCCGTTTTGGCTGTTTATGACACCAGAACCGCGTTGTCGGTCACCGTGGGCACACGGCACGTCCGATTGACGTGCCCTCTGCTCAAACACTTCATAAATCACTCACCCGTATTTGTCGTCTGATTTCAGGGCATTCTGAAATCGTTCGGCCCGTTTGGACCACCCTCACGCGCGTTTACGAAGCGCGTGCATCACTTAAAATACGAATATTGAGCCGTACCGCGCAAACCGCACGTCCGATTGGCGTGCCGTCTACGCGTACACGTCACAAATAATAATTAGAATGTTGCACAGTGGTTTAAGGTCAATCCGAGGTCGTCCACTATGAATTTTACCGTTGGACGCCCGTTTTGGCCATTTATGACACCAGAACTGCGTTGTCGGTCACCGCGGGCACACGGCACGTCCGATTGACGTGTCGTCTGCTCGACCACTTCATAAATCACTCACCCGTATTTTTTGTCTGATTTCAGGCCATTCTGAAATCGTTCGATCCGTTTGCACCACCCTCACGCGCGTTTACGAAGCGCACGCATCACTTAAAATACGAATATTGAGCCGTATCGCGCAAACCGCACATCCGATTGACGTGCCTTCGGCACGTACATGTCGCGAATAATAATTAGAATGTTGCACGGTGGTTTAAGGTCAATCGGAGGTTGTCCGCAATGAATTTGTCCGTTGGACGCCCATTTTGGCCGTTTGTGACACCAGAACTGCGTTGTCGGTCACCGCGGGCACACGACACGTCCGATTGACGTGCCGTCTGCTCGAACACTTCATAAATCACTCACCCGTATTTTTCGTCTGATTTCAGGTCATTCCGATTTCGTTCGGCCCATTTGGACCCCCCTCACGTGCGTTTACGAAGCGCGTGCATCACTTAAAATACGAATATTGAGCCGTACCGTGCAAACCGCACGTCCGATTGACGTGCCGTCTGCGCGTACACGTCACGAATAATAATTAGAATGTTTCACGGTGGTTTCAGCTCAATCTGAGGTTGCCCGCTATGAATTTGACCGTTGGACGCCCGTTTTGGCCGTTTATGACACCAGAACTGCGTTGTCGGTCACCGTGGGCACATGGCACGTCCAATTGATGTGTCGTCTACTCGACCACTTCAGAAATCACTCACCCGTATTTTTCGTCTGATTTCAGGTCATTCTGACTTCGTTCGGCCCGTTTGGACCCCCCTCAGGCGCGTTTACGAAGCGCGTGCATCACTTAAAATACGAATATTGAGCCGTACCGCACAAACCGCACGTCCGATTGACGTTTCGTCTACGCGTACATGTCACGAATAATAATTAGAATGTTGCACGGTGGTTTCAGCTCAATCCGAGGTCGTCCGCTATGAATTTGACCGTTGGACGCCCGTTTTGGCCATTTATGACACCAGAACTGCGTTGTCGGTCACTGCGGGCACACGACACATCCGATTGACGTGCTGTCTGCTTGACCACTTCATAAATAACTGTCCCATATTTTTCTTCTGATTTCAGGCCATTCCGACTTCGTTCGGCCCGTTTGGACCCCCCTCACACGCGTTTACGAAGCGTGTGCATCACTTAAAACACGAATATTGAGCCGTACCGCGCAAACCGCACGTCTGATTGGTGTTCCGTCTACGCGTACACGTCACGAATAATAATTATAATGTTGCACGGTGGTTTCAGGTCAATCCGAGGGCGTCCGCTATGAATTTGACCGTTTGACGCCCGTTTTGGCCGTTTATGACACCAGAACTGCGTTGTCGGTCACCACGGGCACACGGCACGTCCGATTGACGTGCCGTCTGCTCGACCACTTCATAAATCACTCACATGTATTTGTCGTCTGATTTCAGGCCATTCCAAAATTGTTCGGCCCGTTTGGACCACCCTCACGCGCGTTTACGAAGCGCGCACATCACTTAAAACACGAATATTGAGCTGTACCGCGCAAACCGCACGTCCAATTGACGTGCCGTCTGCGCGTACACATCACGAATAATAATTATAATGTTTCACGGTGGTTTTAGGTCAATCCGAGGTCGTCCTCTATGAATTTGACCGTTTGACGCCCGTTTTGGCCGTTTATGACACCAGAACTACGTTGTCGGTCACCGCGGGCACACGGCACGTCCGATTGACATGTCGTCTGCTCGACCACTTCATAAATCCCTCACCCTTATTTTTCGTCTGATTTCAGGCAATTCTGAAATTTTTCGGCCCGTTTGGACCACCCTCACGCGCGTTTACGAAGCGGGCGCATCACTTAAAATACGAATATTGAGTCGTACCGCGCAAACCGCACGTCCGATTGACGTGCTGTCTGCGCGTACACATCACGAATAATAGTTAAAATGTTTCACAGTGGTTTCAGGTCAATCCGAGGTCGTCCGCTATGAATTTGACCGTTGGACGCCCGTTTTGGCCGTTTATGACACCAGAACTGCGTTGTCGGTCACCGCGGGCACATGGCACGTCTGATTGACGTGCCGTCTGCTCTACCACTTCATAAATCACTCACCCGTATTTGTCGTCTGATTTCAGGCCATTCCGAAATTGTTTGGCCCGTTTGGACCACCCTCACGCGCGTTTACGAAGCGCGCGCATCACTTAAGACACGAATATTGAGCCGTACCGCGCAAACCGCACGTCCAATTGACGTGCCGTCTATGGGTACATGTCACAAATAATAATTAGAATGTTGCACGGTGGTTTCAGGTCAATCTGAGGTTGTCCGCTATGAATTTGACCGTTGGACGCCCGTTTTGGCCGTTTATGACACCAGAACTGCGTTGTCGGTCACCGTGGGCACACGACACGTCCGATTGATGTGCCGTCTACTCGAACACTTCATTAATCACTCACCCGTATTTTTCGTCTGATTTCAGGCCATTCCAACTTTGTTCGGCCCGTTTGGACCACCCTCACGCGCGTTTACGAAGCGCGCGCATCACTTAAAACACGAATATTGAGCCGTACCGCGCAAAACGCACATCCGATTGACATGTCGTCTACGCGTACATGTCACAAATAATAATTAGAATGTTTCACGGTGGTTTCAGCTCAATCCGAGGTCGTCCGCTATGAATTTGACCGTTTGACGCCCGTTTTGTCCGTTTATGACACCAGAACTGCGTTGTCGGTCACCGCGGGCACATGGAACGTCCAATTGATGTGCCGTCTGCTCGACCACTTCAGAAATCACCCACCTGTATTTGTCGTCTTATTTCAGGCCATTCCGACTTCGTTCGGCCCATTTGAACCCCCCTCACGCGCGTTTACAAAGCGCGCGCATCACTTAAAATACGAATATTGAGTCGTACCGTGCAAACCGCATGTCCGATTGATGTGCCGTCTGCGCGTACACGTCAAGAATAATAATTAGAATGTTGCACGGTGGTTTCAGCTCAATATGAGGTCATCCACTATGAATTTGACCGTTGGACGCCCGTTTTGGCCGTTTATGACACCAGAACTGCGTTGTCGGTCACCGCGGGCACAAGGCACGTCCGATTGACGTGCCGTCTGCTTGACCACTTCATAAATCACTCTCCCGTATTTGTCGTCTGATTTCACACCATTATGACTTCGTTCGGCCCGTTTGGACCCCCCTCACGCGCGTTTACGAAGCGCGCGCATCACTTAAAACACGAATATTGAGTCGTACCGCGCAAACCGCACGTCCGATTGATGTGCCGTCTGTGCGTACACGTCACAAATAATAATTAGAATGTTTCACGGTGGTTTCAGATCAATCCGGAGACGTGGTGTGGCCAGCACCACTCAAAGTGTCCGTCTTTTGTTTCAAAAGGACGTCATTTTAAGTGAAAAGCATCAACTGACATACGGAAAACCGACCAAACGCATTCCGAATCTGTTGATAATTTATCCCAACAGTCCATGGGTTATATGTGACGTGTAAGAGTCAACCTCGTATAAATCCGAGACACGGTGTGGCCGGTACCACTCTGACTGTGTCTCTTTTGTTTAAAATGGACAAGATTATAAGTGAAATAAACAACTGACATATGAAAAACTGACCAAACGCATTCGTAATCTGTTGAAAATTTAGGACAACGATTCATGGTTCATATGTTACGTGTAAGAGTCAACCACGCCTCAATCCGAGTCGCGGTTTGGCCGAGACCACTCTAAGTGTATCTCTTTTCTTTAAAATGGACTACATTTTAAATTCATATGGAAAACCAACCAAACGTATTTTGATTGTGTTTATATTTTAGCACAACAATCCATGGGTCATTTCTGATGTGTACGAGTTAACCCCGCCTCAATACGAGGCGCGGTGTGGCCGACACCATTCAAAGTGTCTCTCTTTTATTTAAAAACACTTCATTTTAAGTGAAAACAACAACTGACATACGGAAAACCGACCAAACGATTTTGGAATATGTTGATACTTTAGGACAACTATCAATGAGTCATTTGTGACGTGTACGAGTTAACCTCGCCTCAATCTGAGGCACGGTGTGACCGGTATCATTCCAGATGTATGTATTTTGTTTAAAATGGATATCATTTCTATTAAAAATATATGGTATATGAAAAACCAATCAAATTATGAATTGAATTCCAGATTCCACATATGATTGTCATCTAAGTTTTAAAATGAAATCTAAATGAATTATGTATGTTTATAATTATTTTATGAATTCTACTTTAATTATGGATGTGTATATTTTCAGGATGCATTATATGTGTTGGTTGGTTGGTTTGAATTATTTGTATGTTTTGGTTTGTTCTCTATATGTATGCATTATATGTGTTACAGGTACAATAATTGGATTGAAAAATGAATTGAAAACGAGGGCATAATTGGATTGAAAATTAAATTGAAACCGAGGGTGAATGCCCAAAAACCAGACCTGTTGTGCAAATTGCAGGCTGCTGTGCAATTTGCACAGCAAAGCCTATGCCAACGGTTTGAAAACCGTTGGCATAGGCTCTATGTAGCTGTTTTTACCAACAGTTCAAGGAACCGTTGGTAAAAAAACCCTATCCCAACGGTTTGAAACCGTTGGGATATCCTGTTGTATGGTTGTTTTTACAAACGGTTCATAGAACTGTTGGTAAAAACCTTTCCCAACGGTTTTTAAACCGTTGGGAAAGAAAATTCTCTGATGATTTCCCAACGGGCCAAACCGTTGGGATAGGTTGATTTTTTCTAACCTATCCCAACGGTTCTCTGTAAACCGTTGGGAAAATCCTTTCCCAACGGCTTACTTCCTCATGGTTTGCAGAACCGTTGGTATAACATATACCAACGGTTCTGCAGCCTTTCCCAACGGTTCTAAACCGTTGGGAAATGCTGGATTTCCAGTAGTGATAACCATATTCATATATAATTAACCATATATGATTTACTTATAATATGTTATCACTCATTTATTATTAATTCCATATTAAAAATCACAGTTCTGTGTGACAATTGTTTCAAATTTTATTCATATTTCAATTCAAAAAAAAAATTGGTCTTATAAATTTAACATTTTTATACCATATCCATAATTTTAAACATTTTTATAATTATCATATGTTATAATTATTTTATCCTTTAAAAAAATTATTTTATGAAGTTTTTAAACAAATCACTTCATAGAGATGACAGTTCGTACGTACAGACAAATGATGTTTTCACTTTTCGATTGATGGAACAAAAGAAAGGTAAATTATAATAAAACATTATATAATCATTATAATACCATAAAAACATATATATCCATTAAATATATTATAATTACCATCAATTTAAAATGGAAATGAAAAAATAATCATATCACTTTGTAGTGGTGGTAGTGCACACATACGTACGAGCGACATTCCATTTTACAATGGATTTGAAGGTAATATAGTAGATAATATAGTATAAATATAAAAGACTAATTATTTCATATATACCATATAATAACATTAAATCCATCATTTTTACTAATCATAAAATATGGTTTTATAAAATTAATCATATCGCCATGTAGATGCAGTAGTCCAAACATACACACAAACGATACTTTCATTTCCCACCTCATGAATAGGAAACAGATAAAGTTTATTAAATAAAAATAATGAAATATTATTATAAATAAGATACTAATTTTTTATATTTTAATGGTTACGACTAAATGAAGGAGGTGAAATAATAAGTAAAATGATATAGATTAGTTAAAACAATTATCACCTCTTTGAGAGAACACCTTTAGATCTATTCTCAAGGACACTAGGGATGGGTTTTTAGATTAATAAAACCTCAAGAACTTACTTAAAGCATTTTATAACTATTTTTGGGTGTTTTTTGTTGAATTAAATGTCTTAATGTTTTGTGAAGAAAAATGATAGGTGGTGTCCTTTTGCAATGAAGGAAAGTATGCACATGGAATTCCATAAAATATTTAAATATTATAAAATCTTTTTCAATTAAAAATGGTACCATGTGGCCAAAATTTTAATTAAAATATATATTATGGTTTATACCCTCTAAAAGGATAAAATTTGGACAAGTTAATGTGTCATTTAATATAATATCTATTGGTTTAACCCTTTCGTTAAACGATTTAAACCTTAACCATGGTAATAAAGTTTTCAATACTAAAGGGATATAACTTTACTTATAATGTAAAAATTGGGACACAAGTGGTCCATGGAATAAATTTTAAACCATATCCCATCCATTTTCTTCTCCTTCATGTTTTTATTATTTTTCAATCATTTAATGAAATATTACATGGCATAACATATCAATAAAAATATTTTTTGGACAATTAATTTAGTTTGAAATTAATGCTAGGAAAATAGAAATTTATTTTGAATATTGACCCTTTCACCATCACATATAAATAATAATTTCCATAAAATTTTTGTCACACCTAAATTAATCAATAATATATTTATTTTACAATTTTTAAAATTATTTATAATATTTTTTACTGCTTGCACAGGCACTGTGTCGGTGTTGCATAAGTGTTTTATGTAATTATTAAATAATTAAAAATTCAATTAAATTACAATCATAAAAATAATTTTATTAATATACACAATAAGAATTTATAACCGATTATAATCTATTTTCCCCATGTGAAAAGATAAGAATTTTTAAAAGAGATGAGAGTGGCATTATATAATTTTATTTACTTAAAATAATATATAAGTTGTTATTAAAGAATAATTTCAAAAAAATGAAATAAAATCAAACCATTGATGAGAAAGGCCAAATTACACTCATAAAACATATTAAATGCTTTTTTTAGAGTTATATTAATTTCCTATACACCAGTTTTAACCCAATTTAAATCATTTTACTATTATTGTGGTGACAACATTTTTATCATGGTTACTAACAAAAATTTCAAACAATAGAACTATTTATAAAAGTTGAACCTATTTAATAATAATATGGAATCCATTTTTTCAAATTGAATTCTTATATGTGTAGGAAATCAATATAATTTTTCTTTAAATAGTGAACCCACCGTTCCATTTTGGGGGAATAATTCTAGAAGTTAATGCATCGATATATCAATCAAATAACCCTCTATTTTGTGCACTCTCACAACTATAGAGCTTACCATAAGTTATAATATGTAAATAACATAAGAAAAAATCACAATTACACACTAAATAACTTTTTATTAAGGTTGATATGACTTCACAGAACTTCTCTTAATTCCCAAATGAGTTCACGTATGTGGACTTTCCTTACCACCACATCCAGATTCACGCAACACCAAAATTTATTGAAACCTATGCCTCAATCATCCATTCCACATCCTTTTTCTAGACCCCATGGTTCACCCATATTCAAAGTTGAACGTAAATCAAATGTTATGCGACACAACCTTTGGGTACTTGACTATATGCCTCCTTCTTCTAAACATATTTTCAAAGATGTTTAGTGCTCCAATGCCCTATACCCTTTAAAACTGATTTAATTTGAATAGAATTATTATACATAGATATTATATAAAATGCTAATTCCTTATCACTCCTCTCTAATAATGTATGTGGTAGCTTCGTTTCCTTCTAATTTTGAGCAAAGGCACCCTAACCCTAGGACCTTTTCATGTTGCCTGAAATGGGAAGTTCCTACACCTTTTATCATAAAAATGATTTTATAAAGAATAAGTGTATTACCAAATGGTATATACATCATTAGAAACTAGCTTCGTTTCCATTTTATGAGAATATATGGACCCTAGGATCCTTTTGTTATCTTGTTGTAACCTTTTATCTTCCTTTCAAGATAAGGAATTCATAGCTCCATGTGTAATCCCTAAACTAATATCTGAGGTGAATGACTTTAAACTGTATATAAAAATATCCATGTCCCATATTGATAAATTAAATGAAAAGTTTCTCAACACATGATGTGAAATTTTAAGCTTCACTCTATGATAAGGACATGTGATTCCATGTGTGATCAACATAGGATTACTCACATGATAATAATGAAAGTTATCCTATAATAAAACTTATATGAAACATCCACTATTCAAGTATCATATTTAAATAATACCCATACCATCATTTATGTCACTCTTTTTGTGATACAAGTGTCCTTACCTCACAATGTTAAACAACTTGTACTAGTCATGTCACATAACATCTGTATAGTCTAACTACATGGGTTATGATCCCTGGATACTAATATAGTACTTAGGAAACCACCTTGAGGTTCTATCCCAACATCTCATACTACTAAAAATCATTTTTCCCTCAATAAGCATCAACTTTAGAACTTCTCAAAGAGAAACCAAATCTCTCACCATTTAAATCTGAGGTCTCCTCTAGACTTCATCCTAACAATGCATCAACTACATATATTTGGAATTGTACGTGATGGTATTATATGTTATAAAATCCCCAAAAGACTATATACATATGATCAACCAATACATGATGATCATATATGGGATATTCTCCACTGGACTCTAAATATGTGATATTCCCTAACTTATTATTAAACATAGACCTATCTTGATGAATCAAAATATCAACCTCATGTGGTAATCATGATATTCCATATGTGAAGAGACTAGGAAACCATATTATATGAGCATAATATTTTTTTAATTATGAGTTTCAGATGACTTAAGTAATCATAATAAACATGAGTCTCCCAATCTTACAAATTTAGGATTCTAGAGGCAATGAGCTTTGGATTCCTTATGCCTCTCACGTATGATACCCCGTAATGGACATGATATTCCATAGTTTTTACACGTAAGACGACCCATACATTATATTCCATCAAAATCAAAGGAGTAATACTTTTAAAAATTCCCTACATTCCCAACATCATCATATATACCTTACCTACCAATCATCCCCATCACATTTGAACTGAAGGTAGCCTCCATGCCATTACAATAAGAGATATTATTACCTAGTTTCTATATTAATGTGAAATGATGAATGAGGTTAAAACAAATGTATTATATTTATAAGGGAGACAAAAACATGGAAACAAACTCCATGGGGGAATCTATAGAAGGATGATCTAACATCCATTACCTCATTTTGATCATGATTCTCACATCATCAACCACAATGTTAGAGTACTCATGTATTTAAAAAGTATGAATACAAGGTAATAAAGAGGGGTCCTAAATTTTATAAAGACATGAAAAATAAAAAGATCATAAAATATGTGTATCCTAGTGGAAGAATTCGAAAAAATGGTGAACTCGGTGTAAATATCTTCTTCTGTAACTTGGGGCAGATGATGAGTGTTGGGTATCACAGGTTCTAAACATTGTTACAGTAAATACATTCCCAACCATATAGAGGATAATAACTATAGGTAATGTTAGGAATTTACTTCACTAGAAATTTACTTATAGTTGAATCCATATATCATAGAGGAAACCAACTAAAGGTTGTACTCAAAATATCACCACCAACAAACATGGGGAGAGAGGACTGAAGGTGGGGAAATCTCAATAAAACATGATTCTACCAAGATATCCACCACTCACATGGATATAGGTAACCCTTTCCCAACGACCCACATTTATATTATCCAATATAAATTGGTTAATTACTTTTTTGTATTATTATGAACATGATGTATTCATCTCAATCAGGTATATTTTCTTCTAACTCATAGATGTTTTGGAACCATGATGATATTGCTTCCATTAGAGTATACATAGGTAGAAATATCCCCCATAATGTTAGTGAATAATTTTGCGAGTCTCCAAAAATAATTCTAAAATAACTCACTCCCCTTTTCATAGGTGGTGGGGGGCGCAAAGTCCATGCCTATTACGATCACTACATAGATGTCGCTCAGGTGGGATCCCACCTTCCCATGATGACAATGTCAACCAGCTTAATAGTCCAATGAGAAGAATAATACCATCCCTACTTATTCATCCCAATCTGGAATGCCTTGATCTAGATCTAGAGCCACACTACTACCCCTACCATTCTTAAGGGTTCTTCATGGGATCAAGTGGCCCTTTTCACAGATAACACACCTCATGTTTCACAAACCACTTTTCGAGATCATTTTCACAACATATTATGATTGAGACCCCATCCATCGATCAATTGTGTCTAGTTGAATCTCCCCTTTATGTCCACCACCAGGATCAATCATGGTCTCAACCAAAAACCATCATGGGCCACCCCATGATGGTGATTTTCATCGTGGGGATCCTCCTTAAAACCCTATATGTCTGGATGAACAATTTACCCATTCTGAAAAAAATGACAAGGCCCTAAGGAACCATCCTAGTGTAGAAGGATAGAAAATCACCATGGGGGACCTACCTGTAGTGTTGGCCATAGCATGCATGGAAGATATCCCCATGACACATAGAGACTTATTCTCGGGAAACTCATATTCTATCTTCACAGGCTATTCTTGTGAAATGTATAGTCATCATCAACTTCTCAGGATCCAAGGTGACTAATAAAACATAAAAAAATGCATCCACCTCCACTGTTGTAGATGGAGGTAGGGTACCATTTGTTAAGACTGGCCATCCCTAAGTCTAAGTTCCATAGGGTTCCCAGTTCCTTCCAAATATAACTGTATATAGAGGATGTCATGGATTCAATTAATGGAATCTCCATGAAATATTTTCACTTTCTTTTAGCTACTCTCATCACTATATAAAACATGGATATTAGGGAGATATCAAGGACATAATTGGAATGCTCAGATAAATGTGAGGTTCTATTTGAGAAATATGTATATGATGACCTTACCGACCCGCATGAGGCCCTAGATAACCAACCTGTATGGATATGGTTATGATGTTAGCTCCACCAATGTAATACAATCCATCATATTTTTGATGATTGGATAGTATGATCATTCCCCTATCGAAAACAAAATAGAAAATAAAATCTACATCACTGCCACCCCCAGCTTCATTACCATTACCAATTCGATATTACGGTGATAAAGAATAGTATTAACCTATGTAAAATGTGTAGGATTGGGAAATAAAGTGTGATATTATATCCAATTACCAAATACACATCTTGTTTTTTCCATCCACCACTCTTCACATCACCATCATGATGATCCTCAATGAGGGCCATCTAGAGTGCCTAAAAAAATTGAGTTAAATTCAACCACCTCTAGGAACACAAAATATCCTATATAAAAATCCTTGAGCATATCAAGGATATAAATTAGTATTTTCAAAAGGTTGATATTTTAATACTTTTGGAAGATCAGTGCCCTGATTTTTTTGGGAACCTCTAGGGACATTAATAGAAAAGCATAGGGATCTTCACCGTACTTTATTTGATAATATAAGAGGCATACCCTCATGTAAATATCAGGGTCTAGGGGTTGTAAAATTCCCTAAAATTCAGTCTCCTTATACTATGGAAACAATACCATCAAGATAACCATCTAGTTTAAGAAAATGGTTCCCCTCAAACCACTACCACCATGAATATAATAATGATTAATCCTCAAGATGATAAGAGAAATCAGACCAATGATGTGGAATGCAAGGAAATAAATTCAACTAGTGAAGAGGTAAAGAACCAGTAATATCCTTTGATAAGTTCCCATAATCATATATAGTGTAAAAAGCTGGGCCTCAGGAGTGACACTAAGATACTGCTTCATGATCATTAACATCATGACAAATAAAAGTAAATAATTGAGATGATTTACCCATATGAGTCCACTATAGAAATTGAAACTGATTCCAGAATATATTATTTACATTAAAATCTCAAATATTACAAGGGGATAATTATTGAATTCCTCATCTGATAGTGCCCATAGAGAAAAAAAAATATGATGGGAAATTACCCCTCCTTTGTCCAAATATAGGTCCTTCTTAGCTAGATGACCAAGGTTAAGGTGGGAGGTCCATTATCCCTAAATAGGGCATATTATGATGGAAAAAACAATTTAACATGATATAACCATCCAACCTTGCCTGAAAAATGTGACATCTCTCCTTTATATTGTGATCACTTCACCTCTCAAGATATAAAGATGGTGAAGGTGTCAGTGACTACTAACCATATCCATAAAGATGTGATAGATACTATCAGTTAATATCTTGATCCTTAATATATGCAATAATATTTGATACTTCTTGAATCAAATTTGTATTCTATGTGGGTAAATATGGTTTTTATGCCACTAGAATTTAATAATTTGAGCTTCACCCCGTTCAATAGGATGGGAAATCCACGACCAGTTTTTGATCACATTTCCTCATGATATAACCTTATGAAATGAAATCTAGAGTAGTATAAATATTCTAGGATTGAGTGTTTTTTTGAGACCTTGGGAGACCCACTTTTCATTGGTACATCTAGTAGGCCTTAGAACCTATTTCTGGCTTCAAATATCAACAAAGATAATTTATTTACTAGTTTATATCAACCTTCTACAAACCTACATCACTAAAATCTCTAGATAAAATAAGGGTATTGATGAGGTAGTATATAACTATATTTTATTATAGAAGGGGATCATGTACTCCCCCCACGTGAAGTGTTCCCAGGAATATCTATTTGTGATTTCAATAGATAATTTATGAGAAGAGATTCTCCCCTCCCTAAAATCGCTAATATATCTATGAGGATTTTAGGAATTCACTAACATATCCTACTGTTTAGATGAATACCTATAACATAACAAGTATCAGATTCACCCATTATCTCAACAGGATCTCATCTGGAGGTTTGTGAAGCCATAAATAGCCACTTATGTCTAGACTCAGGACCCAATGTTGGTCTTCTATCATGTGACACTATAGGATATGCATATATAAGTACATCATTATCGTGACAATAATTCCTACAACGACCATCTTGTATAGGTTCCCGAGGTTCCCATCATATAATTGAAGAATATGGTCTACTTAGTAAATGATAAACATGTACCATGTTGCATCATCTATGGTATGGAATAGAATATCCATAAGTTTACAAAATATAGGATACCCCAAGAGTTTTTTTTTGAAAAATCATGTCCTCTAATACTCATACCACATGATACTTAGACATTTTATCGAATATTTATTCAACATCAATGATTTTACCTAGGACTAGGTATAAGATGGCTCAAATGAGTTGGGTTGTGTCCCAACATATGTGAGATATGTCTTTTCATCCACCTATAGTGATGAAAAAAACTCCAGCAAATATGAGTAGGTGGTTGGCTATGGTACATAGAACTTTAAGGAATACCTTTCTCATAAGATAGTCACTCAAACCTATAGAATTATTTCTGCCATGTTGAGCATAGAAAAACCTCATATGATAAAAACATTCACTCTAACTACCCCATAGATGTCACAACATTCCGTGTATCTTGAGATTTTTTTCGAATGAATCCAAGGAAATATGAGTCCCCCATTAGTTCCAATATTAGTTTCCACCCTTGGAAACATCAACCCCACCCCACCTAAATTGGTAAAATACCCTTGAATCTCTCCTATCCTATAATATTACACTAATGAATAACATGAGTATTATTCTGAAAATGTGGTCAAGAAAGGGGATCATTTTGTGGTACCCAGTGATGAGTACACTAGATAGACCCTTAAATAACCTCTAGCTGACACTATAAAAGGATATAAAGGTTCCATTATAGTAGAAAATATGTCTAATATTGTTCATTATAAATTACATTTCATGTCTCTAAAACTATACGACATGTTTTTTTGGAGATCTAGAGGAAAATTCCTCACATGTCGCATCATTGGGTACACATCCACAACTGACTAGATTGGTTGATAGTGTAAAATTTCCACAAAAAGATAGTGCTAAAATTTGGTTGACCAGGGTCCTTTACTAGCCATCTATTACTCCACCTAATACATCCAATCAACAATAGAATATGGTATGTTCTAGCTAGGCCCCAATGCCTCAACAAAATGCTCTCACTATGCTCTATGTTAAATAGAAACATTAATGGATAGTAATATGCCCCTCACTCGTAATTTTTACATGAAAATGTAATTACCCATTATATCAAGGATAATATCATTTAAAATTCACTTCCTATATCATTGGATTTTAATGAGGATCTCTTCAAGGCCCTGAAGAGACCTCTCCAGTTTAAAATCAAGGTAGGTTTTACTGATGCCTATCATTCAGAGGAATCTAAATAAGAATAATGAAAAGTTGTCATCTCATTATCCAAGGAATAAAAGGGTTCAACTATCTAAGGTAATATAATACTGATGTATTTCATGTGACTTTTTAATATAATTTAAATATATCATTATTTAGTGGTAAATATCTCTGCGATCAATTGTATGCTAACCCAGACACTCATTATACTAGGGCTTACAGAAGTAGATCAGACTCCCCTTTAAGCTAAAAAATTATGGGCATGAAAAAATCAATTATATGTCCCATGGAATGATTAGGATAGTGACCCAGTTTAGTTATTTCATTGTAAAAATTGAATTTAAGGTTTTCTTGGAGGACACTACCTATGATACCTTATTGGGAAGGCCCTAAATCGATCTATATGAAGTGGTCCCCTATTCATACCACTAGTGCCCAAATTACTCCTTCAATATTCATGCAGGGGAACTCCTTAGTGATGATGTATATTTAAAATGAAGGGGAATCATATTAATACTGATTGGGGAGAATTAATAAATTCCCCAAATGATTTTAAAACAACCTCATAAGATCCATGGTTGGATTTGAAAGACTTCTTCATCTTACCAATCCATTGATTGGATCCACTAACCATGGAACTTAGGAAACAAATTCACGGTCCCCAAAAAGAATATATTAATATATATTATCTTGTATTAACTTAAAGGAAATGAAAATATGATTATGGAATTGAAAACTCTTATTTTATATCAATAGATTTGTCCCTTGTCATTAGACCCCTGACAACACTCAACCTTATAGAGAGAATAGTTTTCCCAAAGGAGGTCAACCCATCATCATTATTTTAACATCAAAGGTGGAAATTTACTTTAGAAAGAACATGTAATAAGATCCTTATATTTTATCACCATGGTATGTATAGAGTATAAATCCCCCATTAAGGATCTCACACAATATTAAGTAGATGTTAGTACAAATATATAGTCTATATCTCCTAGGAAGTCAGCTTCTTCCTATGATCCTCATTTTCCAGATGAAAAATAGGATTTAGATAATGCCCCACCTACCATTGAACAAGGAATATCCATAAATATTGATGAATAAACCTAGGTGAATCTTGTAAATAAATAATATCTAATAGTGATGTTTAATACCATAGTAATTTCTCCCAAGGATAAGTAGTAATACACAGATTTTTGAAAGTAGGATAATGACTTATTTTCCTAGATCTAAATGTAAATTCATAGGATCAAACATAATTTTTATGATAATAACCTTGTCTACACAATGGGAAACTAGGCCTCAATTAGGATCCCTATAATATAAACACATTTTAATGGTTCTATGGTTGAGGTCAAAGTTTACAATATCATCAATTCTAAATTCATCAAAGAAGTCCAGACTCAAAGTAGATTTCCAACATCATCCTAGTCAGGAAGAAGAATGAATAAATAAAAGATAAAATTTACTTATAATACCTCAATTTAACTTTATAAAGGATTATTTAGCCCACCCATAGATAGAAATTATAATACTTGAAATTATTTTTTTCCCATCCCTGTACATAATGGATGGGTACTCTAGGAATAATAAAATATGGATGACCCTCATGGATGAAGAAGACACCACTTTTAGGGAACATCAATAAAAACTTTCTTAATGAGATATTCTTATTAGTTAGAATAATGTTTGGGATAATTATCTATATTTCATTAAACACAACTTCAATCTACTCCTAAAAACATTGGAGGAATGTTGTGTGTATGACATGGTGGTCAAATTCTGCCAATTCCAAGACTATATCAAGAAAATTGAGATAGTGTTAAACAGCCTCCTCTCCCATCACTAGAAGATTAATCCCATGATTTATGTATTCATGGTCACCTATGGGAATTCCCTCATCTTCATCCTTATGTACAGACACGCCAAATCAATCTATAGATGATTAACGCTATCATCCAAAAGCCTACTTCTCAAATCCTCTGGGTGCTGTGAGGCCTCTATTTCCACATTACAAACATCCAACGAATAATTTCTAATATGGATAGCATGTTTAGAACCTTATTACAGTATAATGAAGAATGTAACTACTTATTATTGGGATGTATAATATCATACCACATTTGAAGATATCATTCAATATCTACTACATCCACCATACCTTTTTCAACTCTTCCAAGTCAACCCTATATTACATTATGTGAATTATATGGAATGGTCCATTAGTATTATCCTAGATCAAGTGAACAAAATTTCTAATGAAAATATCCTATATTAAATTAGTCGCATGAAACAAGATATTAAGACTGGTTGTTCTCCCATTGCAAAGTGTTTCCTCACCTTTGTCTTCATGATTCAAAAAATTACTACAATACCTATAGAATCATATGGTATAGATGGTATTCTATATTAATATGATAAATTATATTCTCAACCACCCCATGATGATTGTGGGATTAGAATATTGGTTACTAATTCTATAATTGTTTGACATAATCTTTGTCCCCCAAAAATCTATCAAGGTCCAAGAACGTGAAGATTTCATATCTATGAATTTGAACCATGAGGAATTTTACCTAGATATTAAATTCTTAGATGAGTATATCCTATCTATTGATCAATTTGAGAAGTACTGGAAGATACTCATGGAGGGTGACCCCTAAATCCTGATCAAGTGATGGATCAAAATCTCAAACCCAACAGGGTGTGACTTTGGATTGTCTTCATCACTCTTGTAAATTCCATATTCTAGTACTCATTCATTATATTTGAAGGGTATATAAAAAACAAATCTAAGTATTAGGATCACATCACCAGTCCCAATTTGGAACTCATGATCGAATTCCCTATATTGCATTTGATGGGTGACTCAGAACTAGTCATCTTTCTAATAAATAGTGATTACACCATAAAAAATAAATAAATCATCTTCTTGATAAGGTGACCACATGGTATAATATGTTTTTTCCCTTCATAGACAAATGTAACTCATGTCCCTTGATTTTAGAAAGGTTGAGTCGAACCCATGGAAGGATTTCCAACATCCCTTGCAATTCCTGACCAATATGAATTTCTCATTCATGTGGAATATTAGAGAGTCATTTCCCCCATCACTTTTGATGATGAGTACTGAAAGTTGAACTAGATGGCAGGTGGAACTTCCATTGGAGGTCCCTAAAATGCCCCATTGATGGATGAATCACCCAACTGGGTGACTCCCATCACTGAGTGTCTATATCATAGGACCCTTCTACCCGACAAAGACTAAAATAAGTGTATATGTTGATGTGTAGTGAAATTTAACCTTCATTATGGATCCAACATAGAGTAAGGCCTCTATAAGTGTAACTCCCCAAACCTAGTTTCTCAAAGTCTGAGAATTATTACATAACATTGGAATGATCACAAAAGATCATGTCTTGAAAGACCGATAAGTTTAGTATCCTTGGATGTACTATATACATTCATAAGTTTTACATTACATTATAAAATGAAAAAATACAACAAAGTTGTCTCCATATACCACACTCATATTCCATAGAATATCCTTGCAGGTCAGTCATAATATACTTATTTGCATCCTGGGAAAAATAAAACATAGAAAGGGGTGAGATTAGATGCTCAGTAAAGATAAGAATATATCAAAAACATTCATAAATAAGCATAAACATTTAAGGCAATGTATAAAACTAAAAAAACCATTTTAAACTTAAACTTCATCATAATATGGAAAATATAAATCAAAATAATCCCATTTACTTACTCACATGGATATTATACTAGTCGAATAATCACATGCAATATTAATATCCAAATTCATAATGATGGAATGCATAATGCCAGATTTCATAACCACATAGTCAAGGCCTTGTGCCAAGACTAAAAAAAAGATTTTGTCAAGGTCTTGTGCCAAGACACTAGTTTGTCTCATGAGAACTACAGATGCAACGATAAGCTATAGTGGGCTCCCCCCATCACTTATTATTTCCAATGCATTCATCATATAAAAAGGATTAAACATAACATAAACATTCTTATTAAAACTATCATACGAAATGTCAATACATTATCCATAAACCATGAATGGTATAAAAATAACACATCCACATTCAAACATATCACAAAACCTTCAATAAAAAATGGAAGATTTGTATCATAATAAATCAACTTCAAACAAGTTAAAAATCCATTAAAAGGATCTTGACATAGATGAAAATAAATCTATTTGAAAGAAATACCTCTTTCTATTTTGAAACCATTTAAAAGTAACATAATTATAAAAGAAAACATTTTTTTGGAAATATTATTATAACCTTGTAAGGGAATCTTCGGCAATGTTATAATGGAAAAATATAACAACACTCGTCGTATAAGTTAAAAAAACATTCTTACCTTAATTTTGTTGAAAATGTTATAAAGTAACTTATTTGGAAAATTACAGGAAGATTCCTTTCAAAAAAGTATATGGTAAAATAAGGGTATAAATGAATTTAACCCATAGTCTAGTAAATAGTAAATATATTTTTAAATACATTTTTAAGAAACGTGGATGCGGATGACAAAGAGGTCCCAGTATATAATTACGTATAAATAACCTCGGTTAATGAAGAGACTGTACAATTAACCCTTACCTTGAACTTTTCCTTGTTTGAGGGTACATTAACCTCCTGTATAATAGTTAAATCATTATTATTAAACTATACACGAACCATATACATAAATATGATATCATATATTATCTTCTAATATTGATTTGTTAATAATATTTTAGTATTATTGTCATTTTGGGTGTTAACTGATTCGTTTTCCTTTACATACTTGGTTATGTAAGATATATTTTTTATGGATAGGATGTATTTGATTCATATCCATAATGATATTAAGTTCTTTAAATATTATTTTTAATCATCAAATTAAAATAATTATTGAATGATTATGATGGGTAAATTAATCTCATCGCCTTCAAGGAGACTGTAATCCGTACGTACGCACAAGAGACAATATAATTATTTTGATATTAAAATCATAAGTAAATGGATGGTATATCATATATATACCGAATAATTAAAATGTTATATCTATTATTTAAATCAATTATACAACATTATTATACCCATCCAAATAATAATGTATTGAATAACAACTACACCACGACGTGGAGACGGTAACCTATACGTATGCACGTATGGTGACATGTTATTCATAAGATGGATACCATAATGAATATGGTTGTACCATTTTTATAATAACATCATAGTATAGAGAATATACTGAATTTATTATTTTAGAATGGAAACAACAATGAAAGAGGAAGTGGAAGAAGAAAAGAACTTGAAAGAGGTGATGAAATATTTACATATTCTTCGGTTTCTTCCTTTTAATTTGATCAAAAGGGCCCATTAGGTTAGCCTTATGACTAAAATAAGGCCTCTAGGATGAAGGGACCATAGTTGATAGGATATTTGGGTAGTTTTTGGTAGAGACAAATGGCTTTTTAGGAGTGAATTTGAGAGAAGGGAAGTTCCCTTTTATAAGAGGGATGAAGTTCACTTTAGTAAAAGATTGAAATATTATTTTATAATAAAATCATTTTTGGTTTCTAATGGCTGAAAAATGATTTATTTCGAGTATAATGTGTGTATGGGTTTCAAACCACTCAAAGAATAGGTTTTAGATAAGTTTGGGTCACTATATTAACCTTATCTTTTAATTTAACTCTTAGTTAAATTGTTTGAAATTTACCATGTCTCTTTGTATTTTTATATAATACGGTTAATAAACATACTATAAACATCCAGGAGAACCTAAATTGGTTCCTTAATGACATATATAATATTATTTAATCCCTTTGGACAAGCCTTATATTTTTAGTAATTGCATATCAATTAATAATATAATATTTGTTTTAAAAACTCTTTTATGTAAATTTTGACACTATTTGGTATTTCATTTTTGTTAAATTCATAACAACATTATTAATTCGAAAAAAATTCATTTAATAAACCATAACATTTAATATTAACCTATAAAATTAGTTTAATTCATTAAAAGTCTTAAATTATATTTATTTGTATATTTATAATTTCAATTATTTTAATCTTTCATTAATAAGGTAATTACTACATCATCATTGTGTCATAAATAAATTTAATTATTTAATGCCTAAAAATTATAAATAAAATACAATTATGTAGGAAAATGTATTATATTTCTAATGAATATTTATAGTTGAATTTATCTTATGTATAACCACATATTGAAAATTGTTTAATTGTTAAACTTGGATTTTAACTCTTTTAACTCTTCTTTAAAATAAATAATAATAAATGTCCTAATCTAATCCATGTGGACCTAAAGGATCATATTTTATTCCTAAGGTTGTTTTTGGTGGAATTAAATTTATTCAATATAATAATAACATGTGTTAGGGTAATTATAATATCATTTTTATATTTAATTAACCTATTTACTTTGAACTGTGGTAAATAAAAGTCAAAAGTTATTATTCACCAAAAATTATTTTCATATTATTGAACAACATATTACTTACTAATATTAACTCTATCTCTCAGATTTTTGAAATTCAACACAGAGAAGTAGTGAAATTATGTTTTATACAAATTTGGAAATGCTCCTAGGAGGCGGGTAAAAGACGGTAAAAAGTTCGATAAAATTTTATATATCTATATTTATTATAAAATGACTTCAATGAATTACATTGAACATCTATAGGTATTATGTATCCATTTTGACCTAAAATAAATTCAAATAAAATAACTAATTATTTAAGTAAAAAGTCGGTTTTAACGAATAATGTAGTGTTTTCTCACTATTCATCAAAAATTGAATGTTTTCAAAAAAATACCAAAATTCAACTTAAGCTAATTTTGATATTCTGAATCCAAAAATGAATTCCATTTTGAAAAAAAAATTTATAAAATTTCAAAAGGTGGGTATTACTATTCATAACGGATAGTTTTATTTGTTGTGGTGTGTTTGAACTCAAAGTTGTGTACAACACCAGATATTGTATTATTCAAAGGGAAACTTAACGTGGAAGCATGAGGTGTTACATTCTCCCCTCCAAATAATTTTCCCTCAAAATTTCTAGAATATTACTACATAAAAAGTTTCGGGTGGTTCTTGATCATAAGTTCCTCGGGCTCCTACATCGCCTCTTCCATCTTATGGTTTCGCCATAGAAATTTTACCAGATGAGTCATTCGGTTTCTCAACAATTGTTCTCTTGTATCAAGAATCTTGACAGGTGATTCACAATAAGATAGATCGGGTTCCAGTTCTAATTCCTCACATGTGAGTACATGCGTTGAGTCAGGCATGTATTTTCTCAACAATGATACGTGGAACACATCATGATCTTTGGAGAGACTTGGTAGATTTTCCAAATGGTAACCTATAGCCCCAAGTCATTCTAGAATTTTAAAGGTCCGATGTACCTGGGACTTGGTTTACCCATCTTACCGAAACGTATAACTCCCTTCAATGGAGATACGTTCAGGAAAACTTTATCTCCTACCTAAAATTCCAAATCATTTCTTCAATTATTAGTATATCTCTTTTGCCTACTTTGAGCTGCTTTGATGTGGGTTTGGATAATCTTCACCTTTTCCATTGTTTCCTCGACATGTTCTACACCTATGAGTTTTCTTTCATCAACATCATCCAAACAAGTTGGTGTCTGTCATCTCTTTCCATATAACACCTCATATGGTGCAATCTGGATACTTGAATGGAAGCTATTGTTATAGTAAAATTCTACCATAGGTAAGTATTGATCCCAGATAACTTGAAAGTCACATGAGCAAGATCTCAACATGTCTTATATGTTTTGAATAGTCCATTCTGATTGTCTATCAGTTTTAGGGTGGTAGGCAGTTCTCAAATGAAGTTTAGTATTCAAAGACTTTTGAAGACTTTCCCAGAATCTTGATGTAAAATAGGGATCACGATTAGAAATAATTGATAGGGGTACCTCGTGAAGTCTTACAACTTCATTAATATATAGTCTTGCTAAACATTTGAGTGGTAAATCTTCTCTTATAGAAAGAAAATTTACTTACTTGGTAAGATGCTCAATAATGACCCATATTTCATCGTTAATTCTAGTATTATTTGGTAGTCCCATTAAAGAATCCGTTGTAATATCATCCCATTTCCACTCAGGTATGGGAAGAGGTTGCATGAATCCTCTAGGATGTTGTCTTCCAGCATTTACTTGTTGAAAAATCATTCACTCTCATATTTTTCAAAACTCCATGATCCATTATACTCAAATAATATGCCACCTTATTTTCCTTCCTTAGGTGGTAGTGTATGGTGAAATCATAATCTTTGAGTAGTTCAAGCCATCACCTTTTCCTCATGTTTAGTTCTTTTTGTGAGAAAATATACCTCAAAATCTTATGATTAGTATAAATCTCACAATTTTCACCATAGAGATAATGCCTCCATATCTTCCGAGAAAATATTATACCTGCTAACTCAAGATCATGTGTTGGATAGTTTTTTCATGAATTTTTAGCTATCGTGATGTATAGGCAATAACTCTATCATTCTGCATAAGGAAACAACCAAGTCCTTTATTTAAAGCATCACTATAAATAAAAAACCCATTATTACCCATTGGTAGAGTCAAGATAGAAGCATTGACTAATTTCTCTTCAATTATTTAAAACATTCTTCACACTCTTTGGTCAAGAAAAATTTAACCCCTTTATGTGTGATCTTGGATAATGGGTTATCCAATCGGGAAAAATTCTAGATGAAATTCTGAAAATAACTTGTTAAACAATAAAATATTTTACCTCAGTTATACTTGTTGGTTTTGGCCATTCTTGGATTGCCTTGGTCTTAGAAGGATCAACAGAGATTCCATCCTTAGAGACAATATGGCCAGGAAAAGAAATCTCCTGAAGCCAGAAATCACACTTGCTAAACTTCCCATATAATTCATTTATTCTAAGAGTCTTTAGAAAATATATTCAATAAATACCACTACAAAGTCATCAAGATATTCTTTGAAAACCTTGTTCATTATATCCATGAAAAAAGAAGGTGCATTATTCAGACCCAAAGGAATTACTGTAAACTCTTAATGCCCGTACCTAGTACAAAATGCCATCTTCAGGATGTCTTCCTTCTTCACACACAACTGATGATATCCAGATCGAAGGTCAATATTTGAAAAGTATTGACCTCCATGAAGTTGGTAAAATAAATAATCAATGAGAGGTAGGGGATACTTGTTATTTATTGTTATAGCATTGATCTCCCTGTAGTCAATGCACAACCTCATAGATCCATCTTTCATCTTAAGAAAAATAACATGGGCCCCCCATGTAGAAACACTTGGGAGAATAAATCCTTTATTACTCAAATCCTCTAGTTGTTTCTTTACCTACACTAATTCCACAGTGGACACTCTATAAGGGGTATTAGATATGGGCCTTGAACAAGGAATTATGTTAATGGAAAACTCAATTTCTCATTCTGGAGGATGTCCAAGTAAATCTCCTGGAAACAAATCAACATATTCTTGAACAATAGGTATGTCCTCTATTTGAATATTCCTTTCCACACCAACAGTTATTTCATTCTCTTCCTCCCCAATAAATGAATTTAGTAGAGCTACTGGGTGTAGATCTAGATAAGAATTAGATGGTGAAGTTTTTTCTCTAAATATAAGGTACTCCTTATCATCATTGAGAATTGTAACCTCCTTATTCTTAAAATAAATTTTCGCATCATGGTCCAAAAGCCAATCCATACCGAGGATTATATCAAATTAAATCATGGGTATGATGATGAGATCAGCAGTTAAATAATGTTTATATGCCTTAATGGGGACTGATTCACAAAACTTTGTTGCAATGATACTTCCCTTAAGTGTTTGGACTCATAACCACCTTTTTAAATCAAATTGGTTATATCAACTTTTCTTAGAAAACTGGGAAGATAAGAAATAATGAGATTATCTAGAATCAAAAAAAAAATCATTGGCTAAACTTGAGGAAACCATTAATTTACTGGCCACCACGTCTTTTGGAGCTTCAACCTCAGTAGTAGTGATCGGATAAGCATGGCCTTGGTCCCTTAGCCTTTTCTGAGGTAAGTTTCCTTGGATCTTATGACATTCCACTGCATAATGACCTATTTCTCTAGAATTTTTGAATTCCACATTGAAAACCTCTTTCTTACCTTTGAGATCACAATCTTGGTGTACTTTTTCATCACACTTGTAACAGACTACCATTCCCTTCAGACAAGTACCATGGTTTTTCTTCTCAAATTTACTACAAGATGGATATTTAACTTTTCCCATCTTCCCCTTATTTCCATTTCCAGAGTGTTCAGAAGATCTCTTATTTTCTTGCTTTGCTTTAAAGTCGTAAGTCTTATATAATTCCTTTTCATTATTTATAGCACATGAAAAAATATCTCTGTACGATGAGAATGATTGTGAGACTAATGATCAAAGAAGAAATGGTTTTAACCCATTAAATAATCGATCAGTATTAATCCTTGGGTTATGTATATAATCTGTTGCATACCTTTCTAACCTTGTAATGTTAGACTCATACACTGCGACATTATCATCCTCCTTCTACCTCAGACTCAGGAATTGTCCTTCCATATATGCTCGATGGTCATAAGGAAAGTATTTTTCTAAGAATAGCTCTTTAAACTATCTCCATTCATTATTTGATACTTATTCATCTTCCTTTGTGTTTGGAATCAATGACCACCATTGATCTGTATCTCCCATGAGGTGATAAACTGCCATGACAACTTTTTCCCTTTTTCAACTCCCCAAAGCGTGAAATATTTTCTCTAAGGAATTTTTCTATTACTCAGCTACTAATGGATTTGTACACCCATTTAATTTTGGTGGGTTTTTCCTCATGAATCGGTCTAACATTGAACCTCCATGTTGCGGATCAGGGTGCTCTATACGGGTAATGTTATTATTCATAACATGAGTCAATTGTTCTAGTATGGTGATAAGCTAATCAACACCAGTTGTATCTCCATCTCTACTATAATTATCTTGATTAGGAAAGAAATACATACATGGAGTAAGTGTGTTGATATGGTTTCCATTCCTTCCACTAGGTTCCATTTCTAAACAATGGCATACACAAGATTAGTTTATAAATCAGAATACGTAATTCCAATCTTTTAAAACACTTAATATATATTGAAAAACTTACGGATATAATCCTTAATCATAAAAATATATTCTTTGTGGAGGTATATACTCATAAATACTTCATAATGGTTTATAAATAAAATGTAAATTATACTAAGCATATCCCCCGAGAGTGTCGTAACCAAGAGTTCAGCAAGACCCGTTGTCATGTACCAGTATACCCTGGGTTAAGCCCGAAACTCCTTATCAGATTTTTCAATCCTATGTACATCTGTTTCCAAGCCACCTCCACCTTCTCATATCCAGACAGGGATGTATTTATCGGAAAACACACAAAATCTCTACATTACCAAAATTCTAGGATGTTATTTTATACTTATCCTCAATGAACATCATAGGGTAATGTGCTCTAATCAGTGGTTTTCTAAATCTAGTTTCCAAGATTTGTACTAAACTTCCTTTTATACCAATGGTAATGACCTGAACCTAGTTACCCAAATTTGGTGCATTATTACATAACATTGGCGACATCACAAAAGATAAAGTCTTGAAAGATCGATTCGTTTACTAGCCTTGGAATTACTAGATATATTCATAAGTTTTACATTACATTATAAAATAAAAAACTACCACAAAGTTGTATCCATAGACCGAACTCATATTCCATATACCATCTCCACAGTTCAGTCATAATATACTTCTTTGCATCCTGGGAAAAATAAAATAGAGAAAGGGGTGAGCTCAGATGCTCAGTAAGGATAACAATATAGCGGAAACTTTCATAAATAAGCATAAACATTTAAGGCAATGTATAAAATTAAAAAAATCCTTTACAACTTAAACTTTGTCATAATATAGCAAATATAAATCAAAATAATTCCATTTACTTACTCACATGGATATTATACTAGTCGAATAATCTAATGAAATATCAATATCCAATTACATAATGATGGAATGCATAATATCATGCTTCATAACCATATAGTCAAGGCCTTGTGCCAAGACTACAAATAAGATTTTTTCAAGGCCTTGTTCTAAGAAACTAGTTTATCTCATGAGACCTACCGATGCATTGAGGAGCTATAGCAGGCTCCACTCATCACTTACTAAGTCCAATGCATCCCTCATATGAACAGGTTTAAACATAACATAAACATTCATATTAAAACTATCATACGAAATATAAATAATTTATCCACAAACCAGGTATGGTATAAAAATAACATATCCACAGTCAAACACATCACAAAACCTTCAATAAAAAATGGAAGATTTTTATCATAATAAATTAACTTCAAACATGTTTAAAATCCATCAAAGGATGTTGACATAGATGAAAATAAATCTATTGGAAATAAATAACTATTTCTATTTTAAAACCGTTTAAATGTACAAAAATTATAAAAGAAAACATTTATTTTTGGAAATATTCTTATAATATTTTAAGATAATCTTTGATGATGTTATAATTATGTAATATAGCCACACCCACTGTATAAGTTAAAAGAAACATTCTTACCTTAATTTTTTCAAAAACGGTATAAAGTAACTTTTTTGGAAAACAACGGGAAGATTCCTTTCAAAATGTATAAGGTCAAATAATGGTATAAATGATTTTAATCCATAGTATATTAAATAGTAAAAATTATTATAAATACATTTTTAAGAAACATGGATGTAGATGATAAAGAGGTCCCAGTAGATAATTACGTATAAACAACCTCAGATAATGAAGAGATTGTAGAATTAACCCTTACCTTGTACATTTCTTTAGTTGATGGTATTTTAACCTCCTGTATAACACTTAAATAATTGTTATTAAATTATACAATAACTATATACATAAATATGATAGCATATATTATCTTCTAATATTTCTTTGTTAATAATATTTTTGTATTATCGTCGTTTCGGGTGTTAACTGATTCGTTTTCCTTTATATAATTGGTTACGTATGCCATATTTTTTATGGATATAATATATTTGATTCATATCTGGAATGGTATTAAGTTTTTTAAATATTATTCTTAATCATCAAATGAAAATTATTCTTGAATGATTACGATGGGGAAATGAATCTCATCGCCTTTATGCAGACAGTAATTTGTACGTACGCATGAGAAAAAATATCATTCTTTTGATATTAAAATAATTTGTAAATGGATGGTATATCATATAAAAACAATAATTAACATGTTATATCTACTATTTACATCAATTATACATCATTATTATACCCATCCAAATAATAATGTATTGAATAACAACTACACCATGACGTGGAGATGGTAAGTCGTACGTACAAAAGTATGGTGACATGTTATGCATAGGATGCATAAAATATGAATATGGTTGTACCATTTTTATAATAACATCATATTATATAGAAGATATGGATTTATTATTTTATAATGGAAACAACAATGAAAGAGGAAGTGGAAGAAGAAAAGAACTTGAAAGAGGTGATGAAATATTTACCTCTTCTTTGGGTTCTTCCTTTTGATTTGATCAAAAGGGCTCCTTAGGTTGGCTTTTTGGCTAAAGTAATGCCTCTATGATTAATATAGGAAAGTTTATAGGATATTTGGGTAGGTTTGTTCCAGTAAAAATGGCTTTGGAGTATTGAATTTGAGAGAATGGGAAGTACCCTTTAATAAGAGAGGTGAGGGTCACTTTAGGAAAAGCTTGAAATATTATTTTATAATAAAATGATTTTCGGTTTCTAATGGCTCCAAAATAATTTATTTAGAGGATAAGGTGGGTATGGGTCGAAAACCACTCAACCAATTGGTTTTATATAGGTTTTTATTACTATATTAACCTTGTATTTTATATTTAACTCTTAGTTAAATAGCTTGACATTTACCATGTCTCTTTGTATTTTTATATTGTATAGTTAATAAAATTACTATAAACTTCCAAGAGAAACTAAAATGGTTAATTAATGACATATATAATATTATATAATCCCTTTGTAAGAACCATATATTTTTAGGAATAGAATATCAATTAATAATATAATACTTGTTTTAAATACTCTTTTATAACAATTTTGACACTATTTGGAATTTTGTTTTTTTAAAATTCATAATAACATTATTACTTCAAATAAAAATTAATTTAATAAACCCTAACATGTCATATTAACCTATAAAATTATTTAAATTCATTAAAATTTTGAAGTTATATTTATTTGGATATTTATAATATCAATTATTTTAATCATTCATTAATAACGTAATTACTGCATCATCATTGTGTCATAAATAGATTTAATTATCTATTGTCTAAAAATTATAAATAAAATACCATTATGTAGGAAAATGTTTTATATTTCTAATTAATATTTATAGTCGAATTTATCTTATGTATAACCCCATATTAAAAAAATTTAGTTATTAAACTTTGAATTTAACTCTTTTAACTCTTATTTAAAATAAATAATAATAAATGTCATAATCTATCCCAGTGAACCTCAAGGTTCGAATTTTATTCCTAAGGTTGTTTTGGTTGAATTAAACTTATCCAATAGAATTAGTACATGTGTTAGGGTAATTATAATATCATTTTTACCATTAATTACATTATTTACTTTTAACCGCGGTAAATAAAAGTCAAAACATACTATTCACCAAAAATGATTTTCAACTTATTGAACAAAATTGTACTTATTGATATTAATTGTGTCTCTCAAATATTTTAAATTAAACTCATAGAAGTGGTAAAATTATGTTTTATACAAATTTGGAAATGCTCCTAGGAGGTGGGTAAAAGACGGTAAAAAGTTTGATAAAATTTTATATATCCAAACTTATTATAAAATGAATCTAATGAATTACATGGAACATATATAGGTATTATGTATCCATTTTGATCTAAAATAAATTAAAATAAAATAACTTATTATTTAAGTAAAAATTCAATTTTAACCAATAACAGTGTTTTTTTCACTATTCATCAAAAATTGAATGTTTTCAGAAAAATACCAAAAATTCACCCAAAGCTAATTTCTATATTCCAAATCCAAAAATGAAGTCCATTTTTAAAGATAAAATTTAAAAAAATTTAAAAATTGGGTATTACTATTCATTACGGTTAGTTTGATTGGTTGTGGTATGTTTGAACTCGAAGTTGCATACAACATAAGCTATTGTATTATTCAAAGGGAAAAATACCATGGAAGATTGGGGTGTTGCATTCTCCCCTCCTTTAAATAATTTCAACATCGAAATTTCTAGAATATTACTGTATAAAAAGATTCAGGTGGTTCTTGATCATAAGTTCCTCGGGTTCTCATGTCGCCACTTCCATCTTATGATTTCTCTATAAAACTTTTACCAAATGAGTTGTCTGGTTTCTCAACACTTTTTCTCTTGTATTAAGAATCTTAACAGGTTCTTCCCAATAAGTCAAATCGAGTTCCAGTTCTAATTCCTTGTAAGTGAGTACATGCGTTGTGTCAGGCATGCATTTTTTCAATAGTGATACGTGGAACACATCATCAACATTGGATAGACTTGGCGGTATTTCCAAATGGTAAGCTACAACCCCAATTCATTCTAGAATTTTGAAAGGTCCGATGTACCTAGGACTTTGTTTACCCTTCTTACTAAAACGTATAACTCCCTTCCATGGAGATACCTTCAGGAAAACATGATCTCCTACCTGAAATTCCAGATCCTTCCTTCGGTTATTGGCATAGCTCTTTTGCCCACTTTAAACAGATTTGATATGGGTTTGGATAACCTTCAACTTTTCCATTATTTCCTCAACACGTTCTGGGCCTACAAGTTTTATTTCACCAACATCATCCCAACAAGTTGGTGTTCGACATCACTTTCTATATAATGCCTCATATAGTGCCATTTGAATACATGAATGGATGCTATTGTTATAGGAAAATTATACCAGACATAAATATTGATCCCACATACCTTAAAAGTCAAGTGACCAAGATCTCAACTTGTATTCTAAGGTTTTAATAACCCGTTATGATTGTACATCAGTTTGAGGGTGGTAGGCAGTGCTCAAATGAAGTTCAGTATCCAAATCCTTCTGATGAATTTTCTAGAATATTGATGTAAAATGGGGATCACAATCAGAAAAAATTAATAGGGGTACTCCATGAAGTCTTACAAATTCATTAATATATAGTCTTGTTAAACGTTCGAGTGGTAAATCTTCTCTTATGGAAAGAAAATGTAATGAGTTGGTAAGACGATCAACAAGGACCCATATTTCATTGTTCCTTCTAGGAGTCTTTGGTAGTCCCATGATAAAATCCATCGTAACATCATCCCATTTCCACTCAGGTATGGGAAGAGGTTGCATGACTCTTCTAGGATGTTGTCTTCCGGGTTTAACTTGTTGACAACCCATACATCTTGACACAAAATCATCAATCTCTCTCTTCATGTTGTCCCACCAAAACTGTTCCTTCAAATATCTATACATCTTCGTGCTACTGGGGCATATAGAGAAATCGAAACTATGAGAATCATCCAACATTTCCCTTTCTAGATCACGTATATCTGGAACACAAAGTGTCTTCCCAAATTTAAAAATTCCATCATCATACACAAAGTCACTCAATCTCCCATCATTCACATCTTTAATATTCATTTTAAACTATAAATCATCGATCTGAGAACACTTTATCTTTTCTAGTAAATATGGTTTGGAAACCATTTGAAAAAGTTTTGATGTTTCACCTTCCATGGTTATCCCCATGTCTAAGTATACTAGATCCTTGTATATAGTATCATTTTCAACTCTCATCTTGTTCAGAACTCCATGATCTTTTCTGCTCAAAGCATTTACCACCTTATTTTCCATCCCCGGGTGGTAGTGTATGATTCAATCATAATCTTTGAGTAGTTCAATCCATCGCCTTTTCCTCACGTTGAGTTATTTTTGTGAGAAAATATACTTTAAACTCTTATGATCGGTATAAATATCACAATTTTCACCATAGAGATAATGCCACAATATCATCAGAGAAAATATTACAGCTACTAACTCAAGATCATGAGTGGGATAGTTTTTTTTATGAATTTTTAGCTGTCGTGATGAATAGGCAATAACTCTATCATTCTGTATAAGGACACAACCAAGTCCTTTATTTGAAACATCACTATAATTAACAAACTCATCATTCCCCGATGGTAGAGTCAAGATAGGAGCATTGAATAATCTTCTCTTCAATTTTCAAAACATTCTTCACACTCTTTTTTCAAGACAAATTCAACCACTTTACATGTGAGCTTGGTTAATGGGTTATCCAATCGGGAAAAATTTTAGATGAAATGCTGATAATAACCTACTAAACCAATCAAACTACGTACCTCAGTTGGAATTTTTTTTGTTGGATATTCTTGGATTTCCTTAGTCTTAGAAGGATCAACAGAGATTCCATTCTTAGAGACAATATGGCCAAGAAAAGAAATATCCTGAAGCTAGAATTCACACGTGCTAAAATTCGCATATAATTCATTTTTTCTAATAGCCTTTAGGATAATATACAATTGATTTTCATGATCTTTTTATCTTTTTTAGTATACCAAAAATATCATCAATTAATTCCACTATAAATTCATTAACATATTATTTGAAAAATTCGTTCATTAGATCCATGAAAACAGAGGGTGCTTTATTCATCCCAAAAGGCATTACTATAAACTCATAATGCCCGTACCTAGTACAAAATGTCATCTTCAAAATGTCTTCCTTCTTCACACACAATTGATGATATCCAGATCGAAGGTTAATCTTTGAAAAATATTGAGCTCCAAGAAGTTGGTCGAATTAATCATCAATGCGAGGTAGGGGATACTTGTTCTTTATTGTTATAGCATTGATCTCCCTATAGTCAATGAAATCCTCATAGATCCATCTTTATTCTTAACAAAAAGAATAGGGGATCCCCATAAAGAAACACTTGGGTTAATAAATCCTTTATTAGTCAACTCCTATATTTGTTTCATTAGCTCCACTAATTACAGAGTGGCTATTCTATATGGAGTCTTCGATATGGGCCTTAAACCAGAAATTAAGTCAATGGAAAACTCAATTTCCCATTCTGGAGGATGTCCAGGAAAATCTTCTAGAAACACAAAAATATATTCTTGAACAATAGGTTCATCCTGTATTTGAACATTCCTTTCCTCACCCACAATTATTTCATTCTCTTCCTCCCCAATAATTAAATTTATTAGAGCTACTAGGGGTGGATCTAGATAAGAATGAAATGGTGACATTTCTTCTCTAAAGATAAGTTACTCCTTATCATCATTGAGAATTGTAACCTCCTTATTCTTACAATAAATTTTTGATTCATGGTCCAAAACCCAATCCATAAGGAGGATTATATCAAATTTGATCATGGGTATGATGATGAGATCATCAGATAAATAATGTTTATATGCCTTAATGGGGACTGATTCACAAAACTTTATTCCAATGATACTTCCCTTTGGAGTTTTTACTGAAAAATCCCTTGTTAAATCAAACTGTAAATATCTAATTTTTTTAGCAAACTGGGAAGATATGAAACAATGAGATGATCCAGAATCAAATAAAGCATTGTCTAAATATGAGGAAACCATTAAATTATTTTCCACCACGTCTTTCAGAGCTTCAACCTCAGCAGTTGTGATCGCATAAGCTTGGCCTTGGTACATTAGCCTTTTCTAAGGTATGTTTCCTTAGCACTTAGTAAATTCATTTTCATAATTCCCTATTTCTCTAAAATTGTAGCATTCCAAATTGATAGCCTCTTTATTCTCTTTGCAATCACGAGCTTAGTGTACATTTTCACCACACTTGTAACAGACTCCCATTACCTTCAGAAATCTACAAGGGTGTTGATTCCCATATTTAAAATAGTATGGATATTCAAATTTTCCCTTCTTCCCCTTATTTCCATTCCTAGAGTTCTCATCAGATATCTTCTTATCTTGTTTTGCTTAAAATTTGTAAGACATAGATAATTCCTTTACTTTCTTGATAGCATGTGAGACAATATCTTCGTACGATGAGAAGAATTGTGAGACTAAATATTAATGAAGAAATGGTTTTAAAACATAAAATAATCGATCAATCTTAATCCTTTTGGTTCTGTATATAATATGTTTCATGCCTTGCTAACCTTGTAATGTTAGCCTCATACTTTGTGACATTGTCATCCTCATTCTGCCTCAGACTCAAGAATTGTCTTTCCATATTCTCTCAATGTTCACGAGGAAAGTATTTTTCTAAGAAGATATATTTAAACTATCTCCATTCCATATTTTATACTTCTTTATCTTCTTTTTTGTTTTGAATCAATGAGCACCATTGATCTGCATCTTCGGTGAGGCGATAAACTGCCATGAAAACTGTTTCCCTTTCACTACTCCCCAAAGCGTGAAATATTATCTCTAAGAAATTTATCCATTTCTCAGCTACTAATGGATTTTTGATACGATTGAATGTTGGTGGATTTTGTCTCATGAAGCAGACTAACATTGATCCTTCACGTTGCAAATCAGTTTGCTCCATATGGGTAAGGTTATTATTCATAACCTGAGTGAGTTATCCTAGTATGGTGATAAGCTGATCAGCACCAGTTGAATCACTAGCTCCACTATAATTGTCTTGAGTAGGAGGGAAATCCTTACATGGAGTACTTTTGTTGATACAGTTTCCATTCCTTCCACTAGGTGCCATTTTTAAACAATGGCAAACACTCGATTAGTTTATGAATCAAAATACGTAATTCCAAACTTTTAAAACACATATCATATATTGAATGGATTATGGATATAATCCATAATAATAAAAATATCTTCTTTGAGGAGGTATATACTCATAAATTCTTCATAATGGTTTGTAATGAAAATGTGAATTATCCTAAGAATATCCTCCGGACGTGTCGTAACCAATAGTGCAACAAGGCCCGTTGTCATGTACCAGCATACCCTAGGTCAAGACCAAAACTCCTTGTATAAGTTTTTACTCCTAGGTACATCTGTGCCAGAGACTCCTCTACCTACTCGTATCTATACATGGATATATTTCTTGTAAAACACAAATAATCTCTACACTACCAAAATTATAGGATGTTCTTCTATAATAATCCTCAAAGACTATCTTAGGGTAATGTGCTCTAATGAGAGTTTTTCTAACCTAGTTACCAAGGGTTATACTAAACTTTCTATGATACCAACTGTAACGCCCTGAACCTAGTTACCCTTATTTGGTTCATTATTACATAACATTGGAATGATCACAAAAGATTAAGTCTCGAAAGAACGATTAGTTTAGTAGCCTTGGAAGTACTATATACATTCATAAGTTTTACATTACATTATAAAATGAAAAACTACAAAAAAGTTGTCTTCGTAGACCACACTAATATTCCATAGAATATCCCTCAAGTCGTTCATAATATACTTCTTCATATAATTGGAAAAATAAAACATAGAAATGGGTGATCTTAGATGCTCAATAAGGATAACAATATAGCATAAACTTTCATAATTAAGCATAAACATTTAATGCAATGTATAAAAATAAAACAAAATCCTTTTAAACTTAAGATTCATCATAATATGGAAAATATAAATCAAAATAATTCTATTTACTTACTCACATGGATATTCTACTAGTCGAATAATCAAATGCAATATCAACAACCAATTTCATAATGATGGAATGCACAGTTCCAGACTTCATAACCACAAAGTCAAGGGCTTGTGCCAAGACTAAAAATAAGTTTTTGTCAAGGCCTTGTTACAAGACAAAATTATGTCTCATGAGACCTTCTGATGCATTGAGGAGTTATATAGGGCTCTACCCGTCACTTACTAAGTCCAATGCATTCCTCATATGAAAAGGTTTAAACATAACATAAACATTCGTATTAAAACTGGCATAAGAAATTTCAATAATTTATCCATAAACCATGAATGGTATAAAAATAAAAAATCCACAGTCAAACATATCGCAAAACATTCAATACAAAATAGAAGATTATTATCATAACAAATCAACTTCAAAAAAGTTTAAAATCCATCAAAGGATGTTGACATAGATGAAAAGATCTATTTTAAAGAAATACCCATTTCTATTTTAAAACCATTTAGAAGTAACATAATTATAAAAGAAAACAATTATTTTGGAAATATTCTTATAATATTGTAAGGGAAGCTTCGGCGATGTTAGAACGATTTAATATAGCTGCACCCACCGTTTAAGTTAAAAAAACATTCTTACCTTAATTTTGTCGAAAATGGTATAAAGTAACTTGTTTGGAAAATGATGAGAAGATTCCTTTCAAAACATATAAGGTCAAATAAGGGTATAAATGAATTTAACCCATAGTCTAGTAAATAGTAAAAATATTTTAAATATATTTTTAAAAAACATGGATGTGGATGATAAAGAGATCATAGTAGATAATTACGTTTAAACAACTTCGGATAATGAAGAGATTGTAGAATTAACCCTTACCTTGTACTTTTCCTTGGTTGAGAGTACGTTAACCTCCTTTATAATAGTTAAATAATTTTTACTAAATTATAAAATAACCATATACATAAATATGATTTCATATATGATCTTTTAATATTTCATTGTTAATAATATTTTAGTATTATTGTTGTTTTGGGTGTTAACAGATTCGTTTTCCTTTATATAATTGGTTACGTAAGCCATATTTTTTGTGCTTAGTATTTATTTGATTAATATAATGAATAATATTAAGTTCTTTAAATATTATTTTTAATCATAAAATGAAAATTATTTTTGAATGATTACGATGGGGAAATGAATCTCATCGCGTTCGTGGAGACGGTAATCTGCACGTACGCACGAGCGACAATATCATTATTTTGATATTAAAATCATAAGTAAATGGATGGTATATCATATATACATAATCATTAAAATTTTATATATATTATTTACATCAATTATAAATCATTATTATACCCATCCACATAATAATGTATTGAATAACAACTACACCACGATGTGGAGACGGTAAGCCGTACGTATGCACGTATGGTGACATGTTATTCATAGGATGGATAACATAATGAATATGGTTGTAACATTTTTATAATAACATCACAGTATATATAATATACTAAAGTTATTGTTTTAGAATAGAAACCACAAAGAAAGAGGAAATGGAAGAAGAAAATAACTTGAAAGAGGTGATGAAATATTTACCTCTTCTTCGGGTTCTTCCTTTTGATTTGATCAAAAGGGATCGTTAGGTTAGGTTTATTAATAACATAAGGACTATAGGATGAAGGTAGGACATTTTAGAAGATATTTTGACAGGTTTTGGCTGAGCCAAATGGCTTGGGAGGAGTGAATTTGAGATAAGGGGAAGATCCCTTTTATAAGAGAGGTGAGGGTCACTTTAGGAAAAGTTTGAAATATTATTTTATAATAAAATCATTTTAGATTTATAATGACTCCAAAATGATTTATTTCGAAGATTATGTGGTTATGGGTCTAAAAACACTCAACCAATAGGTTATATATAGGTTTGGGTCACTATATTAACCTTCTCGTTTAGATTTAACTCTTAGGTAAATAGTTTGACATTTACCATGTCTCTTTGTATTTTTATATTATATGGTTAATAAACTTACTATAAACATCCAAGAGAACCTAAAGTGGTTCATTAATGACATATATAATATTATTTAATCCCTTTGGCCTAACCTTATATTTTTAGGAATATAATATCAATTAATAATATAATATTCTTTTTAAAAACTCTTTTATGTCAATTTTGACACTGTTTGGTATTTCGTTTTTGTTAAATTCATAAAAACATTATTAATTAGAAAAAAACAATTTAATCAACCATAACATGTCATATTAACCTATAAAATTAGTGTAATTAATTAAAAGTCTCTAATTATATTTATTTGTATATTTATAATTTCAAATATTTTAATCTTTCATTAGTAAGTTAATTATTGTATCATCATTATGTCATAAATAAATTTAATTATTTAATGTCTAAAAATTATAAATAAAATAAAATTATGTATGAAAAAGTTTTAGATTCCAAATTAATATTTATAGACAAATGCATCTAATTTATAACCCTATATTAAAAATGGTTTTGTTATTAATCATTGATTTTAACTCTTTTAACTCTTCTTTAAAACAAATAATAATAAATGTCCTAATCTAATACAAGTAGGCCTAAAGGATAATATTTTTTTCCAAAGGTTGTTTTTGGTAGAATTAAACTTATCTAATAGAATTTGGACATGTGTTAGGGTAATTATAATATCATTTTTACCTTTAATTACCATATTTACTTTTAACCGCGGTAAATAAAAGTCAAAAGTTACTATTCACAAAAAATTATATTCATCTTATTGAAAAAAATTTTACTTACTGATATTAACCATCTCTATCGTATTTTTGAAATTCAACTCACAGAAGAGGTAAAATTAAGTTTTATACAAATTTGGAAATGCTCATAGGAGGAGTGTAAAAGATGGTAAAAAGTTCGATAAAATTTTATATATCTAACCTTATTATAAATTGACTCCAATGAATTACACTAAACATATATAGGTATTATGTATCCATTTTGACCTAAAATAAATTAAAATAAAATAACAAATTATTTATGAAAAAAGTCGGTTTTAACCAATAACGCAATTTTTTTTCACTATTCATCAAAAATTGAATGTTATCAGAAAAATAGCTAAAATTTACCCTAATATAATTTCGATATTCTGAATCAAAAAATGAAGTCCATTTTGAAAGATAAAATTTATAAATTTTCAAAAAGTGAGTATTACTATTCATAACGGCTAGTTTTATTGGTTGTGGTGTGTTTGAACTTGAAGTTGCGTACAAAACACGCTATTGTATTATTCAAAGGGAAACATACCATGGAAGCTTGGGGTGTTAAAATAAGAGCTATTTTTGAAGGAATAATTCTATATTGCATCCAAGGGAAGATGGTTTCTAAATTCCTACAAAAATTCCATTACAGGTCATCTGGTTTACATCAATCAGTATTGAAACTATTCCAAAATATCTAGAAATTAGGGTACTTCATTCTCACTATGGTTCATGATGGAATTGTGTTCAGAAAATTGTGTCATACATGCCAGATCCATGTAAAATTCATGCATATTCCTCCAAAACATCTTCATGCCATTGAGTACTTTGGGCATTTTTCTACAGGTGTACATGGTGTTGTAGGTCCATACCTACTAGAATAGTTGAACAATGTAGGTTTATTATAACTTCCACTAAATTATTATAAATGTTTTTAGTATCTATCACCATCAAATAAGTTAGGTCTGGGTCTATGATTTAGTTCGTTATGCCCAATTTTTTCGATTAATACGAGATCCCTCACACCATTCCCATAAATAATAAAACCATTTTTTGAGCTTCTAAGGCGAATAAAAATTATACCATATAAAAAAACATCTGGTCCAATCATACCTACCACTATCAAATTCTAGAGAATGGGATGATTATGGTGTTCAAAAAATCATCTTGATCATCCTACATAATATTATGGGTTAATAAATAAGTTTTGTATAGAAAAGGTCTCCAATTCCCTCTGGTCTTATCAAATAATGACCCAAAATTGTAACTAGGTTACTCCACACTCCATATATTGTGAGATATATTAAGTTAAACCCATATAAGTTTAGATGTTATCACTTTGGATGACCATTTATGACCAATAATAACTACAAAAGTAACCTAATATTATCTTTCCAAATTATAATCCATCAAAGAAAATAATCTCCAAGTGTTTGATAACATTAAAATAAATTAGAATTAGGTGGCATTATAGTTTTTAAAAAATAATTAGTTTGGATCCTTCCATTAGGATGATATGGTATTGTCACAAATTATACTAAATAAACTTGGGAAGAAGCTACTAAAGCTATAACTTAATATGAAAGGACCATACATCCTTAGAATCTTTTACTTTAAGGATGGATAATCATTGATCACCCTAGATAGATAGTTCATGACACCTGCCACCAATGCCAAGTAACATAATAGGCACTTTTCATGACTTTTCATGTATCATCTTGGTCATTTTGTGTTAAAATATAGGACCACATCCATGCCATAATACATTAAACAATATGACGGCGTGTCCTCTCTATATGATGTTAAACTATGCATCCAACATCCTTGACTCAAAATGTTAAAAAATAAAGTTTATATTCCTATCTCATGATGTAAAATTGTGGGATACATTGGCCCTATTTTAAGAGGACCTTCACCGTAGGTTTTAGTTATCTACCACACTATGTTACAAAACTATATAAGGCTGGATTCCCAATTTTATTAGATACATAGACAGACATAAATCCCATATCCATGTCTTATCAAAGTCACTAAACTATTTTAGGATCCCCATCCTCATGAATTTATTTGAATCTCAGTCATGGATACATCGCTTTGGTGTTCTCAAATGAACTATGTCATAGAACCTAGTATGTTGAATTCCTCTAAAAAAATTTCCCAATTCATCCCTATAATTGGATTATTCCTAAAACAGGATCCCCATCATCTATAGAATTTAAATGTGCTCCCTTAACAAAAATATTATATATAAAAAATGTGTAGGCTCCTATCCTTGGTCTATGCATCGAAGGATATCTAGTGAAATGTAGTGTTTCTCATGTTTCAAATATTTTCAATGGTTAGAACATTATTTTATCAACCCGTCATGGACCAATTTTATTGTCGAATAAGTGTTGAAAACATCAATTATAATTTCTCACATATTGTTCAACCCCTTTATGGTAAAATCCAAGAAGTCACAATTTACTTCCCTTTTACCCCAATTTGTTCTAGTTCAGTTTTAACACCATAGGTGATACCCCTCCATGCATTCAGTCATGTTGACCAAGAAAGAAAATATTATTGAGACTCTATCAACATGGATTCTCTTATCTATTGTTGTTCACTCCCATGTGACAAGGGGGGAAACTCTTCATTTCTTATTTCCCACACAAATAATGGATCATGTGGCCTTAAGAATCATGGTTGGGTCCCCGTACATTTTCTAGATGCACGAAGCCACATTTTAGTCTAGTAACCACAAATCTAAACTATTTATAACTCATTCTGGGGAAATTTTCATGGAATGAGGCCTTTTGTTTCATATAATCATGTGGGGATTAAAATCCCTAGTTCCATAAGAATCAATCTCGAACAAAACCCATTGGTCCATGGTACATGGACTTAAATTGGTTTTGATCATGCTCTAATAAAAATTACCTCAAACTATTCACAACTTGTGCTGGATATGTCTATTTTGTACGATCCCTCCTTGGACCTACATTCACATAGCGTTAGAACTCTCTTTAATTTCTTAAAAACTAGTCCCCTCTTTCACCCCAGGATCTATGTTATGAAGTTGGTTGCATTATCGATACATTATAAGTGACATTAAACTACAAGCAACCCATGAAATATGCTCTAAAGATGACCACACCCCTCAGAAGAGATCTATGTTTATACATGACTTATATTTGGATCCTTCTTCTATGTTAGGTTTTGTTACCCTTGGTGTTATACAAACCAATATTCTCCCCAATTTCCTGCTTCCATGGAGTTAAACTACATGAAAATTCCATGGTTTCATGATATTAAACTACAGGACAACATCCTTGTCATAATATGTTAAAAATTATGATGAATCATTCTCACTGTATGATGATAAAATTAATATTAAATAACCTTTCCATAAGATATTAAAATACAAAGTTTAGTCCCTATTGATTGAATTAAAACTATGAGATGTTTTTCCCTCACCTAAGAGGACCTCTTTTTATAATGGTTCTCCAACCATGATTATTTATTGATATACATGTGGATTTATTCTCATTTCATGGGATATATATAGATTCATATATCCCACATCCTAGGTCTATCCCTACCAAAAATCTATTTTAGGTCCCTCTCCATGTGAATATGTTTTAATCTCTCCCAACAATACTTTCATTTAGTGTGTTTGAACACACAGTGGTGTGGCACCTAGATCATTGAGATCTCTTGAAACATCCCCTTGTGTTATCATATACAATTTGGTTCAATCCATATTTCGATCACCATCATCCTCCAAATCTGAAAGGGATCCCCTAACATTGATGGTGCCTAACCAAATTGGCTCACCTTCAATCTTCTGTATATCACTCAAAGGATCACTAACAAAAAAATGAGTTCTCATGTTTATAACTTATTAAACTTTCAATCATAGACTTTCTCAAACCATCCTTAACCAATGTGGTTTTGGAACTTATGTTTTTAACATGGTCAATAGTCATTTCACACCTAATGGTCACCCCACTTTGTGGGTCAAATCCAAAAAGTCACGATTTTCTTCCCTTACACCTCCCTTTGTTTTAGTGGATTTTTAACACCCTTTTTATTACCCCCTATACACATTCAAACATATTTATAAGAATTTATGTGTCATTGAGACATTCTCAACCTTATTCCTCTTTTCCTCTACCAATGAACTTCTATGTGACAAGGGATGTTCATTGCCTCTTTATTTTTCCAGCAATTAGTATGGATCACATGGACTTAGGAGTAATAGTACTGTCTCCACCCATATAGTCAAGATGTAAAAAATCATTTCCTAATAATCATGAACATGAACTATATTCAACTAATCACAGAAATCACCTTCCTCTCTCCTTAGGTTTATATTTACTTTCTTGTCACAAAAGCCTTCCCATTAGGTAGATGGTCAAATCAAAATTTCCTTAAAATATATTGAACTTTATTTTGGAGAATGTTGTTATGGGTAATGAATCATTGGACCTCTATTCATTACAAGGTCATGATCCATTAAGAGCAATACAAATTTCTCAAAAACACTCTGTATGTGTTCCAAGCTCTTCAACATTAAACTGGACGCCCTAGTCTAATCATCATGACAATAAATTGTGTTCGATGGTCTATTAATATAACAATAAAATGTGTTCCATCCATTTGTGTGGTCACATATTCCAACCAAGAGATTGTTAGGCCCTGTATGGTTCCTTTTCTAGGCCGGTTGTGACCCACTCTGGCTGAATAGGCTGTCTCAATCCCATTAGTCTAGGCTCTATTACCTTAAAATTGTAGAATCCTTGTTTTCAAAACACTATGACCTTAAATTGTGTGCATATGTACCCCTTTATCCATCAATCCATATATATTTTTCATCACATTTGGTACTTCATAAGATAATTCCAATAGTCATTGCATCCTCACTATAGTGGAGTTCTAATTTTTGTGTAAGTCTCTTATCTTACAAACTTTTAGTCATACATATGGCTTGGTTCTCAGACATATGCGATATGTAGGGATAGTTGGATCTCTTATCATAGGCTTGACTACATATCTCCCCATAAATCACACTGTATTATGGAATTATCAAATTATAGTTCCCTTTTTTCCACCAAGTCATTATAATCCCCAAACAATGATCATCCAAGCATTACACCCTTAAACTGTGTGCACCAAATCTAAAAGAATATTTGTAAAATGCAGGACCACTATGGACTTCCAGTCATTTCAGGTTTACATTACCTTTTGTTCCATATATAATTTGTTATTTCAATTATATTCTCACTTTCATTATAGAAATATACCATGGGTAAGTGGACCAAATTCCAATTAAGTTAGATAAATCAAAGAAGGAAGCCTAAAACTATTGGGAATTTGAATTCCATGTCACCCCTATGACTGGGGAAAAGGTAAATGTGTGAATGGAAAGGTTTTAAAGCACATGTGACTCTCTATTGGACCCTACAAAAAAAGGTTTTACTCACTGAGCCATATGGTTTTGAAAAAAGTTAGATCTAGTTCATCACACTATTTTATTTCCCCTCATCTTCACCATGTAATGTTAAGATGCACATCATTCATCATTTCTACATGATGTTAATCTACATGGTTAATGTGCTCACATAAAAATTTAAAACTATTCGATTTTGTCATCCTCACTCAATAAGAATCCCCTTAGGGTGATTGTCTCTTGACGCACCACTTCACAGAACTACCTCTGACTTGATTCTCATGTGCATGATATATAGTGACTCCTAAAATTCCTATCCCTATCCTAGTAATGTACTTTTTACCACTAAAAAGGTTCCATGTTATGGCATAGGATCCACTTAGTTCTTTCCATTTATGTAAATTTTGTTTTTCCTTGTCCACCTAAATCACCTCCCAATGGTTTTTGCTGTATAACCATAAATATCAGGGTGCCACTATCCAAGTTGTGTGACACTATACTAAAATTACCCTATCAGTCCTCAGTGAATGAAATTAAAATCATAACCCTTGGAAAAATAAATAAGACCTTAATCAACGAAATTTGATATAATACTGATATCATCCTTGGAACATGATCAAGAATAACTATCATTCCTTCCACTTATCCGGTGCTTGTGCTTTCTCTATTGGCTTATGCACCTTCAATTTATTTGGAATTCACCCATAATTATTACTAATTCAAGATTATATAGCCCTAAGAGTTCTTTAACTCTTATTTAGAATCATGATCATTAATCAGTACACTTTATGTCTTATTTATTTGTATAGAAATCCACCTCACATGTCAAAATCTGCTCCCATGCAGTCATGGTGCTAGACCAAACTATTTGACCTCCCATCTAGGGAACATTCCTTGAATAAGAAATTTTTATTATCTCTAAATGGAATACCCTATAAAAATCATTCCAGGTAAAAATAGTCTCACCTCCAATCAGTGAAAAAACTCCCAAAGTTGAATTTTTTTTCATAATGTATATGGAACCCAAATTTCAAACATGTTTAATTGTCATCCTAAACCTACCTACCTCAACTCATAGATTCAAACTTCTGATGTAAAAATTTATATCTCTCCACTTTACCCATTTCCCATATGTAATTATAATACCCTTTTTTTTCACCCTCTAGAACTATACACATAGGAATTTACTATTAAACCCCTGGAACTTCCCCATCCTAGTTCACAAACCCCATGGGTTCTAAAGGTGATTCAGGTATCATTCTAATCCCAATACATCCAAAATTTTCCCACACTCTCATATAGGTGAACAATAGTCTATTGTGTCTTGTTTCTAACACTGAGAATGACTCTTTTGGGTTTAGATATTTCAGTTTATTATTTTATAAAAACTATTGAGATATAGTGGACCTCAATGTAGGGTGTTTTTATTAGTACATTCTTATAAATCTAGTATACTTCACCATCCTCTTCCCCATAGGACCATATTATGATATGAGGAATTTATTAGTTTCAAGAATGAATCAAATATGCAGAACACATGTTATTCCCAAATTTATGGAAAAACACAACCTAGTGCTAAAATCTAAAGGAAAAGGGGCTTGTGTGATTATTTTTTAATTTTCACAGAACTACTAATTTTTTCATGCAAGTCACCAGCGTGATAATGGAGAAGTCCAATGCCTCATGTTTGGAGGATTCTTGAAAATCCCTCAAAAAACAAATAGACAATTACACATTCAACTCTCCCAATATTTACACAGTATACAGAGATGGAGAGTTTCACAAGAAAGGTGACATTAAATCACTAACATACACGATCATCCTCCAGGTGGTGATGGAATAAGATTAATGCAACCCATAGTCATGTCAGTTATCCCCAACTTGCATGAAATGATTGATTTTTTGTAACACTGTTTATAGAAAGATATTTTATTTATAAATAAATACCCCACCCCCATTTTGGGGATGGAACTCTGGAAAATGAAGTATCAAAATCTCATTCGCACAACCCTCAATTTCATACACATTATTAAATAAATAAAATCCCATGAATTCTTATAGGTATACAACTTTCATGAAACCATTAATTATGCCAAAAATCAGATTTTCATACGGAAGATATGACTTCACGCAACTTCCCTTGATACCCTACTCAATTCATACAAGTGGTACTTCCTTCTCCCAACCCATGGATTAGTGGAACACCACATTAAATGACTCAATGGGTAGTTTCTATGTATTTTCTCATTCAAAATACCTTGATCAGTGGACATATAAGCCCTAGAAGTGGAATAATCAAGGAAAAATAGTCAAATTTCCCTTAAATTACCACATAGAGAACCCCTAGAACATTATCTCATGTCACACCCAGACCCTTGAAATTATATTATTTTATTATTTTCATGGATTGGATTTTTTTAGGGCTTAGGTTTTGTCCTAGATTAAATGTTTCAGTTTTTTTGTAAACACAAGTTTTGGGTTGGTGGCATTTTGTGCATAGGTAGAGCACAGTTTGGAAACTGTGTGACTTCTCCCAGGAAAGAATGTGGTCTTCCTGTATTTGAAAAATAAAATAAGAAATAAAAACTTTGGAAATATTATTAGTGAGAATAATAATAATATTATTACTAATATTGTTATCATTCTTGATATTTAGAATAATATTATTAAAAAAATTATTATCATCATTATAGTATTATTTTTATTAATAATAATAATAATAATGATAATATTATTATTATTAGGGGGTTTTGTTGGGTTTTAGACTAGTGCACGAGCACCGCATGGTTGGTGGAGACTATGTGGTAAGCCCAAGTACCCTTGTGACAACTTCAGTAGTGGAAAAAAGCTACCGCATGATTCATGAATGGTCACTTTACCCATGAATGGACTATGCAGTATCCCCATACTCAAATTAATAAAATAAAACGAAATTAAATGAGAAAAGAGAAATTAAAATAAAGAAATTGGACCATGCAATTTCATTAAAATAAATAAAATAATTACTATTACTAGTATTAAAATTATTATCATCACTTTTGTTATCAAAATTGTTATAATTATTAATTTTTTTTATAAATAATGTAATTTTTATGAACATTAATTATTGTCATTAACATAAATTTTAAAATAACTATTATTAAAATTTTTATTAAAATTATTTATAATATTATTATTATTTAAATGAAATGAATATTTTTAATACATTTATTTTTATCATTATGTTATTATGATTTTTATTATTGTTATGATTATTTGAATTATTATTATTATTGAGTAATTAAAATTTCAATTATAATTTTTAGTTAGTTTTACTCTTTTTTTGAGGGGTTTTCTCACTTTCCCCCCTTCCCGTGGCTTGTTGTGTGCGACCCCCCCCCACCCCCCCACCCCCACCCCCTGGTGCCGTCTTCCCATCTTCGGTCGGTCCTCCAATACGCACCCTTTGTTGCCAGCACTCTCCATCCTGTGGTTTCCCCCTGATCCTGGCCTCCCTCGGCTAAATCACTACCGGTGCACATAGCCCCAGGATAGACCACTTCTATCCGCATTGACATCCTCCGGAAAGTGCACACATCTCCGGTAACCCACCTCCAGTCGAAACCCCTCCACCCTGGCACTTATCCGATGTGACTCCCTAGTGCTGCACATTTCCGGCAACCAACCCCTCCTCCTCCTCCCTCCGGAGGCGCGGCATTCTGACACGACTTACCCCTCTAGTTTTGTTCTTGTTTATCTCTTTGTTTTTAGGGTTTTTTGTTGATTGACGTTTTGTATTGGTAGTCTTAGGGTATTATTACCCATGTGAAGCGATTTTGTGTTTGCATTGTCGTCCCACCATGGTTTTGAGGTAGGTCTCCCATGAATTTGCTTTTATAAATTAAGAATCTTGGATTTCATATTTTTTCACCTCAATTAAAATTTAAATATTTTTTTTCATTCTTATAATAATTAATGAGGGTTAAAAATGGTAGTGTATACCTAGTTTTATGTTAAATTGTATTGTTTTGTTAAAAATGTGTAGACTGCTTGTTTGATAAACTGTTTCGTGACTTTTACCACATGGTTCATGATAGGTAAAATATGGTTTAGCATTTTAGAAGGATTTATGGAATGAAAGTTGGTGTTTATACCCTTTTTAGTGTTAAGTGAGAATTGTTTTGTTTAATATTTCATACCCTGTGTTATTTTATAAAATGTTTGGTTGGATTTTATGGGTGAAATGTGGTATAAAATGATTGATTTGGATTTATAAATGTGTCGGTAGTGTGGAAAATAGTATTTTGGGGTTCTTTATATGGTTTAAAAAACGGTTTTGAATTTATAAGTATATTATTTTCAGTTTTCTAGGTGTTTTGGTGTGTTTTAACATCTTTATAAAAAGTGCATGTGTATGTTGATAAATGATGGTTTTTGTGAAATGCTTAAAGGCCTACTTGGTGGTTTTGAAAAGGATGAAAATGTTTCATTATAGAAACCTACATGGAATGAATCTCATGACTTATTATGTTTAATGGGTGGGATTTTCTCATTGTGGAATCCTCATGACCCATTTTTTGTGGTCCTTGGCATGGACTCCCTGTGTTCAATTTATTATAGGGCATGTGATTAAAGTATTTGGATGAATCAGGGTGATGCATGTTCTTGTTTATTTAATATATGTGTGTGTGTGTGTGTGATTGGATTCTTGGCTGGCATGGGTTGGATCACATCCATTATACATGAGGCATGTGAAACTAGCATATTAAGAGAATACTCTAAGAATGATTGATGCACTAGAAGTGGACACACTGACCAGTGGCCCATAGTAGGTAGATATATGTTTGGGATTATTACTATGGGATTTTCCCTTGATCAGTCCTAAGTTAGGGTGGCTGAGCATATTGGGAATTTTGAATTCAACTTGTGTTGCATGCTACTGAAGATGGGGTATTAGGTATTAATATCTTCTTGTTTATTCTTGATCTCCTGGGTACACCTATGTCTATTTAACTTAGTCACCTCCAGTGATGATGAGTTACCTGTATAATTATTTTTGTTTCCCATATTATATGATCTCAATGGTACCTTCTTGTGTAGTGTTTTATTGTAAAATGGTGTATTAATTCTAATAAAGAATTTTGAAAAAAAAAAGTATGAAATTTTTTTATCATCATTTGTGTAGATTGAAATTATAGACAGCACCTTCCCCTTGAAAATGATAATGTTTCACAAATAGTAGGATCATGGTTTCTAAAATAAAAAGTGCAATGGGAGGTACTTTCTTTTTATGTACAATTTTTAGAAACATTACTTTTATAAATTGTAGTTCAAACATGAAATTGATATTTCTTTAATTATAAAGGAAGTACACTAAGAAAAAAAAATCATCAGTCTAGTCTGTTGAGTTTTATGCTCACACATATAGTTCTTTTCTGTTTTTATCCCCTATGTAGGTTTCATATTGGATTTCGTTCACCTTGAGTGACGGTTGATCATTGTGTTGGAGAGTGACCCGTGAGGTAACATTGAGCTATTATTGTCATTTGGTTAGTTTTATTTTATTTGGTCTATGTTTTGTATCATTTTTTCTCTTGTGTATAAAATATGTTCAGTTCAGTTATATATATATTTTGAATTTCATGTGAAACTTGTGGCTATTTAGTTTATGTTTTATCTATTGGTCGAAATCATTCCCTATTTGTACTCTATTGATTCCCTTTGTTCTTTTTTCCAACCTGGGAGGATCAGGAACTCCTCTCAAGACTTTACACAGTTCGGCTTGGGTGACCAATTCAGGGTTGACCCGGGTTGGTTAATGACAAAGTGGTATTAGAGCAGGTCGACTATTAGCGGACCTTTCTATACAGAATTCCCTATGTTATTTGGGGATGCTAATGTAGGTGGAGAAGGCTTTTCTGGACTTGAGCATTTTGATCCTCGGGTTTTCATGGTAATTCTGGTCTCATTAGTTTTTTTGGTCTTTAGGGATTCTTTGGTGATTGGGATACAAAAAATGGGATTTGGGCCAATGGCCTCCGTGAGCTCTCATGTCCTGGAAAGATATGTGGATCTAGGGGAATGTTCCTCAAAGACTCTCTATGTTGGTGGAATGTTTTTCATATGGACACAAACTATGTGGTCAAGTCACCTACCGATATTACTTACCTTTTTTTCTTTTGGGTCTCCTTTGAATTCCGAAATGTGTTTGAATCCAACAATTTTTTTGGAGATTGGTTGTTTGAAATTAAATGTTCGATTTGGGGATTGTTTCAAAAGAAATGGGATGGTTTCTAAACCAAATGAATTTTGAATTGATGGTCAGTGTTCCTTTTGAAGGTCCGTGATTTTTGAAATGGGATGAATGGTTTGTTTTTGGATAATGAAGTTTCTTTGTTTTGAACTATGGTTTATTCATGGGTGCTTGCATGCATGGTGGTATGTGGATGTGTTTATGGGTTCTTGGTAAGGCACAAGGGAAGGATGCCTAGGGGGCCCGAAAATCCTAATGTGATTGAGGCTTGATGAATCACCATTGGTGAGGGTGAGAATCCACCAAGTTTTTTCATGAAATATATAATATGTTCAAAAAGGGAATGTTTGTTGTTTATAATTGTTTGTTTTCTTCTGTTTTAAATCTGGTTTCTTAGGCGGTATTCATTCTTTAGGATTTAGTTGAGTTGTATTTGATTTGTTTCTTGACTATTTCTTTTCCAATGGTTCTCCCCATGGAGCTTTTATGGGTGATAATAGTGCAATTGTAGGTCATTTTAAATTAGTGGGATTTTCAACTGATTAACCTAACCGATCTGCAATGCAAGGTGGGGAGCTAAAGAGATCAATGATTCAAGACACTGGGGAGGGGCAGTTCTAGTGGGTTGGGCCTACGGGTCATGTAATGGGCATGGTATGCCTCTGGGACTTCGGGTCATGTATTACAGGTCATGTCGGGCCTTGTGCCTTGGTCCTACGGGTTATGTACGGGTTCCCCTTCAAGCCTTAGAAAGGGGATTATATATAATAAAATAAAAAGAAGGCCTTCGGGCCATTTGGGATTATGTGAAAGATTGAAATGAACTATTTCCTCATAAATTTTCTTGAGTCACTGAATGTTATGTTTGAAACATTTATACTTGATGGTTCACCGTGGATGTGGGGGAATTCGATGTCATAGAACAAGCCCTATGATGATCTTACATGGGAGTTTTTCAAGGCTCAATTCATTCCCCAGTATTTCTCCAAGAAATAAATGGTGAAAATGGTAATGGAGTTGGGTTTTCTGCATCAGGGTGATGGATTAGTGATGGAGTATTTCCAATACTTTGTATATCAATTTTTTATGATCTAGGTTATGCTACAAATGATTCCATGAAGACATGATGTTTCGTGTTTGGTCTTTTTCCCGACATGTAGTTAAAGGTGTCAGAGTTCAACCTAATTTTGTTTGCTAATGTTTTGAAGCAAGATTTTCATGTTGAAGCTGGGATGGAGGGACTGTATGAGGTATTCCTCCCACATTCAATCCCTAGGATTAGTGAGGAAAATTATGATTAGTAGACGAGTAATCAATTGAAAGTCAATGGAGTAGGTCATGGAATCAGGAGGACTTAGGATCCTTAATCAACCTCTTTAGAGTGATAGATCCTTATATGTTATTAGTGTAGAAAGTTGGGTCCCAAAAATATATCATGTAAAAATGATATGAAGCCTGATAGGCTTGTTGACTCTTGGGTCACTTGTGGAAATTCTTTCAGGGCGTTGCTAGAAAGTGTCGTGGAAGAAATTATCAGAAGTGATGTGTTTCTGGGATTTTGTTTAAATATTATTTTTTAAGTTTCCTTATAGTGTAAGGGATATTTTTTCGTTGTAGTTGTACTGATAGTGTTTTTGATTTTGAAATGTAAGGAAATGTCATGGGACTTTTGATGATCTCCTATTTTCAATGCTAGAGTGGTTGTTATTTCAAAATTATGTCTTTTATTTTGTCTAATCAACTGATGTATGTTTCTTATTGGGATTATTAAAACCTTACTGCGAGGTAGGAGATTCTTTATCCATTAGAGCTCCATCCTTGAGTCTTGATGTGAAACTAGTGTGTAGTTAGGAATCCCTAGAGTATAGTAAGTTTTATTAATCCTCTTCTTCCACTATTCTAATTAAGTAGTCCCTATTTCTATCATTTTGTGGGTTTCCATTATAAATTGGGTGTGGTCTTGGATATCATTCGTTCATAGGTAAAGAGTAGTGAGTGGTTGTTGGTTTTAGTGTTTCAAATATTAGTTCTCTTCCATCCGCCTCCATTGTGGTGGGTTTTTTTTGGTCTGTGCAAGAGGTTTTGGCTCACTTCCTGCAGCCTCCATTTGGGAGTGGGTAGTTTAAATGTTCTTATATCTATCCTCTTATACTTTTTTTGATAGGCCTATGTATGAAGGGAGCAATTTTGGGATCTTGGTAAATTTTCATTTGGTCATTTTTAGCTGGTTCTTAATGGTGGGGAGACCCACCACCTGTCTCATTGATCATTCTCTTATGACGTTATTGACTTCTCGTTGAATTATAGTGGTGGGGATTCCATTCAGGCCTCCCCTATGCTGGAGATCTATTTTGGGAAATGGAGTTTTGTTCTACTAGTGGTCGGTGAAATTTCCTTAGATTGAGAGGTTGTATCGTGTTGTTGTGGAATCCTTAGCTGTTGATCAATCAGCTGGAATGTGTTTTAGATTTCCATGGATGGATAGAAGTATGGTGTAGTGAATTGTAACACCACAACCATTGCAATTATTTTATTTTATTATTTTTTGGCATGGAATATTTTTATTGGGGTTCTAGTTGAGTCTCAAATTAAATTTGTGAGTTTTTTTCAGAAAACTTGTGTTTTGGGTTGGCAGCATCTGGCACACGGACAAAGTATGGTATAGAAATGGTACGTCTTCACCTTGGAAACCATGAGGTCTTCCCATATTCAAAAAATAAAATAATAATTAAAAACATTGGTACTATTATTAATGAGAATATTATTATTGTTTTTGTTATCATTGATGATATTTAGAATAATATTATTAAAACAAATTACTACCATCATTCTAGTATTATTTTTATCAATATTATTAATATCATGTTTTTAATATTTAGGGAATTTTTGTGGGGTTTAGACTAGTGCACTAGCACCACATGATGAGCGGAGACCGTGGGGTCATCCCAAGTACCTGTGCAACAGCTTACAGGCTGGACAGAAGCTACCGCATGGTTCGCGCACGATTTCCTGAGCTATGTGTAAACTATTCAGTTGCCTCATACTCAAACTAATAAAATGAAATAAAATGAAATGAGAAAATATAATTTAAAATTAAGAAAGTGGACTCCACAGTTTCATTCAAATAAATGAAAAAATTATTATTACTAGTATTAAAATTATTATTATCATTTTTGTTATCAAAATTATAATAATAATTATTGTTGTTTTTATTAATAATGTAATTTTTTATTAATGTTAATTATTATCATTACCAAGAATTTTAACATAATTGTTATTAAAACTTTTATTATAATTATTAATATTATTATTATTATTATTAACATGAAATGAAAAATGTTGTTACTTTTATTTTTATCATTATGTTATTACTATTTTTATAACTATTTTTATCATTATTATTATTATTATTATTGAGTAATTAGAATTAGAATTATTGTTTTAGTTAGTTTTCCTCTTTTTTAGGTCTTCCCATGATGTTCCCTCTTCCCCTGAATTTCTGTGTGTGACACGACCCCCCCCCCCCTCTGGTGTTCTCTCCCCTTCGTCAGCCGGTCCTCCCCCATGCACCCTCTACTATGGGTGACCTCCAGTTGGTGGTTCCCCCCTGTTGCGGACTTCCCCGGTCAGCTCTCCACCAGCGCACACATCCCTCAATTAGCCCACTTCCATCCATGTGGTCCTCCTCTGGCCAGCACGCATAGCTCTGGTGACCCACCTCCAGTCGCAACCCCTCCTGCCTAGCACTTATCCAGTGTGACCCCCTGCTTCTGCGCATTTTCAACAACCCACCCCTCATCCGTTTTACTCCGGCACCAACCCTTTCATTTGTGGCTTCCCCTTTCGGTTTTGATCTTGTATTTGTCATTGTTTCTAGGGGTTTTTGTTTATTTATGGGTTTATATAGGTAGTTTTAGGGTATTATAACCTTCGTGGAGCGAATTCGGGTTTGCATTGTCATTATGCCATGGTTTTGAGGTAGGTCTCCAATGAATTTTCTTTTATAATTTTAGAATATTTGATTTAATTTTATTCATACATTAATTACTTTCTAAATATTGTTGTTTGACCCTTAGAATAATTAATTGGGGTGAAAAATTGTAGTTTATACCTATTTTCATTATAAATTGTGTTGTTTTGTTAAAAATGTACACACCACTGGTTTGATAAAATGTTTCATGACATTTCGCACAAGGTTTTTGATAGGTAAAATATGGTTTAACATTTTAATTGGATTAATGGAATGAAAGTTGGCGTGTATACCATGTTGAGTGTTAAATGAAAATTGATTTGTTAAATATTTCATTCCTTGTATTTTTTTATAAAATGCCTGGTTGGATTTTATGGGTGAAATGCGATATAAAATGGTTACTTTGGATTTATAAATGTGTCAGTAGCTTGAAAAATGGGGTTTTGGGGTTCTTTGTATGGTTTCCAAAATGGTTTAGGATTTTTTAGTAAAAGAGTATTGGTTTTAAAGGTGTTTTGGTGTGTTTTCACCTATTCATAAAAAATAAACATATATGTTGATAAATGTTGATTTTGTGAAAAGTTTAAAGGCCCATTTTTCAGTTGTTAAATGGGTGAAAATTTTTTATTATGAAAATCTTCATTGAATGACTCGTGCCTTATTATGTTTAATGGGTGGGATTTCCTCAGTATTGAATCCTCATGAACCAATATTGGTGGTCCTAGGCATGGACTCCTTGTGTTCTATTCATTATATAAATTGTGAGTTGATTCTTAGGATGGATCGGGGGGATGCTTGTTGTTTTTATATATATATATATATACATACTTGTGATTGGATGCTCGGATGGCATCAGTTGGCTCACCCCCATTATAAATGAGACATGGGAACCTGCCATATTGAGATAATATTCTAAGAATGACTACTCTACTTGTAGTTGATGTACAGACCAATGGCCTATTGTAGGTGTATAAATGTTTGGGCTTATTACTATGGGATTTTCCCTCAGTCTATACTAAGTTAGGGTGGCCTAGCATATTAATCATTTTTGTAACACCCAAAGGTTTTGAAAATAAATATTGAATGATTGAAACACTGTTTCCCTACAAAACAACACATTTTATAATCTAGCTGTTAAACACAACTTTGCCTCCACTATGTTTCTAATTTCAAAAAAAGGTCATATAGAGTTGTGAGCAATAAGTTATTTAGAGTCTGATAGGAAAACATGATTTTTGGTGAATAGTAACATACCCCTATGAATAGTAATATGAATAGTAATATGACCATTATGAATAGTAAATAATGATATTATTTTATTTTCTTAAGGTAATAAGATAAAGAGATCTTAATTAATTTTTCAATGTGATATAAAACTAATTATACCTTTAAAATTTCTATTTTTCTAATTAACTATTATTTTATTTGAAAATTAAATTTATAATATTTAGAAAATTATTTTTGAAAAATGGAGTTCATTTTTGAATTCTACACATCTATAAATGGTAGGCGTGAATTTTTTTATTTTTTTGAAATTCTTGAATTCTTGATGAATAGTGAAATATTGTTAAATATCGTATATTTAAATTATTAGCTCAATACACTATTTATGACATCATAAGTGATGTAAGGAAATTTGGTTTGGACTCACACTTACACATTACAATTAAAGGTCAAATGAAACAAAACTATTGGTTTTCTTGATGGAAATAATAAAACAATTGATAAAATATTCAAAATTTACCTCTCTCCACCACTATAAACCCCCCACCCACTCCCTTTTATTTTCACTACTCTAAGCCTTGAATCTCCTCAATGATTTTCCCAATTAACCTTCCATAGTCACTCCTGATGTCCAAGAATCTCTTGGTCTTTCCAAAATACCAAAACCCCTTCCCTTAAGAAGGTTCTCAAGGAGGTTATTTCAAGAGGTAAAACAACCTTCTTTTTTATCTAGTTTCATTTCAATTTATCTTCTTTTGTTATCCTATCCTCACCTACTCTATCAAAATGACCATGATAACTTTAGAATCATATATATACTGCAATTATATCAAGTGAATTAAATAACCATCATCAATATTCTTACTCTCTCCCTTTTATTTTATAAACGAAATCAACGTCAATGTGGTTCTAATTTATAACCTTTGTGGTGACAAAGTTTTGTTATTCAATTTTTATTCCATTAATGGTCATGAAACCATTTTTATTGTTTAAACAGACTATAATATATTTATTATAACCTATTTAATATTCATGAACCTTTATATGTATGTATTATTAAATCATATGACCAAACTATTAGCTAATAATCAAAATACCGCTTAAATAATCTAACTGAATGTCATTAATAATTCATCTAATGATTCATCATATTTACATGTAAACAAATGATATAAATGAACATTAAAACTGCTTTATGTCCATAAATAATATCTAATATATGTTTTCTTGATTTACATCCATTCCTCATGAACTCCATTACTTAAAAACAAGTGAACCGGCTATGAAAATCAAGAAAACAAACACTCCAGAATGACATAATTCAATATTATAACTTATCAATAAGGAAATAAATTAAATAAACATAATTATGAAAAACTAAATACATATATAATATTTTCTTAAATAATTTATTAATAAGTATAATTTTTAATTCCAGGACCTTAAGTTCTAGAGCGGAACACATTCAGACTTTAGGCAAGGGTTTTCCATCTGAACCTCCATGTTCATTCAGGATACTTTTAATGTTTAATTACCTCAATGAAATTATTATATATTATTATTTAATACTAATAAATTATGTTTTAGTGTAATATATATGTTTACCAACCATAATCCTTCCTTATTTTATGGGGATTTACATGTTTTAAAAGGAGCATTCAAAATTATCTTTGAAATACAAGCTCAATTAAAGGGAATTTCTCAAATTCATACCTATTTTCAAGAGAAATCTATAATATGTTTTTAGCAACCATTATATTTACAAAAACACTCATTTTATGATGAAAATACTATATTACTTCAGTTATGATTTTATATAACTAATTTTCCAAAAGAACTCCTCTTTTCAAAATAAATGTGTATTTATCTCAAGAATTACTTAATGATTTTATAAGTGTATTTTTATCTATTTAAACATTATTGTTGATTATTATGTATTATTGGGTTTAATAATTTATGATTTAATCTACCATATTTTATTGGATGATTTATGACTAGTTTAATTATGGATGTTCTATCCAAAAACCATTCACCAAATTTACTCTGAATGGTTAGTGTTTATGTTTAATGTTTGGGGAAAGTTCGTTACAGTTCATATGATTGTTTCAATATGAATATAAATGTTGTTTATGTTTTTACTCTCTCATATTATGAATTAATTGGACTTAATATGCGAGGGTTGTGGCCCGCTATATCCCCTCGATACATCGGTAGGTCTCATGAGATTAATAGACGTGGACTTGGCTGAGACCTTGCCCAATTTGATATAAGATTTTGGCGGTAGAATTAATCATTTTTAAATGTATTGCTTGAGGCCTTGAAAATAAGTTTCAGAATGTTTGGTATATGCACTTAACCCATTATGAAGCTAGTAATTGAATGTTCATGTGGTAATTCGACTAGTAGAATATCCATGATTATGTTATACTATTGAAATATTTACTCATCTCATATTCCTTCCATATTATGTTCATGTTTATTTTTTTAAAGGCATGGGTTTTAAATTATTCACTTTGTCTAATATTTATGCTATCTTCCACTTTATTTATTACTATTAATGATAATTTGAGTGCACCCCTTTCTTATGTTTCATTTTCCTAGGATATGAAGAAGTAATTTATGAATGAATTGCTAGCATAATCTAGGAGGCATGGATGTTTCTAATGGAATAAATTAGTATTGTTTTCCTTTTAAGATGTAATTCTGAACTTATTTATGCATCTTGTTTCCATAATATACTAAAAAACTTTCTCTTTATTGATGTATATTTCATGTTTATATTCCAGTGTAATAAAATAAGGCATTGACTCAGGGAAACTGGGGTCGGGTCCTTACAGTTGGTATCAAAGGGAGTTTAGTAGAAAACATGGAAACTAGATTAGAATGTGTAGATTAGGGAATAATTCCCAAAGGTAGTATTTGAGGAAAAAGATAAAAGAACATATTAGAATCTTTGTAAGGACTAGATTATGTGGATCTTTCTAGAAAATACATCCTTGTCTAGATACAAATAGGTAGAGGTGGCTCTGGAACATATGTACCTAGGAGTGAAAACTCTAACAAGGAGTTTCAGGATTGACCCGGGGTATCCTAGTACACAATAACGGGCCTTGATGCACTCTTGGTATTGACACTCTCGGGGGATATGCTTCGGATAATTCACATTTTCTTTACAATCCATTATAAAGGATTTAAATGTAAATTTTTCCTCAAAGAAACCATGTTTATGATTAAGGGATTAGTCATTCATAGAATTCTTAATTATGTTAAGTATTTTTCTATGTCAAGATTATAAATTATGATTCATAACCTAATCTAGTGTATGAAATTATTTATAAATGGCCCCTAGTGATGAAATGGAAACTACATGAACATGTGTATCCCATGTAGGGATTTCCCTTAGATGCAAGATAATGATGTTGTATCGTATACTGTGACTGGTTCATAACAACTTATAACTATACCGGGAAAACTTACTCAAGTTATGAACAATATCCTTAACCATATGGAGCATCCTAATCCACCACATGGAGGAGATTTGTTAGATATTTTTATGAGACAACAACCTCCATCATTCAATGGGATTAAAACCCCATTTTTAGCTGAGCAGTGGATAATTTCCCTTGAGAAGATATTTCTTACATTGCGATGTAATGAAAGATAGAAGGTCATCATGTAAGTTTATCATCTATCAGTAGATGCGTATCAGTGGTGGTCGTTAATCAAAAACACAAAGAAGGAGGAAGATAAAGAATAGATGGAATGGAGGGACTTTAACGAAATCTTACTAGAGAAATACTTTCCACATGAACAGTGAGAAAATATAGAAAGGTAGTTTCTGAATTTAATGCAAAAGGAAGATGATAATGTTGCAAAGTATGAATCTAACTTCACAAGGTTAGAAAGGCATGATGTGAACTACATACAAAATATGAGGATCAAGATTTATCAATTCTTTGATGGCCTAAATCCATTCCTCTGATGAGAAATTTTCTCTCAATGTTTTTCATCATATGAGGATATAGTTTCACGTGATATAAAGACAGAAAATGAATTCTCTAAGTACTATGACTTTAAGAGAAAGCAAGAGAAGAAGAGGGTTGCTGAAAACTCTAGAAAAGGAAGTGAGGAAATGGGGTATAAGGGAAGAGTTGAATTTCCACCCTATGATAATTGTGGTAGGAAACACCCAGGTGCCTGTTTAAAAGGAAAACGGGTATGCTACAAATGTGGATAGAAAATCCATCTTACTAGTGATTATAAGGGGAAGAAAGAAGCCATTATTTTTCAATGATATAATTTTTAGGAGATTAGACACTATGCTAATGATTTTCCAAAGCAGCAAGGAAAACTTCAACAGAAAAGGCCAAGGGAGCATGGAAAAGCTTATGAAATCACAACTGCTAATATTTAAGTTCTTAATGATGTGGTGGCAGGTACATTAATCATTTACTCATTCTTAGACAATGCTTTATTTGATTATTGATTATTTCATTCTTTCATGTCCTCCCATTTTTCTAAGAAAATTAAATATTTTCAATTTGATTTAATAAGGTAGTTTTCAGTCAAAACTCCTAAGGGAATTATAATCACAATAAAGTTGTGTCAGGAAGTCCCCACTATGTCATATAAACATGCTTTATCTTATGATTTTATTTTCATAACCATTATTTACTTTTATATAATCCTTGGTATGTATTGGATTTTAAACCTTGATGTGAAAATTTATTGCAAGAGGAAGGTGGTTACAATTTTTGAGGATTATTTGTAATCCCTTATCTTTAGGGAAGAAATATCACCATCTGATTCTCATCTAGATCCACCTACAGTAGCTCTACTGAATTAAATTGTAAGGGAGGAATGGATTGAAATAAATATGGGTGAGGATAAGAATGTTCAAATATAATATGTACCTATTGTGAAATAATATGTTGACGTCTTTCTAGAGGATTTACCTAGACTTAATCTAGAGTTGGAAATTGAGTTTTCCATTGACTTAATTCCCGATTCAAGTCCCAAATCAAAGACCCATTATGGAATTCCCACTACGGAGTTAGTGGAAGTAAAGAAACAACTATAGTAATTGAGTGATAAATGATTTATTCACCCTAGTGTTTCTCCATGGGGAGCCCCTGTTCATTTCATTAAGAAGAAAGATAGGTCTATGAGGTTGTGCATTAACTACATGGAGATAAATTATATAACAATAAAGAAAAAGTATCCTCTGTAACATACCTGACCTAATATCCACTAAACCGGTGCTCTGAGCCAGGTATTTACATAACCTTAAGCGTGCCTCCCCGTACACCAAAGGCTTCCGACTAGAAGCAGGGTTATTTGTGGTCAAGTGGGGAGATTATACCCTCTTTTTATCAGAGTTAGCCACAACAGAAATAAACCCATAGCGGAAAAAATAATCAATAAACAAGGAACATGTATAACAACCATTTCCAACAATAAATATTCCATATCCTACTACAAGTGCATAAGTGAACAAAAGCACAAAATAAAGACAATGACCAAAATCTCCAAAATGGCCCAGACTCCAAGTCCGGATCCTCCACCAAGTGCTACCCATGTCCACTCAACTATCTAGAAAGGAACATTGCCCTTCTCCTGACCTGCAAACATGAAGTCTGCTCGGGTACCCAATGGAAACCCGAGCAGGGTGTGAGTACAACTCAGTAGGCCACCACCAACGGTGTCTACAAAATATCCAGTATGAAAAGGTAGTGCATGAAAAAAGAATATGAATGATAATTTCCAAGTAATTATTTGAGGTGCCATTAACCAGTTCAAATCCAAATCCATTGCCACTTCCATTACCATTCATTTCACACCAATTATCATTTCTTACCATTTCATCACATTTCCATGGGTTAATCACATACATTATGTTACATGGGTCTAAGGCCAAAAATCACATGAAAGAGGGTAAACACATCGTTATCCTATCTCATTAGGAATAACCCCCTCATAGCAATAATATCCTCACCTTGAAGCCTTAGTCCAGGTGGATGAAACTGTTAGGAGAATAGAGCCTCAGTCCTCATTCCTAACCCGTGCATTTATGGTGGAGTTCAGATCATCGGTCTTCACTCGACCCGTGGGCATAGATCCTCAAGTCATACCCCACTCTACCAAGCCATGTGAACATGCTTATATATGTAAGTAACCATCAACCCACCATACCAATTCCCTTTGTAAAACACCATTCACAACAAACCACACAGAAATTCACATTATGCCTTAACCCATTAACACATTACCATTTCACATCATTTAACCATTCACCAAATTTCCTTGGGTTATGCCTCTCTCACTAAGAATTCAAAACTAAACCCATAACCTATCCCGTTAGGGTCTTTAATCAGTTTACACATTAATGCATTTAACCCATTCATCATTTCCATGAATCAACCATTCAACCCATTCCAAATAACCCTTAGGTTATTTCCAAGTCTAGGTGAATCACCTAACTCCTATTCCATGTTCAACCAATCATGCCAACATATTCGTCAAGGGATATACCATTTATTACAACAAGGTCACTTGTTTAATAACAATCCCTAAGACTGGGAAAAGCCGACACACCCCATGGATGGCCCCAATTAGGTCATGTCATTCTCAATTCATCCCATGGGTATCGTGAGAGTCCCCATTTACCATTTTAAGCATCCTCTATACCAACCTCATCTAGGTTAATCAAATATCATCAGAAGGAAACCATGAGCAAAGACACACATTCATAAATCCACCATAAAACTATGGGATAACGTTTGTAGACCACCTACCTCGAAAGATAGAGTTTTAGAGATTCGGAACAAGAGGGAGAGAATATAAAAACCCTAAACCAAAAAGAGAATCAAGGATGGGATTAGCCTTACCCGAAGCCTCAATTAGCATCAAACAGAACCAAAAATTCCTTAGAAACAAGGGAGATCGACCTCTTGGAGCCTTTGGACGATTTGGTTCGTACCTAGGGTGAAGAGGGAGGAATGAATAGGAAATCCCAAGTGGGTTCTTAAAATCCTGGGGTGGCAATTTGGTAATTTTTTCCAATATTTAAGATGCCACACTATTTAGCCGCACGGTTTGAAAAACCGTGCACAAACTATGCACATGCTACTTTATGGAGGAGGAGGGTTGCATAGTTTACCTGGGTAGGGTGCACGATTTTCCCTAGCCATGCACAGGCCGTGCGCGCATGCTTGTCTTGCCCAGCTTTCCTTTCTTTTGTGCCCCGAGCCCCCGAAACACCCCCAAGACCTCTCATACTTTCAGAAGACATTCTTTGAAGACCAAAATAAGGGATTCAACTAAAACATAACGAAAACTTACCCTTCCAAAAACCGGGATCTTACAACCTCCCCACCTTATAATGGCTCGTCCTCGAGCCGAGTTTCCAAACCTCATTGATCCACTGAAGAGAAGAGTTCGGGCCACTGAGCCTGCATATCCGATTCCCACTCCCATGTTTCTTCATGAACTTTCATATGCTTCCATAGTACTCGCACTAATGGCACAACATTACCTCACAATACCTTTTCAGTACGATCCACCACATGAACCAGATGCTCCCCAAAGGACGCATCAGCCTCAAGCTCCACATCCTCCACATCAACCACGTGAGATGGGTCAGGGTGATATCATCAAAGTTGCGACACATGAAACACATCATTAATCCCACCATACCACTATGGAAGAGCCAATCAATAAGACACTGGTCCGATCCTCTCCACAATCTCAAAAGTTCCCACATACCTGGGCTCCAACTTACCCTACTTTAGAATCCGATGGTGACCCAACCTTGGCGACACCCGAAGGAACACTTTATCACCCATCACAAACTCAAGAGGTCTACCCCTCCGATCTGCATACAACTTATGCCTACTCTGAGTCGTAGCCATCTGCTTCTTGATCAACCTAACTCTCTTTGAAGTCTCCTGCACGAGACTTGGCCCCAACAACTCATATTCACCGGCCTCTAGCCAACACAACAGAGATCTACATGGCCCCCAGTAGAGTGCCTCAAAAGGTGCCATCTGAATCGTAGCCTGACAACTGTTGTTGTAGGAAAACTCAACTAATGATAGGTGCCTATCCCAAGAATAACCAAATTCTAGGACACAAGCTCTTAACATGTCTTTCAAAACTTGGATTGTATGGTCTGAGTGCCCATCCATCTGCGGGTGGAAAGCCGTACTCAAAAACACCTGCATACCAAGAACCTTCTGCAACCCTTGCCAGAAACGCGAAGTGAAATGCGAATCTCAGTCCGAAACTATGGTTTGCGGGACACCATGCAGCCGCACTATTTCCTGAACATACAGCTCGCCCAACTGGTCGACTGTAGAGGTCTCCTGAATCAGTAAGAAATGATCCAGTTTCATTAACCGATCCACAACCACCCAGATTGCATCATTATTTCAGGATTTCCTCAGAAGACCCTCGACAAAATCCATTGTTACATCATCCCACTTCCATTCCAGAATGGGCAATGGATGAAACAAACCACCTGGACGTTGATGCTTGGCCTTCTCCTACTGACAGGTAAGGCACCGTGCACAAAGCCCACAACTTCCTTCTTCATTCCAGGCTACCAAAACTGCCTTCAGAGATCACAATACATCTTGGTCAAACCAGGATGCACTTCCCACTTGGATGCATGGAACTCACACATTAACTCTTCCCACACACACTTTGGCACAACCACATGATCACAAACATGGACAACACCATCCACGCCGACGGCCCAACCAGAAGGTAGCTCTCCACCATTAAGCTTTTCCTTCATGATCAAACACTCATGATCATCAAGAGGACCTTCCTTAACTTGAATCAAAAGCGTCAACTCCATCGTTAAGGAAGCAAGAGTGACCAGACCACTCTCCTCCTACACCTCTAGGTGTATCTATGCAAACAAAGCCATCACCTTCCACTAGGTGCTGGACTCCTGAACCACCTGATTCTTAACCTTCCTGATCAGAGTATCAGCAAAAATGTTTCCCTTTTCTGGTGTGTACACTAACTCAAAGTCAAAAGACTGGAGATATTCAACCCATCTTCACTGTCGAAGGTTCAGATCTCGTTGTGAGAAGATTTACTTTAAAATCTTATGGTCAGTAAACACAGTAAACCATTCTCCCAGCAGATAGTGCCTCCAGCACTTCAAGGAATACACCACTATAGCCAACTCAAGGTCATGAGTTGGATAGTTCCGCTCATGGGGTCTCAACTGCCTTGACCCATAAGCCACAACCCACTCATCCTTCATCAAAACAGCCCCAAGTCTGGCTCCGGACGCATCACAAAACACGATATACTTCTTACCCGACTCAGGTAAGATCAAGATAGTTGTGGTCGTCAACCACTTCTTTAACTCTTGGAAGGCTATATCACAAGCCTCAGACCACTCAAACCTGATTCCTTTCTTGGTCAAGACCGAGAGTGGTGCTTCCAAGCGAGAGAAATCATGAATGAACCTTCGGTAATACCCCTCCAAATCCAGAAAACTCCGAACAACAGAAACACTCATGGGCTGCTCCAAAGATACAACTGCCTGCACTTTCTTGGGATCCATTGACACACCTGCCTCAGATATGATGTGACCCAGAAAATGCACCTCACCTATCCAGAATTGACACTTTGATAGCTTGGCCTATAGTCGATGCTCTCTTAGCATACCCAAGACGATGTCAAGATGTCGGACATGATCGCCATGAGTTTTCAAGTACACTAATATATCATCGATAATGACAATCACAAACTGATCTATATAGGGATGAAATATTTGGTTCATCAACGCCATAAACACCACTGGTGCATTGGTCAAGCCAAAAGGCATTACCACAAACTCAAACAACCCGTACCGACTTTGGAAAGGTGTAAGCGACACGTTAGAAGACCTCACCCTCATATGGTGATAACCTGACCTCAGATCAATATTATAAAACACTGATGGACCAATCAACTGATCAAATAGGTCATTAATTCTTGGAAGATGGTATCGATTTTCACCATCATCTAATTCAACTTTCGATAGTCGACACACAACCTCAGCGACCCATCGTCCTTCTTTGTAAAAAGCACGAGAGATCCCCAAGGAGACGTACTAGGATGGATAAACCCCTTATTCTCAAACTCCTCAAGTAGAAACTTTAGTTCCTAGAGTTCTTTCGGTGCCATTCGGTATGGCGGAATAGAAACTGGCTCCGCTCCTGGCAGCAACTTGATCGTGAGCTCGACATCCCTCTCGGGTGGTATCCCTAATAAATCCTCAGGAAACACATACGGAAACCAATCCACCAAAGGAGGGAAATTATATTGTTCCACTCCCTCATCATAATCAATCATGAGACATGCCACTTGAGCCGTGAATCCACTCATATGTTGACAAAACAGCCTCTCACGCCCGGCTTGAACATCCCATTCACCATGGTGAACATAAACGTCACCCTCAAGCAACCTGAATGATACTCTGTGACGATAACAGTCTATGTGCGCCTGATACAACACCAACCAATCCATTCCAAAGATTTGGTCAAACCCTCATATCTCAAGAATGAACAAGTCCCACAGAAAACGATACCCACCAACTTCCAAGGCACATCCCTTGAACTGCTTGATAACCTCAACCCGCACCCCCAACGGGGTGGCAATTGACATAACTCCACACACCCCCTCCACAGGTAAACCCATCACTACCACAAGTTGAGCAGAAATAAAATATTGTGTGGCACCTGTGTCAAACAACTCACTAGAAAACATATAAGCTACATGGATCGTACCTCGAACAGTTGACGGTCCTACCTCACCATCACCAGGTGCAAACTGAACTGCCTGAAGTTGACATGCCCCTCTACAATGGGCTCCAACCTGATCACCCTATGCTGCATTTCCCTACTGGTGTGAGTGATCTTGCCCTGGAGTTCCATGTCCACTTCCCCTGCCCGTACGGACTGTGGAGCTCCAAATTCCTGCCAGATACGGGGCAACTGACCCCCTTCCCGTATTCAGTACCTTTTTTTCATCATCATGCTCTCCCATCTGCCAAGGGTTCCTGTAGAACCTCTACACATTCCCCATCCTGCCACATGAACGACACTCAACTGGAGGTTCAGTAAACTGACCCCGCATATGCCCCGACCTACCGCATTGATAACATAACACCTGGTTCCCACACTGAGAGGCTGACCCCCCTCTTCTGACCACCTTTCTGGAAACATTCCAGATGACGCTTCCGACCTTTGGAAGATGCACCACTTGTCCACCCAGGTGGCACGACAAGCCCACCACCTGAAGCTCCCTTCAGGTTACCTTCAGAGATGAGTGCCTGATCCATCACCTCTACAAACCTCTTCAAGCGGAATATATTTACTTGAGACCTAATATCATGTCTCAACCCATCCTGGAAACACCTTGAAACCACTGCCTTATCCCCTGCTAACACTGGGACAAAGTGTCGCAAATCAGTGAAGTGACTAGCATAGTCCATCACCGATAGCGATCGTTGAGTCAGGATTATAAACTCTGTATCCTGCTCCTACCTCAAAGTCTCTGGGTAGAAATGCTTCAAAAACTTCTCCTGGAAAACCTTCCACGACATCCCCTCATCCTCCCCGGTCTGAGCCTGAATGTCCCACCAACACCTTGTCTGGCCCCACAACATATAAACGGCCAGTTTTACTCACTTTTCAATAGGGGTCTCAAGATGATCTAGTATCCTCTGGACAGACTCTTACCAGAACTCCTCTGCCTCTGGCCCACCCTATCCGGTGAAGGTTGGAGGGTGCTGCAGCTGGAACTCCCTGGTCAGCTCAAACATACTCGGTGCAACCCGCCCTGTGTCCCGATCCATCGTCTGCATAAGGCGAGCCAAGTTATCCTGGAACTGGTCTTCTCTACCTTCATTGATCACCACATTTTCGTGCTCTTCTACCGGAGGAGTGTTCTCAGCAACATCCTCCCATTTCCCAATTGGCAATCGACGTCGTGGTGGCATCTCTCTACATTGACAAGCACGAGGTTTAGCATGCATACCATAAAACCTTCAGGACTTCATAAAAAGCCCTTTATTATCTACAACAACCAATTTTCATATGCTAATTCAACAATATTAACACCTCAAATTCACCTCCCCGACCATCCCTACTGCGACCATGGTCCACATGGGGTAAAAAACCATGCACTACCACCAAAATCACACAACATTTTACAAGAACATTTTTTTTCACTTCATTTCAAACCCTTATATTTCATTAAACATCATTTACCCACTTGTTTTATTTCATTCTTCCCATTATTCCTTGGTTTCATGAAATGCATGATGCACCCTACTTTCCTGCCTCACACACCCACCCCGTGCAAGTACATAACACAATTCATGTCACCTATCTCCCTGGGTTCCTATAATGATGCATGAATTCAAACCCTCGTTCCATTAAGGCCACGAGTGAAATATCACAAAATAATCGCATCAAACAACATGTGCATCACCCAACGGTGAAATATCATCAAATATAACAACACACAACCTAGAACAACATTTCCCACCCAGGGTGACTTGGGTTTTCCCTCATACATGGGTTAGATACTCCCAAGAAGGGGCTCATTTACCATATCCCAACACATATTAACCCTTGGAAAGCTCTCCCAAATAACAAGACCTCAGAGAAGGAGAAGAAAGACCTCCTATGATACCACTTTGTAATATCCCCGACCCGGAAGCCACTAAACTGGTTCTCTGATCTGGGTAGTTACATAACCTTAAGTGCGCCTCCCTGTATGCCAAAGGTTGCCGACTAGCAGCGGGGGTCTTTGTGGTCATGTGGGGAGACTATACCCCCTTTTTATCATAGCAAGCCACAACAGAAATAAACCAATAGTGGAAACAATAATCAATAAACAAGGAACATGTATAACAACCATTTCCAACAATAAATATGCCATATCCTACTACAAGTGCATAAGTGAACAAAAGAAAAAAATAAAGACAACGACCAAAATCCCCAAAATGGTACAAACTCCAAGTCCGGATCCTCCACCAAGTGCTACCCATGCCCACTCAACTATCTAGCAAGGACCATTTCCCTTCTCCTGACCTGCAAACATAAAGTCTGCTCGGGTAGCCAATGGAAACCCGAGCAGGGTGTGAGTACAACTCAGTAGGCCACCACCAACAGTGTCTACAAAATATCTAGTATGAACAGGTAGTGCATGAAAAATGAATATGAATGATAATTTCCAAGTAATTATTTGAGGTGCCATTAACCAGTTCAGAGCCAAATCCATTGACACTTCCATTATCATTCATTTCACACCAATTATCATCACTTACTATTTCATCACATTTCCATGGATTAATCACATAGATTATGTTACATGGGTCTAAGGCCAACAATCACATGCAAGATGATAAAAACATATTTATCCTATCTCACTAGGACTAACCCCCTCATAGAAACCATATCCTCACCTCAAAGCCTCAGTCTGGGTGGATGCAACTATTAGGAGAATAGAGCCTCAGTCCTCATTCCTAACTCTTGCATTGAGGGTGGAGTTCAGAGCATTAGTCTTCACTCGACCTGTGGGCGTAGATACTCAAGTCATACCCCACTCTACCAAGCCATGTGCACATGATTATATATGTAAGTAACCATCAACCCACCATACCATTTCCCTTTGGTAAACACCATTCACAACAAACAACACGGAAATTCACATTATGCCTTAATCCATTAACACATTACAATTTCACATAATTTTACCATTTACCCAATTTCCATGGGTTATGCCTATCTCATTAAGCATTAATCACTAAACCCATAACCTATCCTATTGTGGTCTTTAATCACTTTAAACATTAAACCATTTAACCTGTTCATCATTTCCATGAATCAAACATTCAATCCATTCCAAATAACCCTTAGGTTATTTCCAAGTTTAGGTGCATCACCTAACTTCTATTCCAAGTTCAACCAATCATGCCAACGTATTCGTCAAGGGCTCTACCATTTATTACAACAAGGTCACTTGTTTAATAACAACCCCTAAGCCTGGGAAAAGCAGTCACACCCCATGGATGGCCTCAATTAGGTCAAGTCATTCTCAATGCATCCCATGGGGATCGTGAGAGTCCCCATTTACCATTTTAAGCATACTTTATTCCAACTGCATCCATGTTTATCAAAGCTCATCAAAAAGAAACCATGTAGAAAGACACACATGCATAAATCCACAATAAAACTATGGGATAACGTTTGTAGAGCACCTACCTCAAAACCGCAGTTGAACACACACTCAATCAAGTCCTTAGACTTCAATCCCACCAACCTTTGGGGCTTCAACCTAGAACTCACCCAAAAGATAGGGTTTTATAGCTTCAGAACAAGAGAGAGAGAAGATACAAACCCTCAACCAAAAATAGAAGTAATGATGGGATTAGCCTTACCCGAAGCTTCGATCCGCATCCAACGGCTCGAAAAACACCTTAGAAATGAGGGATATCGACCTCTTGGAGCACTTGGGTGATTTGGTTCATCCCTAGGGTGAAGAGGGAGGAATGGAGAGGAAATGTTGAGTGGGTTCTTAAAATCATGGGGTGGAAATTTTGTAATTTTTCCCATCATTAAGAGGCCACACAGTTTTTCTGCATGGTTTCACAAACCATGCGCAAACCGTGCACATGCTACTGCCTGGAGGAGGAGGGTTGCATGGTTTACCTGGGCAGGCCACACAGTTTTCCCTGGTCATGCGCAGGCTGTGCGCCCAGGATTGTCTTGCCCAGCTTTCCTTTCTTTCGTGCTCCGAGCCCCCGAAACACCCCTAAGACGTCTCATACATTCAGAAGACATCCTTTGATGCCCGAAACAAGGGATCAACCAAAACATAACGAAAACATACCCTTCTAAAAACTAGGATCTTACATACCATACCTCAAATTGATGATTTATTTGATGAACTTCCTAGAGACGAATATTTTTTGAAGATTGACATTTGATTTGGATATCATCAGTTCTTGTGAGGAAGGAAGACATTCCAAAAACAACATTCTGAACCTGGTACGGGAATTATGAACTTACAGTAATGACTTTTGGGCTAACTAATGCACCATATGTTTTCATGGATATAATGAATAGAGTTTTCAAGTAATATCATGATGAATATGTGGTGGTTTTTATTGATGATATATTGGTATACTAAAAAATATATGAAGATCACTAAAATCACTTATTCACTATTCCGAAGACTCTTAGAAGAAATGAATTATATGGAATATTCTACAAGTGTGAATTTTGGCTTCAATAAATTTAATTCCTTTGACACATTGTCTCTAAGGATGGAATCTCTATTTCAACTGTGAAGACGAAGGCTGTTCAGGAATGTCCTGCTCTAATAAACATAACTGAGGCACGTAGTTTTATTGGTTTAATAGGTTATTATCAGCGTTTCATTCAGAAATCCACCCATTTATCCAACCCAATGACCAAGCTCACATGAAAATGGGTTAAGTTCATATGGACAATGGAATGTGAAGAATGTTTTAAATAATTGAATAGAAGATTAATGAATGCTACAATCTTGACTCTACCATCAGGGAATGATGTATTCATTATCTATAGTGATGCATCCAAAAAAAGACTTGGTTGTGTCCTTATGAAGAATGATAGATTGATTGCCTATGAATATAGGCTAGTAAAAACTCATGAAAAAAACTATCCAACTCAGGATCATGAGTTAAAAGTGGTAATCTTTTCTCTAAATATTTTGATACATTTCCTCTACGAAAAAAATGTGAGATATATAGAGATCATAAGAGTTTGAAATATATCTACTCATAGAATGAACCTAAAATGAGACAAAAGAGATGGATTGAGATATTAAAGTATTATGATTTCATAATACCCTACCAACTGGGGAAGGAAAATAAGGTGGCAAACACTCTGAGTAGAAAGGACTATGGAAATATGAACAAGATGAGAGTTTAAAGGGATCTTATGTTCATGGATCTAGTAAAGATGGATATGTGAATTATCATGTAACATTACACATCACTACTTTTTAAAATGGTTACCAAAACATCTTTAATGGAGAGGATAATAAGTTCTTAGGTAGATGACAAGGAGTTTCGAAAGAAAATTAAAGCTTTAAATATTGGGAAGTTGATTGAATTTTCATATGAAGGTGGAATTTTGAAATTCAGATGGAGGATTTTTGTTCCCACTATTCTTGATCTAAAGAGGGAATTATTGGATGATTCTCATAGCTATAATTTCTCTATACACCCTGGTATCACAAAGATGTATAAATATCTAAAGGAACATGTTTTTGGGAAAACATGAGGAGGGAGATTGGAGATTATATGTCGAGACGTTTGGTTTGTCAATAGGTGAAGATTGGAAGACAACATCCTGGAGGAGTCATGTAAAACCTTCTTATTCCTATGTGGAAATGGGATGATATTACGATGGTATTTTTCATGGGGCTACCAAAGTCTCCAAGAAATAATGATAGGATATGGGTCATTTTAGACCATCTTACAAAATCAACACATTTTATTTCCATAAGATAAGATTTAGAACTTGAACATTTTGTAATACTATATATTAATTAAGTATTAAGACATCATGGTGTACCCTTATAAGTTGTTTCTAATCGGGATCCCCATTTTACATCACAATTATGGAAAATTCCTTAGAAATACCATGATACTGATCTTCATTTGAGCACTTCCTACCACCAAAAAAATGATGGACAATCAGAACGGAATATTTAACCTTTGGAAGACATGTTGAGGTCTTGTTCACATGACTTTCAAGGTATGTGGGATCAATATTTACCTCTCATAGAATATTATTATAACAGTATCTCCCATTCAAGTATTCAAATGGCACTATATGAAGCATTATATAGAAAGAGATGTTGTACACAAACTTACTAGGATGGTGATGGTGAAAGAAAGATCGTAGGCCCAAAAATTGTTGAGGAAACAACAGGAAAGGTGATGATTAACCAAACCCATATCAAAACAACTCAAAGTAGAAAAGACATCTATGTTGATAACCAAAGGAAGGGTTTGAAATTTCAAGAAGGATATCATGTTTTCTTAAAGGTATATTCATGGAAGGGTGTTATACAATTCAATAAGAAGGGAAACTTAATTCCCAAGTACATCAGACGTTTTTAAATTCTTGATTGAGTTGAAGTCGTAGCTTACCATTTGGCAATTCCTCCTTGTCTCTCCATAGTTTACAATGTGTTCCACATATCAATGTTACATAAATACATTTCATACCCAAAATATGTACTCAACTATGAAAAATAGAACTTGAGCATGATCTGTTTTATTGTGAAGAGCCTATAATGAATCTTGACAATAGAGACCAAGTGTTGAGAAATAGGACGACTCGTCTGGTAATGGTTATTTGGAGGAACCATAATATGGAAGAAGCAACATGGGAGCCTAAAAAGCTTATGTTGAAGACATACCTAAATCTTTTTAGTTATCATTTTGTGAAATTCATTGATGAAATTTTTATAAGGATGGGAGAATGTAACCCCCTAATGTTTTGAAAATAAATATTGAATGCATGAAACACTGTGTCCCTACAAAACAAAACATTTTATAATCTAGCCGTTAAACACAACATTTCCTCTACTATTTTTTGAATTTCAAAAAAAATTCATCTAGAGTTGTGATCAGTATGTCATTTGTAGTTTGATAGAACATACATGATTTTTAGTTAATAGTAACATACCTCTATGAATAGTAATATGAATAGTAATATGACCCTTATGAATAGTAAATAAGGATATTATTTTATTTTCTTAAGGTAATAAGATAATGATATCTTAATTAATTTTTCAATGTGATATAAAACCAATTATACCTTTAAAATAATTATTTTTTGAATTAACTATGATTTTATTTAAAAATTAAATTAGTAATTTTTAGAAAATTATATTTTAAAAATGGAGCTTATTTTTAAATTCTGAATGTTGAAAAATTTTAGGGGTTAATTTTTGGGATTTATATGAAATTCTTGAATTTGTTATGAATAGTGAAATACAGTAAAATACGGTGTATTCAAATTATCAGTTAAATACACTATTTGTGACATAATAAGTGATGTAAGGACACTTGGTTTTAACCCGCATGCACATATTACTATTAGGTTTTGCATGAAATAACACTACTGGTTTTTTTGATGGATGTAATAAAATAATGAATAAAATATTCAAAATTTGCCCCCTCCTCCACTATAAACCCCCTCCCTCACTCCCTCTTCTATTCGCTACTCTAAGCCTTTATGATCCTCAAAGATCTGACCAATTAACCTTCCCTAGTCACTCCCCATTTCCAAGAATCTCTTGGTATTTCCAAAATACCAAAACCCCTTCCCTTAAGGAGTTTCTCAAGGAGGTTATTTCAAGAGGTAAAACACCCTTCTTTTTCATTTAGTTACATTTCAATTTACCTTATTTTGTTATCCTATCCTCACCTATTCTATCCAAATGACCATGATAACTAAAATATAATATATATACTGGAAATATATCATTTGGATGGAAGAACCATCATCAATATTCTTACTCTCTCCCTTTTATTTTATAAATGAAATCAACATCCATGAGGTTTTAATTTATAACCATCGTGGAGGAAAAAGTTTCGTTCTTCAATTTCCCCTAAATTACTGGACATGAAACCATTTTTATGTTTTTACCAGACTATAATATATGTATTATAATATATTTAACATTTAGTAACCAGTATATGTATATATTATTAAAATATATAGCCAAAGTAGTTCCTAATAATTGAAATACTGCTTAAATAATCTAAGTGAATGTCATAAATAATTCACATAATGATTCATCCTATTTACATGTAACCAAATGATATAAATGACCATTATCAATTTTTTATGTTCATAAAAAATATTTAATTTTAATTATGGAGATTTTCATCCATTCCACATGAACTCCATTGCTTAAAAACAAGTGAACCAATTATGAAAATCAAGAAAACTAACACTCCAGAATGACAGAATTCAATATTATTACTTAGAAATAAGGACATAAATGAAATAAAAAGAATTATTATAAACTAAATACATTTATAATGGGTTCTAAAATAAGTTATTAATAATTCTAATTTCTTATTACATGACCTTATGTTTAAGAGCGTAACACATTCAGAATTAAGGTAATGGTTTTCCACCTGAACCTCTATTTTCATTCAGGTTACTTTTATTGTCTAATGACCTCAATGGAATTCTTATGTATTATCATGAACTCCTCATAAATTCTTTGAGAGTGTTATATATATTTTTACCAACCATAATCCTTCTTTATTTTATGGGGAGTTACATTTTTTAAAAGGAACATTCTAAATTATATCCTAAATACAAGCCCAATTCAAGTGAATTTCTCAAATTATTACCTATCTTCAAGAGAACTACATAATATGTTTTTAGAAACCATTATATTTCTAAAGACAGTAGTTTTATTATTAAAATAATATCTCACTTTAGTTCTCGTTTTTTCTGAGACTTTTCCAAAAGAAATTTTCTCTTCAAAATAATAGTGTATTTATCACAAGAATTACTTAATGATTTTATAAGATTATCTTCTTCTATTTCAACAATCTTATTGATTCTTATGTATTATTGGGTTTTATCATTTATGACACCATATAATATATTTTCAAGGATGTTTTATGACTAGTTTGATTGTGGATGTTCTATCCTAAAACCATTCACTAAATTTACTCTGAATGGTTAGTGTTTATGTTTAATGTTTGGGGAAAGTTAGTTACATTTCATATGATAGTTTCAATAAGAATGTATATGTTGTTTATATTTGTCTGCACTCATATTAGTAATGCATTGGACTTATAATTTGATGGGTGTGGCCTGATATATCCCCTCTATTCATTAGTAGGTCTCAAGAGACAAATAGACGTGGACTTGGCTGCGACCTTTCCAAATTTGAGATATGGTTTTGGATGATGCCTTAATCATTTGTAGACGTCTTGGCCGAGGCCATGAAAATATGTTTCATAATATCTAATATATGAACATACCTCATTATGATGCTAGTAATTGAAAGTTCATGTAGTTATTCGACTAGTAGAGTACCCATGATTATGTTATATAATGGAAATATTTACTCAGCTCATATTCATGCCATATTTTTTTCAAGTTTATTTTTTTAAAAGGAACATGTTTTCAATTATTCACCATGTATAATATTTATGTTATATTCCTATATATTTCTTACTCTTACTAAGGATATCACCCCTTTATTATGTTTCATTTTCCCAGGATATGAATAAGTAAATCATGAATGACTTGTAAGAATAATCTAAGAGGCATGGATGTTTCTAATGGAATAAATTAGTGTTGTTTTAATTTCAGGATGTAATGTTAAAATTATTTATGTATCTTTTCTCTATAATCTACTAAACTACTTGGTCTTTCGGGATGCATATTCCTTGTTTATATGCCAATGTAATAAAATAAGGCACTGACTTTGGGAAACTGGGGTCGGGTCTTTGTAGTTTGGATTTCATAGTGTGTGGCATGCTACTAGGGATGAGGTCTTATGTATTAGTATCTTCTGAGTTGTTATTGATCTCCTTGGTTCACCTATGTCTGTTTTCATTAGTCACCTCTAGTGATGTTGAGTTACTTGTATAATTATTTCTGTTTTCCTGTTGTGTGATCTCTATGGTGATTTCTTGTGTTGTGTTTTATTGGACTGTGATGTATTAATTATAATAATGCTTTTAGAAAATTGTTTGAATGAAAAGTGTTTTATCAACTTTTATGCGTATTGAAAATATAGATACCACATTTACCTTGAAAATTCTAAGGTTTCAAAAATGGTAGGACCATGGTTTTGGAAATAAAAAGGGTAAATGGGTTGTATTTTGTTTTTAAGTAAAAAGTGTAGAAATATAACTTTAATAAATTCTAGTCCAAACATGAAATTGGTCTTTCTATAATTTTAACAGAACTGAATTGGGAATAATTCATTGATCTAGCCTATTGAGTTGTACACTCACACTTATATTTCTTTTTTATTTTTAACTACTGTGAAAGTTTTATGTTGGGTTTCGTTCGCCTTGAGAGATGGTTGATCGTTGTGTTGGAGAGTGAACCATGAGGTCACATAGAACTCATGTGGTCATCTAATTTCTTTTAGTTTCTTTGGTCTATCTATTGTATCATTTTTTCTATTGTGTAAAAATATGTTCAATTCAATTTTATAAATATTTTTAACTACATGGGAAACTTGATTATTTTTAGTTTCAATTTTATTTATTGGGTGAAATCATTACTTATTTATAATATGTCTATGACCATGGGGATTTTCTCCAACCCAGGATGATCGGGAACATCTCTCGGGTCTTGGAATAGTTCAACTCTAGTGATCGGTTCAGGGTCGACCTAGGTTGGTTTGGGACATCTCATTTTCCTATAACCTTTTCCACCCCCAACCTGATTAAAAAAGAAAATCTTCATATGTATTACTTGAAACAACATCTAATCCTTAATCCTTTAAAAAATATAGTAAAATTTATTTGTCACATGATGTTAAACTGCATGACAACGTCCTCAACACGTGAGGTTAAAATTTAATCTTCATCCCATGCACAAAACATGGGATTCTCTATATGATCAATATAATAAACGTCATGTGACAAGAACATGATTTCATATATAATAATATTGAGATGAGAAATTCTCTATTTAGCCATCTTCTGTGCATAAGCCTTATACTATCCCTTCCTATATCTCATTTCAAAATACAACCATCCTTACTTCAAGACATTAATCTTTTTGATTGCTCATATCTAATGACTATAAATTGTGTAATTGAAATACGTGGGTTTGGATCCCTATCTCATAACATGATATATATTGAGACTTTATAAGCTTCAATATAGACATATAATAATACCACATTACCACTTTCCCTTAAGAGGTAGAATCTTCTGACCTTCTAGGACCACAATGAAATCTCTCACCATCCAAATCGGATTCCCCCACTGGAATTCAGTGTCTCCATGTGTCATTATCCTATATTTAGCTCAATATGTGATGAGTGTATATGAGAAACATTAATAAATAATTTAAACCATTTATTAACACATAAATTATTAGAATATATAGGATAATATAAATCGTATTCCAAATATATGAAACTCCCTTTCTCTACATTAAACCTACATCCCCTCCTAATGTATCGGAATATCTACCACGTGTGATAGTTATGAGATGGATTTGGTGATAATCCTATAATGCCTTATGAAAATTTCATATATTTTATATAACAATGTGAATCATATTCATAATGTAAAGCATAATTAATTCTTGTCACCCTATATTACATGTATAGGATTCTTGACACTATGAGCCTTAGTTACCTTTCTCCCGTCATATAGGTTTCCCTGTAATGGACATGTGATGCCTTAGGTTTCTCAAATAAGATGCATGATAAATGATATTTCATAAACATTGAAGGAGGGATAATTTAATAGATTCCATTTATGGCCAACATCATCAAAGATACCAACCCTACACAACATCCTTATCAGCTCCAAACTACAGGTAGAATCCCTCTCACAACAACATGCAACATAATTAACTAGTGTATAATTTTAAATAGTAGTATGAATGAGGTTAAAAAATATTCATAGATCTATAATGGATACATGTAATAAGAAATAAACTCATGGAGGAATCCATGAAAGGAGAAGCTAACATACCATCATCCCATTCTGATCAATGATCTGGCATCATCCACCATAATGGTAGAGGTTCCCTATCATTGGAAATTTTGAAAGTGGGGAAACACATAAGGGTTGTAACCAAGATAAGGAAGTGGAATAGTATAGAAATATTACTAGATGTTCACATTAACAAGAGTGTTATAAACACCGATATCAAAACCATTCATTGGTAAAGACTTCCAGACCCATAGTACTCGTCTAATTACATCAATAATGGAGAAGTTTCGTGAAACCATCCACCCAAAAGAACACCTCCAGGGATAGTAATGAGTGAATCGAGATAATTATTCATGAATCCCACCACCAATGGTGTATGGGTTGGAGAAAAGAACCATGTTTATTTAAAAACACAAATCTGATGAATTACTCACTATCATTTGAGAAAAAACAGATGAGATAGAAACACTGAATAGATAAATTTTATAAAAAATCAAAAAAAAATCCCAATATATGCATTTAATATCATAAAAAATGAAAAAATATAAAATAAACTAAAAGAACTATAAGTTAAATTCCATAGTAGTGACCTTTAAGACCAAATAGCTCATAAACAACTCCACAAGCTGGTAATTTCTAGTCGGATCACCAAAAAACTCTTATGGTCCTAAAAAATATTTTTTATTTATATGGTGATAATAACATGTATAATCAGTTGGATCCTCCCTATATCCTCTTTTGTAAATGATAATTAATTCAAACTATATCATAATGAATAAATAAGTGAAGCTAACCCATCAACAAATAAGGTATACTATCTTCTTAGCCTCACCACGATTCCCTTAGTAAGTATCACATAATTCTCATATGATATAAAATATAATATCAATGATCGTACACATCTAAAACTTCCCTACTAGTTTATAATCCTTTCAGAAAGTCATAAATTTTGATATATCTCTCTCCAAATGCAATCCATCTTAAAGTTGCATGGGTTTCTATATCATACTATTCACCCAATGCATCACAACATCCCATCATCACTTACAACGTACCCCTTTCATCATATAATCTCATCATCCCATCCACATATCTATAGAGTAACCAAGTAGTTTCTAGGATCACCCAAAACCCTTATATCATTTATTATAACTCAAGTTATAATATTCTATACAAGGCATACAAATAATAATCCATAGGATACTATATTTAGAGATACATGTGTTTGGAATAAATAAAGGAAATATTTCTATTTGTACACATATATAGGAGAGGTTCCCACTATAAATACAAGTATATAATACTACAAGGAGAAAAGAGAGATGAAAGATAGGGTAGTCATCTTTCTGTTACTCGTTAACTATGTTTTTGAGGAAAACACCCTCTTAGAGTCCACTGGTTGTTAGTATCCCTATCGATAAGGGTAGAGTATCATATAAAATCACCTAATATATATTATATATATAGCTCCCAACCATACTAAAATAATCAAGAGTTTCTTTATCAATGGCAGTTTTTGTCACCTGGACACCTAATCCCACAACTAAGGACTAGATATCCTATAAGCATAGAAACATTCAATAAGAATTTGATATAATTATTTATGTTAAAATTAAAAATTATAGAAATTAAATAACTATCCATTTATTTATATTATTATATTACTATATTTCATTAATAAACAACCACTAACCATTCCCTCCTAGTATAAACTAATAGTTCCATATTTCCTTAGAATTATCATCATTTTCATTCGAAAAATACATAACCTCCAAGGGTAAAAAAATTTATTTTTCATTATAATTCAATAATTATAGGTACTGTAGGAATCCAATTCAGATACTATAAAAGATAATAAAAAACCATGAAAAAACTATCTTCTTTCTACATTGGTAATGAAATGTTGGAAAAAAATAAAATCAGTCATCCAAACTTTAAATTTGATTCATCAATAAGAAAGAAACCAATAATTTAGTGAAATAACAGTGGGAAAGCCTCGGTTATACCCAATAGATTAGTTATAGTGTTTTTCCCAACACCACCATGATTATATTCATCCATAATAGTGTAAAAAAGTAATAGTAATCATTTTACTATAAGAGGTGGTGAAATGTAGTTTATAAAATAAAACTCATAATTTTCATTAACTGCCTTATATTAAATTATTGGATGAAAAACATATATAATTTAGATTTTATGAAAAATTTATCATCATAAATCTAAACTTTCTTTATTACTTTCGTAATAGAAATATAAACGTGTAAAAAAAGTAAATAAAATATTATAAACCATGTTAGAAAAAATTATATATGTTTTTTGATAAGAATATAAAATATTTATCTTTATGAAACTACTACAAAAACAGGAAAGGGAAGTTCCACCCTTTATCAATGCTAAAGAAAACACTGATAAAGCCCCCCCCCCTTATCAGCACTTTTTTTAGCACTGATAAAGGGGACCCCTTTATCAGCACTTTTTAATAGCACTGATAAAGGGAGGATTTATTGGCACTTTTTCTTAGCGCTGATAAAATTTATATTTAAAAAAATCATGAAAAATAATATATTGTTATATAAGTATATTTATATTGATATAAATATAATATATATTTTTTAAATATGTTTTAGATAAGTATAAATAGACTATTACATTTAATATATAATAAATTTAGTGGAAATGGATTTAAAATATTTTAAAAATTATTATTAATTAAAAATTTCTTAATTTTCATCGATTAATAATCATTTAATAACAATCTGGAGACATAAAAAATAAAAAAAATGAATAAAAGATCTAAAATAAGTTGAGAATGTAACTCAAGTTTCAAACGGCCATAAATTTTGATCTGGGTGTCCTTCTGAGCTCTACAACATATCAAATCGAAGCTTGCAATGAGATCTACGTGCTAGTGATTGAAGTGATCCTTTTGTCACATTTTCAAGGCCAAAAAATGCCCATAAGGACTCTAAAACTGAGTTTTTAATCGAATACCCCTATTTTTTAACATTGAAATAGGTATAACTTCTAATCAGAATGACCTCTAGGAATGTACCACATATCATATCGAATATTATTTCATTTTATTCAATTTTAATAGTTTTGGAGTTGAGACAGACTTCTGGATTAGAAGTTATGGTCATTTTAACATTTTATGGCTTTTCAAATACACATATATATGTATTTATTCATATATATATATATATGTGTGTGTGTGTGTTGTATATATATATGTATGTATGTATGTATGTATGTATTTATTTATTTATTTATAAACACACATATATTTTATAAATGTATTTAAAACTAATCTTATAAATATATATTAATATATAAATAAATGTATGGATAAAATATTATAACTAAAAATATATATATAAATTAATATACGAATAAATATTTATATACTAATATATAAATAAATATATACGTATTAATATAACGAAATTTTTTAATATTAATATGAATCTATATTAATATACAAATAAAGATAACAATATATATATATAAATATAAATATATATTAATATAAAAATAAATAAATAAATAAATATATATATATATATTAATATATAAGTAAATACATATGTATTAGTATAACTAAATATATTTATATTAATATGAATCTATATTAATATATGAATAAATATAACTATATATATACATATATCATTAAATAAAGAAAAAAAACAAAATGGCTTAGTGGTAAAGGTGCAGGCCCACAAGGGGGGAGGTCACATGTTCGAGTTTGGGTGGAATCAAGGAGGTGCACGAGGGCATGTTGGGTGATGCACGGGAAAAGGAAGCATGTGGGAGACTGGGATTGGTCTGTCTAGTGCTGATAAAGGGGGGGGGGGTCAAGAGTTGTTAAAATCTCCCCCCCACATTATATTTTTTTTTTATTTTTATTTTTAACTTTTATAAGTGCTTTTTAAAAGCACTGATAAAGAAACCCTTTTATCAACACTTTTTTTTACGCTGATAAAGGACACATTTTATCAGCTCTTTTTTAATGCTGATAAAAGGGGGGTTTATCATCTCTTTTCTGAGCGCTGATAACAGTGACCCCCTTTATCTTCTCCTCAATTAACAACACTTTTTAGCATTTTTAATGAAATTTTCTAGTGCTGATGAAGGCCATATTTGTAGTAGTGTGAGTTAAGGAAGTAAAACCCCCTTAGTTTGGGTATCTATGGTTTTTAACAAATCATAATGGTATGTATTCCTTAATAATGGAATCCATCGATACAAATATCAAAAAATATTTTTTTTCCATAGCCTTATAAACTCTTAATAAAAAATATTAGATTAACCCATGTCTTCCTATCCTAAAAATCCCACAATCAAATAGAATATATGAATGAAAATTAAATAAAGAAAGATATTAAGGAATTTTCCATCCTCACTATGATAAATTGTAATAAAAAGTCTCTAAATATTTCAATGGATTAGATGAGTAATAAGATGTTACAAAATATTCAATTTAACATCATATCATAAATGATAAAAACCATTCAAAATATTGAGTTAAAAAATATTCATCCTCTGAGAATTATTTATCTATTTATAAGAATTTATTCAAAATTTATATTCCAGATTTCTCATAAGTGGCTGAAACTACTTCATATGAACTCAGTTTCACATAATAAGGTTTGGTATGTCTTATTTGCATGATGATCAAATATAAAAAAGAACTATTAAAATTCTTGAATGGATTTGTTTAGTTGAATTATTTTATCTCATCAGGAGAAATATATAAGGTTCATCCAATGGACCTTTATAAAGGATCATCCAAAGATAATGACCAGAACTATCCTATTATTTCTCCTAGTAGACTTTATATAACATTTTATGGTGAAACATTGTTGTACCTTGTCTCCTGGACATTATGTATCGTTATCTAATTTAACGTGGAATTATTCTCTTGATGTAAAAAGTACAAGTCAATACAATTTATATAATTCCATATGTTTTTATTCATCTAGAAAACTTATGTAAAGTTATATCCTATTTTCTTAATCTATAATAAATATGTAAAGTTTCATCATATTTTCAATGTATTCTATGTTCTGTGAAAATATATTTTTTCTATAAAAACATTCTAAACATATAAAAATTGTAAAATTAGTAAAATTAAATATTTATGAAGGATTTATGAAATTTTTATAGATAAATATATAAAATGTTAAAATTAAACTTTCAAATCAATAATCTCCAACAAAATATGCAAATAGAAAAACTAAAGTGTAAACAAATATGAAAATACTTACTCCACTGTCAAACATATTTAAGAAATCCATGTTTTTTAATTCATTATCCATCCCCCCACCCACCAAGTTTATACATTCCCCTTTATTAAACAAAGCACATAAATTTTTCTTATATTGGTTTTTCTAATTATTTATCCCCATTTTTTATTTCCAAAAACAATAGGGAGGTAAAAATTGTACTATACATTTTAAAGAATGAAATGTTTCTATGAAAATATTTTTTAAAAAAGAAAAGAATTTATTAAAAAAGTACATGAAATTATATTCATCTAAATAAATTGTAAAACATCTATTAAAATATATAGAGTAATATTTATTCAAAACATTCATAAATAAAATTTATTTATTAGAAAACATTTCAAGTGTTCAGAAGAATGGAATAAATATTTCTTTGAATGTTTCTTCACAATAACCTTAAACTTCTTCACATCATATTGATAGTTTTTTTATTAAGAAAAATTGATTTCATATCTCCAATTTCATATTCAATAACTTTATACATTCTATTCTCAATCCTCAAATTTATATTTTCTTCTAATAATTATCAAATCTTTATTCATTGTCCTAAAATATCGGTATCCTTCTACTTTGTAAAGGATTTAATATTATAAATAACCAATTTTCATTTATTGATATCAGAAATCATATATCATACAATAATTGGAATTCTTTTTTAGAGAATTTAATATTCCTATATGATGATCATAATAAAACATTATATCACTCCTGGTTTAGTTTATCCACCTAACAATATTTTTTATCTTCCATGAGTGTTCTTCTGACTTTCCATTGAAATATTTGAAATAAAATTCATTTTGAATTAATGTCTCAATGAGTTGTATCAATCATTTTAATTTTACAAATAGTTTACTATCCATTAGATATAATTGAATTATACATGGATATAAAGGAAATAAAAAATAGAAACATCATTATTTTAAATAAAATAATTTAAAAAATTCATCATAACTTATATTCTATGATTACTTATATTGGGGGGGGGGGGGGTAATTGAGTAGAATGACATGAATATTCTGGAATAGATAGAGTTAAATATCTTGAATCACCAGTTTATTTTTTATTTTAAATAATATATTCTTTATAAATTTCCACAAAATGATATTCTATATTGGACTCGGGTTTTTATGAAACCATATCATGTGAATTATAATAATCTTCTTTCAAAGTCTCATCTTTTTCTGAGACTTCTAGATCTTCATCCTTCTAATATTGAGTTGAGAAATAGGTAGAATATATCATTTCACTATCTTAAACATCCATATATTTCTCCAACTCATTTTCATGATATTATTAACTTTTATATATATTTGATGCAAAATTTTTAAGAGAATTCAAAATATTAACTTCAATATTATTATATTGAGATTTTTTAACAAAAAATTTGATTCCTTTTTTCATTTTTAATGGAAATAGGTTATTATGAAAGTTGAACATGATCTCTTTATAATGGAATAGAATGAGGATTTATTGTTTGTATAAAAGAAAATGTATAAGTGGATATAGGTTCTCCTTACATTGTAAAATAAACATTATAATGGAATTTATCAACTCCTTTTAAGAGATTTCTAGCCAACAGATATTCTTTATTTTTTTCTTATTCTTATTTTCCTATTCTTGATGTTTTTTAGGTTTTCTATTTAAATTACAAGGCCCTATACTTATCCAACACAAAAATATGATCTTCAAGATTGATATCATCTTTCTTTTTCAAAATGGTTATAAAATCCTCACCATAAAAAATATTGGATTTCTTCTTTTGTAAAGGATTGTAAACCTCTACCTTTGTTCTATTTTCTATCACTTTCTATTCCATCTTTTATTTTTATATTTTAGATGAAACCTATTCTTAATTGTGAAATAATTTTTTTTTATAAAAGGATCAATAAATGTTCTCATCTAATAATAGTTTATTTTCTAATGGAAGAAGTTTTCTCCCTTACTACAGTTTCTTTGTTCATGATGTGTTTAAAATCAACGAAGTTTAATAAAAAAATTATTATAAAACATGGAAAAAGGATATTATTTAACTTTATAGATCCATAATTAATATATTATACACAAATAAATATAAAAATAACATGATTATGCATTCTCATATTAAAAAATTAGTCCAAAACATATATATTTTCACTTTCAGGGTATCTCTATCCCCATTTCATGCAATGGGATAATTATGCATGCAACTAGATATTATCCTTATTTTCAAATAGATATAGTTTAATTTAATTAAATTATCATAGGATCTAAATAATAAAGACTCATCCTTGTATTTTTCAAATCATTCTAGCTTTTTTGGTAGATTATGAGTTACCAATTTTTCTTCTCCTTCCAATAGAACTCCGAAAAATTCATCAAATTGTTAAAACTATAACTTATAAAAATCTTCAAAAAGAGTAAAAGTTATAATTTTATTATTTTCATAGACATTAAACTCAATATTAAATTATAATTCCCTTAAAATTTCAGGTAAATGAAGTTAAAAATATTATTTTTCTATACACATATTTTCCCATACTTGGAAAACAATAACATAATTAATCAAAGAATCATACTATTAAAACCATATTCTTTAAATGAGTCTTTCTTTGAAAATAAATATATTTTAAATATATACATAGGAATTCATTATACTTATTGGATGAAATGATACTATTATAGAAACAAAAACAGTTAGAAAAACCATGAAACTGAAAATAAAGAGTAGTTTTCAAAAAATAACATAGTATTGAAGGAATGACGACCCATACTAAATAAAATAGGATTCATAATATTTTTAGTTCATATTACCATAGATATAATAAATAAAAATGAAAAGTTATTATAGATATAATGTTGATAACATTCTCAAATGATGAAATATATTACCTAAACTATTCCAGTTTTTATAAACATTTTAAATAAAACTTTATTTGATGGAAATGTATCCAAAGTAAAAAACATAAAAGTTATTATAATTTTATACATTTTTATAAAAAATTTAAAAGAAAATTTAAGAAATTTATAGTAAAAAATAAATTCATATAAAATATATATCATATAATCATTTAAACATTTATTGGGAATGATTTTCTGGGGATTGTAAATTCTTGGTTTTCTAAAAAAAATTTGTCCAAATGTTTTTTAAAAAGTTTATTTGAAGTTTTTTATAGAAATTTGTTATATAAAAAAGTATTTTTAAAAACAAATTAATAAAAAAATTTCCAAGAAACTTTATATAAATTTTTTTCTAAAATATTTTTTTATAAAAGTTTAAAATATATTAAGAAAAACTGAAATTAAATAAAATAGTAAATAATTATCTCCAACTTTTAAAGGGTATGTTTTACTATAAAAAGATTTTTTTAAAAAAAATTATGTTGTAATTTTCATTTCATATTAACAATTTATAGATTCTATTTCATATATTCAAATCTATCTGAATTGGGTGCCTTTATAAAAATTACCTCATGTTGTTCTTCCATTCTAAAAAATTTTAAAATGGTATCTCCTTTTTGTGTGTGATCTCATAAGAAATGGTTTTTTTATATCTATATAGTTATTTTTTTTAATGTTTTAGGGTTTTAAATATAACTATATAATTGATGTTATCACATAAAATATTAATTTTTTCAAAAACCCATGCGAAAGTTAGTGAGTGTGTCTTACATCAACAACACTTGAGAACTTCAACTTCTAATTACCACATATTCAAATTCAAGGGTGGAAAGTCTTACTGAATATTGTTTTTAGAAGGCCATAAAACTATAACCTCTCCTAAGAAATAAAAAGTTCCATATGTACCTTTTATATCCATTTTCAATCCATAAATATCAATATCTATTAAACATTTTATGGAAAAATCATTTTCAGAAGTATAGAATAGAAAATGATCTATAGTTCACTTTAGGTAAATTTTTTTCATATTTAATATGTGATCATTTAATATTTTATTAATATCTCATATATAATAATATAGAACAAATTATGTCTGGTGAAAATATATTATATATAGTAAACTACCAATCCTTCTTCTAATAGTTTCTTGAATAACTGGTTTCCCTGATTCCCCAAGATAAATAGTTTTTGAGGTGCCTATAGAAGTACTAATATGATTACTATTTTAGTAAATAGACATTTAAATAAAATCGCCTCTATTTATTTTTTGAGATATAAATTTTCCTTCTAGGTTTTGAAAAATATGGAAACCATGGAAAATATATATTTCTCCCAATATGCTCACTTGAAACTCAGATTTCATAAGATCTATAAAAGAACCAGTATAAATTTTTTGAGTTGATTCAAATAAAATGTTATCAAAATATATTTAAACAATGATAGTATCTTTAAAATCCATTTAATAAAAAGAATTTGATCATCATCACACTTAACAAAAAAAATTAATAAAAATTCAGTTAACCTATCAAACTAGGCTCTTGGGGATTATTTAAGTCCATAAAGTTCCTTAGTATGTTTCAAATAATGATCCAAATATTTTTTGTTTTAAAAACAAATATGGTTGATATACATAACCATTATCCTAAACATATACATTAATAAAAGAACACTTTATATCCATATTAAGATGATTGAAATTAAGAAATACTACATGTTCTAGGAGTACACAAATAACTTCATTTATACATACTAAAGGATAATTATTTTCATAGGATATTACTTATTTTTTATTATAACAATTTTCAATAACTCTATTTATATTTATATCTATAACTCTGTATTCATCACATTTATTATGAAAAAACCATTTTACATCAATTATAGAAGAATCATTAGGACATTCAACTAATATCACATATTGATTCCTTTCCAAGTCCTTAAGTTTATATTTCATTTTAATATATTCAATATTCATCACCTAAAGCCACATTATAAGTCCATTGATGGAATTTTGATAAAAATGAACAATCATCACATTTGTTTGATAATGAACTTATTGTTTTAGTCAGTTGTCTTACATCACTATTGATATTATCACTAGGATGATTCCTAAGGACTTTTTGATTTATTGGGTTTTTAAAAGATTATTATTAAAAAGCATACTGAATTTATTCTTAAGGTACAAGTTAAAAAATAATTTCATTAGTTACTCTCCCATAAGAGGAAGTTTCTAACATGGTTTGAAAATCTGTTTTAGTATAACCATACGAATTTGCGATTTCATGTTGTTTAAAAAAAGGTTTAGTTTAATAAAATTTTACAAGTACTATTTCATACAAAATACTTAAATTCTTATTAAAATCCCTATAAGTCTTACATTTCATAGAATAAACTATACTAATCTCTTCATAAAATTTTGGGGAAATTTTGTGTATTTTTTTAGAATTCAAAATGATTACTTTTCACCCAAAAACTCTAAAGTAATAATGTTTTGTGTTTATTCATGTTCAAAAATCATAAGGAGTTATATTAATAAAGGTTTTTTTATAAGAATCGATTTATACTATTATAGGAAGTACTAATAGCATAAAAACGAATATAAATTGAGTATTCACTCAGCATGGTTCTAGTAATCTCTCGAAGAAATCAATTTCTTTATTTAATTACACTATTTTTTGAGGTATTCTCGGTACTGAGTGATTATGATTTTTAGATTTTCTAACACTAAAATTTTCAAAATTAAAATTTAAAAATACTCTACCATGGATACTATGAATATTTAACAATGGTATAATTTTCTATTTATTAACATAGAATAGAAAACTTTTAAAACATAAAAAAATTATACTTTTTATCTAGAAAATAAACCCATGCATATCTATTGTAGTCATCAACTAAATTATATACATATAATTTTCCTCTAATACTTTAAATTTGTGTTGGACCAAATAAATAAATGTTTACTAATTTTAAAGCATATGATTTTGAAACATCAGTAATATATTTAAAAATTTACTTATGTTTCTTTCTAAATTGGTATAGATTAAAAACATTAAAAGCATTAAACATAAGGTTTAGTGGATCTATAACTAGTATGTTCATATAATTTTTGGCTAAAGATATAACATTACTATTTCCTATTCTTCTATATCACAACCAATATTGATCTTTTATTTCACTAAGTAATGGAATATCATAGAATCCTAAGTCATACATGTTTAGTGAGTCTATATTCTCATGCCTATCACTACAAAGAATAAATTCAACATCGGAACATTGAGAAATAATTTTATAATTAATTAATATCACAAGGTAACACTCATTATATAATTGTCTTATTCTTATACGGTTATTATTTTGTCCTATAAAAATTAAAACAATTGAAATTAATGAATTTCCAAGAATAAGGATAAAACATATTAAATAGATTTCCCCTTGAGTCTTATCAGCAAAAAGTGACATTTCCACCATTAATATTCATAATTTAAAAATTATTTTTTTATTCCGAGACATATGATTAGAACACCAACAATAAATGTAAAAAATATTTTTTCTTATGTTAATTTTATTATATTCCTAAAATTAGAAGAACTTATATTTTTGGAACCCAAAATTTCTTTGGTCCATCATTGTTATCAAATAAAATTTTAGAAATCCTCTTAATTATATCTTCTTGACGATATATATCATTCAATTCATTATAAAAATATTATTTAAAAATCCAAATTTATTAACTTTATTTAAAGAAAATTTATTTTTCAATATCCACCAATTTGAATTTTTTCTCAAAATGTGAACTCTTGCAAGGAATTTTTTAAATGATGCTTTTCTCGAGTAAAACCTATACCGTAGGTATTTTCATGAGGAATTATTTTTTAATCATGTTTGTAAAAAAAATTATTCTCAAATGTAAATTTTGATTAAAGATTATTTAGACTAAAAATCAAAGAAATCAGTTATTGAACTAAATACTTACCCTCATTAATTTTTTGAAAATTGCATTTATTTTTAAATTATAATGTAAGATTATAAATATATTTAGTAATTATATAAATTTTAAAATTTTTATTGGAAGGTTTAAGCTTTAAATTGTTAATGTTTTTTTTGAAATATTCATTTTTTTAACAACATGGAAAATTTATACACAACTTTTAAAATAGGTAATTAATAATAATTTTAAAATTATGTATCTGTTTCTTCTATAATGAAGTAGAATCAAATAGATTATAAAAATACAGATAATTATCATATAATGTGAAATTGTTAAGGGGTTCAACAATTATATTTTTCCTAATATAGTTAATTTACCATTGGAATACTAGTATAAAATCCCATAATTTTTTGGTTTTCATCAATATTATTAAAAGAATTTTGAGAAGAACATTCTCGTCCACCTTCACTATTTGTGTTAGAATATTTCAGACTCTTATTTCCATTATAATAATATAACATTTGATAATTTCTATCCCTCTTATTCTTATATTTCTATCTAGGTAAATCTATATTAATGTGACCTGGTTAATTACATTCATTGAAAATATTTTTGGTATAATCCTTCTTCTCATTTAAATATTGTGTAGTTCTCTTATATTTATAATGAATATATTTATTTCCATATACATTATTCATTATCTTTACAATATTATCTAGTTTATTTGGAATCTGTTCTAAAGAACTATTCTATATCTCATCACTAAAAGTATTATTCTTATATTATTTTGAAACTTTTTTAGATAATATATTTTTTTAACAAATATATATGTAGAAGAAATATACACCCCACCATTATTATTATTATCGTTTGAGAATCTATATTTAATCTAACCTTATACTGCATGAGAGTTCAAATTAAATCATCCAAAAAATTATTTTTAATATTATTAGTATCATCAATAGCTATTAATTTTTAGTCCCATTCACATGGAATAATATCAATATTTTTTTCGACAATATGTTCATCTATTAAATCATTATCTTATAGAGATTTTAAAATATTCCCAATGGTCATGAATCTCAAATGCATCATAGGAATAGATTATCCAAGAAAAAAATCTAAGGATCAATAACCATATTTCAACACATATCTAATTGTTTCAATAACATTGGATGTTACAAAGTGTGTAATTTCAAACTTTTTCTAGACATTAACATCATAAAATATGAAATTTGACTATAGATATTCAATGTCATATAACAAAGAAAAATATTTCTTACATGATAATTCAGTTGATATTCAGGCCTCCCATCTTTAGTAAAAGTAGAAAATTCTTTTTCTAGAATAACATAATTTCTATTAATCTTGAAAAGGTTATCAAATCAAATGTTCATTACAAAAATCATCATTCTATCTCAATAAAAGTCTTAGCTAGGACTATAAAAAATTAGTGGTGTGCTAGGATTTATATTCTGAAGTATACCAACATTTAAAGATTTCAAAATTAAAATAATATATACTCTTTTATATAATACAAGTTAGTGTAACAATTCATAATGAGTGGAAAACCACTATGATATTAAATATTTCAATTCGTAACATATCATAAAAGTAAAAACCTTCTCTAATAAAAAATGTATAATTATAAGTGTAATATGTTTACAATACAAGGCGGGGTTAAATTGTAGTTTTAAAATAAAACTTACAATTTTTACTAAACTTCTTATATTGAATTTTCAGAAAAATAGTCCATTATAATTAGGAGTTTATGAAGATTTTATAACCTGAAATATAAATTATCTTTATCTCAATCATTGTGAAAATATAAAATTATAAAAACAGGTAATATAATCATTTTTAAAGAAGTAATAAAATCATACAGATGTTTGAAAACAAATATATTCACTATTTAAAATTAAGTGTTAAGGAAGTAAAAAAACATGAATTTGGGTATCCATGTTTTTCACAAAACTATAATGTTATTCCTTCTTTAAGCAAGAAATAAAATGATACAATTATTATAAAATATTTTATTTCCTGAGCCTTGGGAACCCTCTGTCTGAAGGATCATAATAACCAGTATCTTCTTATCCCTATAAGTCCTCAATCAAGCACAATATCATAAAGAAAATTATAAACAAAAAATATCATAAAGAATTTAAATTAATCACTCAAATTTCGTAATATAAAAAACTCTCTAAATATTATAATGGAGTGCATGAGTAACAAGAGATTAGAATAGTTTCAAAGTATATTAATGTTTTTAGTCTTGGAAAAGCATCAAAATACTGAGTTTTAAAATCCTCCTCCTCCTAAAATGCATCTTATATTTATATGAATTTATTTTATGGTTATATTAAACATTTATCATATGTTGTTACAGTGAATTTGACTAAACTCATCTTCAAATGAAAAGGTTTAGTATGTATTCTTTATATGATGTTCTATTTTGATCAAGTGACATTAAAATGATTAAAAGGTTCTATTTAGTATAATAATTTTAGTTTATCCAGATAAATATATAAGGTTTATCTAGTAAGTATTTATAATGGATATTATGTAAAATATATTTTTTCTGTCTGACAATTTTCCACATAGAATTTATACAACTTCATCTAGTAATACTTTTTTATACCTTGTCTTCAATATATTAAAAACTGTTATCAAAATTACATTTTTTTTTCAATGTACAATATAAATTTCCATTCAATTTATAATATTTCATCAAGTATGGTTTTTTCAAAACACTTATGTAGTGTTTTTCCTGATTTGGTTCATCCATAAGACTAATGTAATGTTAAGTCAGATATAAACATTATTCTGTATCTGGTAAAAATATATAACTTCTAAAAAATGATTCTTACCACTTGGAAATTATAAATTTAGTAAAATGAATTATTTAAGTAAGTGTGTTGTGATTTATAAAAATGAGGTTAGAAAGTGTTTAATTTAAAATTTCAAAGAAACACCAACCATCAAAGAGCCAAATGACGCCACAAATCCAATCCTTCTCAGTCAATTTTCATCAGACCATTATCCATCTCATGCTCGCGTCACATCACCTATCTTGGATCACATCATAATAAATCACACAAGGAATCAAGGAAAAACAATGATTCAACAAGTTATCTATGAACAAAAAACCAATTCATACTTCCTTTAAAATAAAGTGTGCATGATCCACCATAAAAATTAATCTTTATCAAACAACCTATTCATTTCCATATGGAATTACTAATTAATTTTTCACATGTTTCAACAGTGTTTAACCTAAGGAATAATCTTTTAATAAATATTAATTGATTAAATATTATTTTAACTTTAACATCCAGTGTTATTACTATTTAAGTAATAATTATTTTATTTTAACATGCATTAAACATCAATTTGATTTCAATAAATTGATAATAAATATTTTCGTTAATCATGATTTTTTATTTTTTTAATAAATATAAATTACCGAATTCTTTTTCATTTATCCTAAAAATATTAAATATTTATTTTCTTTAACCAATTTCATCAATTAAAATATGGTAATCCATATTATAAAAAACATGATAATTCAAAGAATAAACAAAATATCACAATATATTGAAAAATAAGAGGCAGACTATTAACACATGGGAATAACATGTGATCAATACAACCAAAACCAAAGTTCATTTTTCAATCCAAATAAATCATTATTATGGTTAATTCCACCATCACAAAAAAGTTAAAGTAAGATAATTTTATGATTTCACATAAAATAAAATTTTATGCAAGGAATCCCCTACCTCACATTAGAATTTAAATGTTCTTATTATAAAAATGGTTAATTGAGGATCAACCACCAACAACATGAATAAATCCAAATTTATGGATTTCAAGTAGGAACCAAACATCAAAAAACAACAAACAAACAAGATCATTATTTATACATAATGTTATGGGAAAGGAAATAGGGAACACCCTAGCCAAAATAAGAATTATGGACAAAAGAAGAAGAGGAAAATGTAATAAATTATCAAAAACATATGAATCTCTATGATTATAGGGTAATAATCTACAAGTAACCGATAAATTGTCTCCAAGTATTATATAAACAACACTAATTAGTGATTCCATCCACTAACACAGCCTCAACTCGAGAGAGCACTCAACCGAGACCATGGTTCAGACGAACGTTTGAGAAACCAAGAAATGACTAAATAGGGTGTATAAATCAATTAATAGGTAAATAAAGAGGCAAATATACTTTCAATATTACCTATAAAATCCCTAATATTTCCCCCATAGAGTCATTTGATATTTGAAGTAGATAGTGGTTATTTCGTTTGTTTTAAAGATGCCCATCCATCACCATGAACTACAAATGGTTGTGGAGTTATTGTACATTAAATACCCAAAAGACATATTCTAAGGAATGTTGTCGCACCCAAATATTTTTTGAATATTTTGTAATTAATTTTAATTTTCTCGATAGATTTCACTATATGAAACTCTGTATTTAAATGAAATGTGAAAAATGATTAAAATATAATTATTCAATATGATAGTTATAGCATAGAAAATAGAACGATGAGTATGATAATGATAATGACTAATTAAACCTTTAAATATATTTATTAAACATATATAAAACTAATTCTTTGGTTATGAATAAATTATAAATTAATGTAAAAACCATTTTTAAAAATGAAATTATTTTCATAAAAAAATATTTTTTAATACGTACAAACTCATTTTATTTTAATAAATTAAATAATTTTTTTGTCGAATGAATTTAATTTAATTTATATATTATATATTCATTCAAATTTTTTAACATTCATCTTATTGATTTTTTAGATATTAAATAAGAATTAATCAAATTTTATGCTTAAAAATTGTGTTATTCTAAAAAAAGCTATTTTGTCCCATTTTGTGCACTTATTTTAAATTTTTTTTCCCACATTTAGAAAATTTATTTATTGAAAAAGAATTAATTTTATAAATCATAATTTTAAATTTATCTTAGATTTTTTTTTTCAATTTTCTGAAAGGAATTTGTTTTGATAAAATGTTAAAAATATTATTTTTATTACGGAATATCCTTTTGTTTTAAGAATTTATAAAATCCAAAACGGTTATCATATATATTTAAAATTAATATTATCCCAATAATATAATTATTAATGTAATATATTTCATTATATAAACTTTTATTTTGAATTTTGATTTTAAAATTTTCAAAACATTTGAAAATTTTCACTTCGGAAACCCACTTTTTCATCACCTATCTGGGATTAAAATTATATTAAATTATACCACTTCTATGGTTTTAATTTGATAAAATATATTAATTTTTTTATTTATAATAATTTATATTATATAATAATGTTAAATTATTTTTTCATAAATAATAATAAAGAAAATAATAATTAATTACTCTAATTAAGGTTAAAATGATGTTTTTTGTGTTACAGGTGCTTCTGTTAAAATTAATTTTTCCACACAAATTTTATTTTTATTTAATAAATTATATATAAAAAATACAATCACTGGATATAAATTATATAAAATTTAAGATTTTAATTTTATTCTTAAATTAAAAATTATATAGTTGAATAAAAAGATTCAAGTTACCATGGTGGAAACAAATATTGTAAAATTTATAAAACATAAAGACTAAGGAATAACATGTTTAAAACATGCATTTATTATAGTGGATGTTTGGATAGACCATTTAATATATATTATCCATTATTTATTAATTTTTAGTCCCTTTGGGTCATATTGACTTATCATTTTTGAATAGTTTTTGGTATTTGCAAAAAAGACACACCTCACTAATTATTGAAGGTCACTTTCTACCTTCTCTTATCCATGCCTATTTTGCCTTTTAGATCATCCAAAACCTACAAAAATATCTAAAAAATAATTATCTATGTTATAGAGATACGTTTATTCCCAAAAGAAAAATCCAAGTGTTGTTAATTAGAGATCCAAATGGGGCTGTTCTGTACAATGGAAATTATATTCTATAAGCTCTATATTTTTTTCCTCTTCTATTACCACAATAATTCTTGTCCAAAAAATTACAATATAATATTACTTTTATAAAAAATATACTTTTATTTTATTATTCTTATTTAATAATATATATCCATCCTCTCTTTCATCAAATGGGAAATGAAGTTGTCGATCGTGTGTACGACAGACTACCGCCTCACAAACCGATGCAATTCGTTATCTATCATCACCTCTCAAATATGGATATAATGATAGATTTAATATTTATATATATGATTTTTATGATTTTATTATACTTATATATTTATAATATCACTTATAAATTCTTATATTCCATTTTTTAGAAATACAATAATGTCGCTCGTGTGTACGACCGACTACTACTTCGCAATGTGATGTGATTTGTTTTTCATGTAATCTTTACATAGAAGGTAATGAGGTTATCATTAATTAATATATATATTAAATATGTGAAATAATAATGACTCTATAGTATTTATATATTATTAAACTTAATTTCTTTACATCTTTTAGGAAAATTAAAATAACGTTCATGCGTACGTACGACCTACCTTCTCTATGAATGTTTTATTTCATTTTCAATCTCTAAATTTTATGGATGAATATAAGTACACATATAAAGAGTATATCTTTTATTTATATGATTTATAATTTTTTGATATTTTTTAACCATCATCAAATTAAAATGACCAAAATTACCAAATCAAAACACACATGAAAATCAAAGCAGTTATTATCCGAAACATGATTTAAACAGTGAATTGTTAATAAATGAGTAAAAAAGTCATAATTAAAATAAATATTTTATTATTTATAAATAATTATAGTTATTGAATAAATTTATAATAAAAATATATTTATTTCATTATATTTTCAAATGTTTATAATGTAAGTCGAGACTTAAGGTAAGTGATTTCTAGTTTTTTTGGGAGACATATGCCAAATTCACCATCTATTTATTCTGTGTGGTATATATGATATCCATGAATTTATTTCATGGATATTATCTTGAAAATAATTATATAAATAAATATCCATTTAAGGTTATCTATTTAATGTGGATTATGATTCAAAAGTTTCCGATATTGTAATGGTATAATTTTACAATCTCATTCTTTATCGAGACTATGTTTTATTATATTTGTTGATGAAATATTATCAAATATTTCAAAATAAAATATATATATTTTTTAATCCTATGTTTATTTATGGATAATAAATACTTTCCCATCATTCTCTATCTTTTTTTACTCAATATTTCAAAATTATATTTTTAAAGAAAAGTGACATTATTTCTCTCTTCAGTCATAAATCCTTTTTCTTTCATATTAATGTTATCTAATAATGTTTTATGAATGTTTTAATTTTATTTTATGATTATTTAAATTAATTTTTACTATTTTATTAATTTTTTCGAAAAAAAATTAAAGGGAATATTCTTTTCATTTTCCAAATATGTTCTGTTACAGTTTTCCTAAAAATATAAAAGGAATCATTATTTTAACTTGTATGAAATGAATGGAATTTGTTATTATCATGACCATTAATTATTTAAAGTTTCTTTTAAATATTTTAAAGTTATTTTCCAAGAACTAATTTTTCACAATGTTTCTTGATATTTAGGTTTTAAAAAGTGATTTAAAATAGAAAATTATACATTCCAAAATAAATGTTCCCAGTAATATTTTAGAATCATTATCAATTTAAGATGACATCCCTTGATGTTACTTAAGATTTAATGCGGATATTATCAAATGATTCCATTTTTATTTTTATCTGGATGGTTTGTTATTATTTTGAAAATATTTTTATGACAAGTTTTCCATTTCCATGGGTTATGCTATGATGAAATGATTACGAAACACATTTATTTTCTGCAGTTTTGATATGATAAATGTGCTATAAATCCCATTTCATTTTATGGGATATGATATGATGAATGTTTTATTATCTTATTTAAAACATATGTATGATTTTAATTATGTTATGGGTGGTACCTATATATTCCTTTAACACATTGGGTAATGATGGGTAATGCATGAGTCAATTTTGTATTATGTGAACCTGATTTCATGTTCATAATGTTATCGGTGTACCTGATTTCATGTTCATAAGGTTATGTGTGGGAAAAAAATCATGTATATATAGTTATTCATGGACCTAATTTCATGTCCATAATTTCATAGTTTACCTTCTTATATATCCAAAAGTTTTTTGAAGGACCCATTTCATGCCATTAAATTAACGAGGGAACCTGTATCTATTTAAACATTTTCAAAATGTTATAATATTGTCTGTATGCCAAATTCTCTGTGATATTCCAATGTTATGAACACATAGAATATGTTATTTTATTCCTTATTATTCATGTTATATGAACTAAAAATATTTATTCCATGAATCATGTTAATTATCTATTACATGTAGGGTATGGTATTCAGATGTTATTATTATTTTCTCATACCCTTATTCTTATGTTATGTTGATATCTCCCTTGTTAACCCTTACCGAGCATCATATCACACCCTTTATTTTTCTCCTCTACTTATGTTATGAAGAAAGGTATTATGTATTATATTCCCAATAAGGGTTCTATTTATGAAAAACATAATGGGGATTTTGTAGTTCATTTATGAACCAATTTTTTATGTTTCAATGTTTCCAAATACACTAAAATGTTATGATCCTTAGGCATGTATTTGTTCAATGTAATGATTATTCATATAAAAAATGTAACATATATGTATGAATTCTTGGGTCACTATTTTTGGTATCATAGAAATGGAAGTAATATAATCCTTGGGAACTCTCACCTATAAGCATTGGGAAAAGGAATGATCTCAACCAAGGGACATCATAAGGAAAGGGATTCCATTATGTGTGGTGGTAAGAGTATATCCTAGGAGGGGTAACAACCCATGGTGTATTCTTATTGTTATCAATTGAAGACCACTATTAATAATTTCAGACAACTATAGTTTGTATCAAAGCATAGGTTTAAATAAATTATTGAAAATTGGATGAGAAAATTTAGTGATCACCCTTAGGATAATCCTAAATATTGGATAACATCCTAATATTTTGGTAAGTATGAAATTATGTGGTTTACCTAGTAATACATATCTTCCTAGATACTACATGTGGATTTAGTTCTGGAATAGATGTACTTAGTTGTAATAACTCTAAAAAGGAATGTCGAGCTTGACTTGAGCGTTACCTCATCCATGAAAATGGGGCTTACTATGAACCTAGTTTGAAACTCATGGGGGATATGATTTAGTTAACTAAAATTTTATTTTTAAACCATCATGATGGATTTGAATAGATGATAATCATCTATGACATAGGATAAATCAATGGTATCATATTTCTAAAATAAGGTGTCCTGATTTAGAAAACCGATAAATGATTTTTCATAGATACATGCTTTCCCATTATTATTATAGTATCTCACACTATTATTTTCATTTTTAGTAAATGGATAGAACCCAAATGAATCATGTTAATGTTAAATGCAATAAACAGTTCCGTGATTTTCCATTGGAGTGACCGAATGTTATGGGAGATGGAATACAAAAATCTTTTATCTATGATCACACAACATTTTCAGGATATGAATGACACATAACATCAAAATGATAAAAGGATGGAACAATGTTTTATTGATTACTTTATAAGGTAACATCCATTTTGTTTTAATGGGCCTAGAAATCCACTATTCATTGAGAAATGGATTGGTACCACTAAAAAGTTAATTTTATATTATCTATTGTTCTAATCATGAAAAATTCATGATGTATATATATCATTTGAAAGGAAAATTAGACCAATGGTGGAACCTTATTTAGAATTTGGGGCAGGAGTAAATACTTTACTCTATGGAATGGGGTGAGTTTGAGATTGAAATTTTTATTAGGTAATTTCATTATATTATAAGAGAAAGGATGTCAAATGAATTTATCGAGCTCAAATAGAAGGATGGATAATATATTGGTATATATGAAGCTAATTGTACAACACTTGAATAGTGTGGTTTTGTTTTTTCAATTACCCCTAAAAGAAAAATTGATCAATTCATTAATAGCCTAAAACCATGAATTTGAATGGTATTGGATATATGAGACTTAAGTAGCTTTGAATATGTTGTTTGATGTGAACTGAAGGTCAAAATATAAATTAGTGATTCCCACAATTCCCATGGTTTTGATAAGTAATGAAAGACTGAGTCTCATGATAACTCAAATAAATTTCATGGTGGAAGGAAATTTCAACCATATACATGCCAGAAATGTAAAAATAAGTACTCTGGTGAATTATTGAAAGGAATATAAGGTTGTTATAAGTGTGGTAATTCTATCCATTAATAAAAACAACATAGATATTATGATAATAGGTTAGTTAAAGAAATTAATGTAGAGACAACTCAAAAAAATATACCCCCCACACTCAAGTATTTCAAATGAAACGTTTTTGTTATCTATTAAAATAAATTCCCTAATTCAGTGGATAATGAGGATAATAATCCATAATAACCATTCAAGATAAATGAAAAAGTTACGACTATGAAATAACTACAATATAATTGAATTATGACAATTAGGTCACTCCATAATGGAGAATTTCATTTTGCATTTTGTTTGAATAATCTCTATGAAATCATATTGTGTATCCTTTTGAGAATTTTTTTTATGATTTTGAGAATCGATTATCTCTCTCTTCATAGATTCTATAATATAGAAATCACTTTTGATGTTCTGATTCAAATTATGATCATCTATCAATGCATGAATGAACTTGGATTTCCAATAGATGTTTTTTATTGATGATAAGATTTTATTTAATGAATAAGAGGGGAATTATATTTTTAAATAATATATGGTTTTATTGTAACAATTTTGGAAGTAATTAGATTATATAAAATTTTTATAATACTTTATGCATTCTTAAAATCATTGATATATTGATCATGGAATTATATCAGATCAAATCATCTCAATATTTGGGAATTAATTTTGGTCAAAAGTATTTTGTAATAGCTTTAAGGTTAAAAATTTATGGAATAGATTATGTTGTTTTTTGGATTTTATTGGGTAAATTTTTATATCCATCATGGATTTGGTAAAATTATAGTGTCTAAAAGGATTACTTATAGATCATATGAAAATTTCGGTTCTTTAGGCAAGAAAAAATAATTCATCATAGTGAATACCTAGACCCCAGTAGCCCAGAGTTGGTTCTTACATTTTTATATTTGAATAAGGTAAAAGGAATCACATCTTGAAGGAATAAATAGTTTAGTAATCTTGGTAAACAAGAAACATACATGAAATAAAACATAAGAAAGTTGTAAACATAAATGCTCATTAAGGGTAAGCATATAGTGGAATATATCATGAATAAGTAAGTATAATCAATATAGAAATTTAAATAAATGAAACAAATGTCATTTAATCAATAAAGTGAGAATAATATGGAAGAAATAAATTATGATAAAATAAATAGATATAAATAATCCCATAGTATTGAAAATTATCCATAGATATTATAACTAATCATATAAACAAATTGAAATCAATGAATCATCTCATAATGAAAGAACTAAAAATGTCGAACATTTGAAACATATTTTCAAGACCTCTAAAAAGATAGTTTAAATATATAAGTAGAAACCTGTTTAATTTGGCTAATTGATTTGTATCATGAGACCTTTCGATGCTTGAAGGGGCTAGCTATAATCATGCCCCACCCATCACATAATAAGTTTAATGCATTCCACATATAAAATCAGTGAAAAATAATCAACATAAATATTCATATTGAAAAATTAACATACGTAATGTTAATTATTAACACAATCAAATAAACAGAATAAAAAATCAATCTTTTATAATATGGTTAATTGTAATAATATTTTACATACAAAGTGAAAATGGTCATAAACCATACAAAATAATAATTATGATGATATCAATCCAAAATAACTCTATTTGTTCATAAGTAAAATAAATGTTTTATGTCATAAATGAATAGAAATACTATTAAATTACATCAAAAATATTATTGAGGAAAATAACGTATTCACTTTAAACGAAGACATTTTAGAAAAATGTTCTCAAATAAATTGAAAATACTTTTTAAAAAAATTAACCATTTAAATTTATAAAATTATCATAAAAACATTGAATGAACGTTACAGCGGGAAATTTCATTCATGCTTTAAACATTAAAACAAAGACTTCTTTCACATTTTTAGTAAAATTCAACATAGACTTGTTTTCAAAAAACATAAAGACTACTATAATTTTTTTTTTAAAATTAAAAATCATTAATAATTCAATTAATAAATAATTTTTAAATTGTTAAAAACATTTTTGAAAACATTTTTTGAAAATACGGATTTTGATAGAAAAGAATTTTGGACTGAACAGCGAATTAATGCCAGATTTTCATTAAAACATATTTTGAGTAATATTAAGTAAGAAAGAGTGGGGAAATGGTGAAATTACATTAAAAATTTATTGAATAACAATATTAGAATAAAATATATTGATATTAATATTTATAAGTCCAATAATTTCCTCAATGGATTCTTAAATAAAAAACAACCTCAGATAACGATGAGATTGTAAAATAAACCCTTACCACTTTGGTAACTATTGAATCATAATTTCTATTAATGAAATAATAAAAAATGAAATGTATATACCAGGAATATAAATAGTTTCATGATATAACATATCAAAATGGATAATGTATACACCCCATAAATTAATAAGTGGTGAATGTGGCGTAATTCTCATAGAAGTCAAAGTGTGATGAGAAACCATTTCCACAGGTTAAAATTCCATTATGTATGTCTGAACCACCAGTATAATAAATATATATTTATTATATATCTATTAAAAAATCATAATAATATATATCATGCCATATATTATTTATTTATAGTATTTTACCACCCATTTGATAAAAACACTTTGTTAAAATCACTTTTTAAAGTAGTAATTGCTTCATTTTTAATGTATATTTTAGTAAAGTAATTTTAGACCTTTTAATTTGATCATGGATACATAAAATTTAAAATTCTGACCACGATAAAAGAAATTATATATATTCCTTATATATTTATTTATAATAATCTTTTAATCATACATATAGAAATTAGATTGCACTGTTCATGGAGGCGGGAAGAAATACGTACGCATGGACATTGATTCTATTTTTCTCAATGGGTGGAATGAATGGAAAATAAACATTAATGAATTTTCACATATTATTTATTATATATATATTTTATATTAATAAAATATATCCTTAATAACATCTATGTAAAAATAAAATGACAAACATTTCACATCCTTTCGTGGAGGCGGTAGTCCACAATTACGCACGAGCGACATTATTTTTTTATAAAAACCTATAAGGTAAGAAGTCAGAAGTAATATTTTTTAAAAAAAAGAATATTTATATAATAAATATGACATATATCATTACCTTTAACCTTAAAAAATTTAATTTAAATTTTAATCAGAAAATGAATCACATCATTTCGCGAGGCGGTAATTTGTCGTACACACGAGCGACATTATCATATCCCTCAATGAATAGAAAGTAAGATGGTATATGTGATATAATAATTAAAAATGTATATAAATTTTATAAATATAATATTCTTATTTTAAATACATCATTATATCCATCATTAAATAGTGGTGGTAGAAAATGAATTGCATCGGTTTACGAGGCTATAGTCCGTCATACAAATGATTAACAGTTTTATTTCCCATTTTATAGAAGTGTAGATGGATATTAATTATTAAAATAATATAATAACATACAAATTTATATTTTATATTTCTTTTATTATATTATAATATTTGAATATGTTTTTAAGGATATGGTAGAATAAATAAAACAAATATGCATGTTTAATAATTGTTCATCTTCTTCGAAGAATATCTTTAGGTTTATACCTAAATCCTTCATAGGAGAGGGTGATTATAAAAATAAGGCCTCTAGGACATTTTTAGTAAATTAATTAATCTATTTGGCAATTTATTGGTCAATACAAAGGGTTTTGGATGTTTGGATTGGGGAGTAGAGGGGGTGGCTATTTATAAGTTGGGAGAGGACACACATCGAATTTTTAAAAAACTAAAGTGATACCCCTATTTTTATCAAGAGATAAAGAATAAAAAAATGGGTAATTATAGATCCTTATAGGTGATAAATTCTTAATATTTCAATAAATTCATTTTTGGAAAAGTTTTAGGTCATTTTAAACACTTATATTCTTAGATTAACCCCATGGTAAACACATTTCTACCTCAACCGTGGTAATTAATTTTTATTGCTTTCACTATTAATTATGGTTAAAAATTAATTTTATATTATTAGATAATATAAATTATTCTTATTAAAAATATTGAATCAATTTTTCTAAATTTAATTCATAGTTCTAGAAGAATTCAATTTAACACTAAATCATAGACGCAATGAAAGAGTGGTTTTTCAAAAAGAGAATTCTCATAAATATATGTGTATTTAATAGAGAAATTCAATATGAAATTGATTAGAATGACCTAAATTAGTTAAATTTAAATATTATTGAACTAATTATAATTTAAATCAAATAAAAAATATAATTTTTTTGTACATAATTTTTTTTTTAAAAGATGTGTTTAATAAAAAATAGTGTTTCTTAGTAATCATCAAAACACATAATCATTAGAGAAAATACTAAAAAATAACACAAAGATAATTAGGAAAATTAGATTTAATTTTTTTTATTTTTTTAAAAAATATATACAATTGGTAAGAAATAATTTTAAATTATTTTTGTAACACCTGACTAGACCATCTTTTAGAAAAATACAGTTTTTTAGAGAACATTTGTTTTTCTTTCAAATGGTTCCCATTTAATTTATATTTAATAGATAACCATTGAATTTATTTTATATATTTTTAAACCATATAATTTTAATAATTTATTTAGTATTATTCATACCTTCCAGCTTAATGGCTACATTATAATGTTCATGCTTAAATAAAAATATTTTAATAGAGTATCATGTTTCATTCAAACCTGGTATTTCATGCATTTCAAAATATTGAAGAGATTGATTTTTTTAAATAAATATATTCTAATTTATTGTGGAATTATATTCTCTTAAAATCTTAATTTTTTGTGTCATTATTGATATCAAACAAGATGTTACACTTTTAAAATCTTAGGTTATTCAATTTGACCCCCTAAATAATTGCACCTCACAATGTAATCTTGATCCCAAAAACTAAGTATTTGAAAATTGAAAATAAATATTTTAGAATCCCATGCTATAATAGGGTTATTAAAACAACCTCCTGAAAAGAGAAAATGGAAATTTTAACAATCATCTAGAATAACACATAACTAGGTTTCTAAGTTAGAGAACATTGGTTGGAAGTGAATATATGGACATGGATGAAAATCATAAATAATTATAGAGCGTGATAAAGATAATTGTTGAAAATAATGTGGGTGATACAGAGAAGGCTAAAGACTATAAAAAAATCTGTAAAGGGTGAAAAGACCACCATTTTATAAAAAATGATGGTATTAAGATGACATTTTTTTAATATCATTTTATTAGTGTTTATAAATTCATTTGTTATCTATGAATATAAATAAATATACTTATTTTATATATTTATATTTCATAATCACAATTTTATCATTTTCCACTTCATCTCTTACTCTAGGAAATGAATATCAATAAATGATCTTTTTTATGCCCGAAGAACTAAAATTAACTTTTAATGGATCATAAGATCAATAAAATAGTTACAAAATATTCTAATTATCCTTACTAAAACCAAAATTATTAAAAAGAGTAATCAAATAACAACCAAATTTCAACTTAATCTATTCAATGAATAGTTGAGATTAATTCTTGTCTGAAATATGTCTAGCCAAATTTAGAATGAAGGTCACTAAATCAACATTATATTTCCCAGACAATATAAAGTGGATCTTAATGTCAGATTCCAAATATTTGAATAATATTATCACCATTAAACCTTAATGAAAACATGAATGCCTCAAAATATAAAATCTCATGTTTTAAAATATATTCAATAAATCCAAACATGAAGTAAACTATAGAAAAGATAACACAAACCATCAAATCACTAACCAATTTCATGGTCACCAATGTTATCCCATAAACTTCTCTTCATCATTATTATCTCAATAATGAGTACATGTTAAGGGTTATATCCAATCAATCATGTGTTTTATAATAATATAATATTTCCACTAAATCACTTTTTCTTTTCATTGATACCATTCAATATACGATCTCCAATACTTAAGAAAAGTACCAAAGTACAATCCTTATACATTTCATAATTATCATAATCAGAATTTAATTGATAAAATACTCATATAACATAATTATTGTACTAAAAAACACGAAAATTATTCATTCCACTTATTCTATATAAATATCACAATATTAACATTGATCCCATAGCTTCTTTTTAGGTATATTCCCTTGATGATTGTGTAATTTTTTGTGTAGTTCTCCATATCCTTAAAGTTGAATCATTGAACTTTGGAAATTTTTTTATTTACCTTGAAATTATAAACATGGTTCAATTTATCTCCATACTTGTAGAAAACTTCCATTCCATTCATGAAATTACCAGGGGGTTTCTTTCCACAATTTTCACATAGGAAAATAATTTTTTCCCTTCTGACCTTTATCCATAATTTTATACATATTACTCTTCTTCTCATTCATCCCTTAAAATCAATTATACTTATAGAATTATTTCTCTATCTTTATAACACATGATACTATGTCCTTTTAGGATAATAAAGTTTAAGATATTAATATGTTTGATAAATTGGCTTAATACCATAAAATAAATAGCCAACCTTTCCCTTTATATTATGTGTATAGCCTATGGCATCGCTTTCTTACCTTGTAAAGTTGTCTTCATACATAGAAAAAATTTCAACTTACTTTTTTCTTATATTAAAAAATTTAATATTTATATCCTATCATTCCTCGTGAGGAAAATACTTTTCCATGAAGTGTACCTTAAAAACCTTCGATTCCATGTTTTTTTATTTTTTACTCATCCTTAGTGTTTTGAATCTATGAATTCAACTAATCCACATCTCCTGAGAGATAATAAACTTACCTGAAAACTTTCTACCTTTTATTTATTCCCAAAGTGAGAAATATCTTCTCTATGAAACTTTTCCATTTCTTAGCTAAAAAATGATTTCAATCCCATTGAATGACAGTGGTTTCTGAAACATGAAGTTGGAAAACATTATCAAACCATGTGGTGGATCAAAAGGCAGATCCATAGAGGAAATGTTATTTCTCATAAACTATGTCATATTCCCTTATGTGGCTATAATTTCATCACTTCCAGCTACAAATCCTTCTCCATCTTAATTATCTTTCCCAAGGGGGAAATACATACATGGGGAACTATCATTGGTATGTTTCCTATTCATTACACTATGTTCCATCTCTAAACAATGATATACACTATATTAGATCATAAAATTACGAAACATAATGTATAATACCAATAATAGTGAGATATATAACATAAAATGAAACATTTGTGCATATAAAATATCATAATTATAAAATTGGTTTATCTGGAAAATTTTATAAATTAATAGAATATTTTTAAATCCATTACAGTTGTTCATTAAGAAAAATTAAATTAACCAAAGAATAACCCCCGAGATTATAAAACTAGATGTATAGTATGGTCTATTTTTAGGTACCACATAATACTTAAATCAATACTGATGTGACTTTTCTGGATTTTTACCCCTAGGTACATCTATTCTAGAACTACGTACACTTTTAGTATCTAGATAAAGATTTATTTCTAGGAAACCACATAATCTCTAACTGACCGTAACTATAGGATGTTATCCTATATATAAGTATATACTTAAATTTTTTCATAGGGTTATATTATATAATACATTCTTTCCAAAATCTAGTTCCCAATATTTTTACTAAACTTCATATGATACCATCTGTAAATAACCCAAACCCTATAGCCCAGGGTATGTAGTTAGTTTATTACATTAGAATATGGTTAAAGGAATCTCATCCTGAATGCCCGAATATTTTATTTGTCTTAGTATGCTAGATACTTTCTTGAAATTCACATTACATTTTAAAACATAAAATAAAAATTTTTTTCTTTTTAAACTCCATTATTCTTCCTAGAATATTTATTCATATCAATCACAAAACACTTCCTAGTATCACGATAAAAAGAAAAATAAGAAAGGGGTGAGCGTAGATGCTAATTAATGGTTAGTATACATCAAACGATATTATAAATAAATAATCATAATCAATATGGTATGATAAACAACTAAAACACATTTCATTTAAACAATAAATTGAGTATAATATGGAAGAAAAAATGATGGCCAAATAAATCCATATAAATAATCACATAATCTTGAAATGTATACATGGAAATTAAAGTTAATAAAATAATTACATAGAAATTACTAACTGATATCACAATGAGGAAATTCATAATGTTAGAAATATGAAACATATTATCAAAACCTTTCACAAGATATTTTGAATCTGTGGGTAGAAAACCATCTGATTTGGCTAAATTATTTTTCTTATTAGACCTGTGGATGCATCGGGGCTCTATCTGTAACTGAGCCCAAACCATCACTTAATATGTCTAATTTATTCCTAATATGAATGGTTTAAAACATTATTAGAATAAAAATTTTTATTTAAAAACTATTAGTTGAAATGTGAATACATACACTAATCAAACAAACATATTTATAAACAATCCATAATAATATGGTGAATAGTAATAAAATTAAGCATCCTCTAACAAAATGGTCTTAAACCATCAAAATAAATAATAAATATTATGTGAATACAAGATATTCCCATTAAATCATATATATAATAATGGGTTGATGTCATTTATGAGTAGAAATACCATAATAATGTCATTAAAAACACTTTTTTGGAAAATAATCATTATACTTTGAAAAAAAAAATTTAAATAAAAGTTATCTGATAATTTTTAAAATAATTTTTTTAAAATAACCTTATAAAATTATAAAATAATCATTAAAATATTGAGTGTCTATAATGGAAGTAAATTTTTTTATTTCAGTATATGTTAAAATAAATATTCCTTTCACTTTTTTCAGTAAAATCCAAATTGCCTTGTTTTGAAAACAATATAAGGATTCCGTTAAAAAATTTAAATTAAAAATGGATAATAATTTATTTAATAAATCATATGTAAAAGGTTAAAAAATTTATTTTTTTAGAAAACATTGATTTTGATGAAAATGGATTTTTGGATGAAGTGATAAATAGAGTTGGATTTCATTAAAATTGTTTTCATAATAATTTTAAGTAACAAAGATTGTGAAAATGGTACTATTACTTGAAAAGGATAATTTATAAGAACAATGGAAAAATAATTTTAGTTTAAGAGAGATATATTAAATAATTCCCCCAAGGGAGACTTAAATAAAAATAATCTAGAAGAATGATGAGATTGTAAAATAAACCCTTACCACTTTTGTAAATTTTGATTCAAAATACCCATGAATGAAATAACTTCAAATAAAACAAGAAATACCATGAATAGAAATAGTTTCAAGATATAACATATCAAAATAAGTAGTATATACACCGCACAAAGGAATACGTGGTGAATATGGCGTATGTCTTACAAAAGTAAAAGTGAGACAAGAAATGATTACCTCATATTCAACTTCCTCCATATGTGTCGAACATCATATATAATAAATATACCTTTATTATATATCTATTACAAAACCATAATAATATATCTCATATCATATATGATTTACCTAAATACTTTTGTCACTTTTTTATTAATAACACAGTTAAAATCACTATTTTTGGTGGTAACTACATCATTTTTCATGTTTCATTTAGTTTGGTAATTTTGATCCTTTTAATTTTATCATTGATAAATCATTTAATTAATTTTTTATATTATAAATTTATCATATATGTTTATTTTATATGTATTTATAGTAATATATTAATACTATAGATAGGAAATGTATCACACCATTCATAATACAGTAGGTCGTATGTATACATGAATGATGTTTCCTTTTTTTATGGAAGGAACTAATAGAAAATAAATATTAATAAATATATATAAAATAATTATTATTTCATATATATCATTTATATTAATCAAATACACCCTTATTACTATCTAACTAAAAATTAAATGAAAAACATTTGACATTGCTATGTAGAGGTGGTAGTCCACATGTATACATGATCGATGTTTTGAATTTTCTAATATATTAGAATGTAAGAATTTATATTTGATTATATATTTCATTAAATATGGATAGAGCATACATATAAAAAATATTCAATAAATTTAACCTAACTACCATTCATGTAAATCATATGAAAAAAATGAATCATATTACTTCATGTGGTGGTATTACGCCATACGCACGAGTGACATTATCGTATCCCCCATGAAATTGAAAGTGAGAATGTATATATTATATAATTATTATAAATGTATAAAAAAGTCATAAATATCATATTAATATTTTAAATCCATCATTATATTATTCCCTAAAAAATTGTGACTGAAAAAAAATTACATCGATCTGAGAGACGATAGTCCACCATGCACATGATCGATGGTTTTGGTCCCCATTAGATGGAAGTGGGGATAGATCTAGGTTGTTCAATTAATATAACAAAATATTATTATATAGTATATTATAGTTTTTTTATATTATCATATTTCAATAAGGTTTTAAGGAGGTGGATGAAAAAATAAAAAAAATATTCGCATTTAATAATTTTACCTCTTCTATAAAGATACAATTTAAATTTATTCATAAATCCCTCCTAAGAGGGATTATGAATGAAAATAAGGAATATAGGATATGGTGAGGAAATTAACTCTTATCTTCTTAGTTTAACACCCTAATAAACCCATTTTTACCCAAACCACGATAATTAATTTTTATCTATTAACACTATTAATTATGGTAAAAAATATTTTTAACTTATTGGAAAATATAAGTTATTAAGATTACAAATATGGACTCTCTTTATAAAAACACAATTCATAGGAGTGGAAGAATTAAATTTAAAATTATACCACAAACATGATGAAAGATAGGTTTTCTAAAGTGAAAATTCTCATTAGTATAGAATGATTTAATAACAAAATTCTATATGAAATTTTTTAAAATTAAAAAAATCCTTAAATTTTAATATAATTTAACTAAATTTTATTTTAAATTAATCCAAAATTATATTTATCATTGTAAATAATTAAAAGGAAAATTAATTTTTCAATAAAATTGAATTGTTTTTCACAATTCACCAAAGAATTAATCTTTTCATAGAATGGCCAAAATTTACGCAAGGATAATTTTGACCTGTATATTTAAAAAGTAATTTTTTTTCTAATTTTTTTTATAATTGGGAGAAATTAATATTATATTATGTGGGAAAATCACAACTTGACCACCTTTTAGAAAAATAAAATGTTTCTTTTTCTTTATAATATGCTTTTTTTATTTCAACTAAATAGATAACCATTGAATTTATTTTATACATGAGTAAGAAAAATAATTTTTATAATTTAGTAACTACTATTATTATTTATAAACTTATTATCTAGTTTATAATGGCCATATTTAAATCATAATATTTTAATTTAGCATCGTGTTTTGTTCAAACACGGTGTTGCATTAATTTAATGCTATCAAAGTGATTGAATTTATTTAAAAAATAAATATATAATAAATTATCACGGTGTCATATTCTCTTTTAGTCTTGGGGTTTCATGTTACACATGCTATCAAACATGATGTTCCTATTTTAAAATATTGAGATGTTATACTCCTGAATATTCATGTAATGGAGTAAGATATGAAGTATAAAATTGATCATAGAAAAACTAAAGGATAAAATTGATATTATTACATAAATAAAGATGATACCTAGATATTTTTTCACCTTTTAAATTCTTGACCATTTCTAGATTGTAGTTTACCACTTGGCGCTTCTATTGATCATTTATCAAGGTCATAATATATTCTATATATCTCTCCTAAGGATGTATATACCTAAACCTTCACATGTATAAAAAATTGGGGTCATACCACTAGAGCGTGATCATTACAATGTGGAAAAACCAGCATAATTGTTTCATCAAATATAGAATCTTCAATGAAACAAGTCCACTCGACTGCTCAGTGTTTTGTGAAAAAATCATAAAATAGATAAATCTATGTGGGAAATTGCAGTTGTGATGATGCAGAAGGATCATCAATTGTTCGTAGTAGAGTGAACAAATTCAAAGGGAAAATCCATTTTACGGGGGTAAAATTTAACACCCTAAACATTTGTGAATTTTGATTCAAATAAATTTAATATCTTATATATCTTGTGTAACATGCAATACTAAGTTTAAATACAATGTGACATACAATTAAAACAAGATTATTTAATATGATATTTATCACCTTGCCACTGGAAGGGTGTGTATAAATATTACCAACTAAATTATGAAACATATGGTTTACAAATATATAAAAAATTAATTATTTGGAAACCAATGAATTATAAATTAAAATAAAAAACCATTTGAAAATAAAGGAAATATTTTTCTATAAAACTATTTTTTTGCACACAAACTCATTTTATCTCAATAAATTAAATACATCACCTCCGGTGAATTATTGTAATTTAATTTATAGATTAAATATTCATTCAATTTTTTTAACATTCATCTTATATGTTTTCTAGTTATGAGATAAGAAGAAATCAAATTTTACACTTATAAATCATCATGTTAAAAAAAGTACTTTTGTCACATTTTTCACACTTATTTTAAAATTATTTTCCCCACATTAACAAAATTTATTTAAAATAATTAATATTATTTTTTAAATCATAATGTAAAAAATATCTTAGAGTTAATTTTTTTATAATTTTCTGAAAAGATATTTTTTTCAATGAATAGTGAAAAATACTGGGTTTATTAAGAATTTTCTTTTTGTTGAATGCATTTAAAAACATCTATGTTGTTTTAAGATTGGTTTAAAAGTAAAATTCGTTAAATTATATATCTTATAATTCAATTAATTTCATTTTAATAAATTTAATAATTAATTTTTTAATTAAAATATTTTATTCTTTGGAAAATCGTCTCTTTAGAAAACTGGTTTTTTGTCGCGTCTGAGGGATTAATCAAAAATTAAATTATTCCACTTATTTTATTTTAATTTTATAAAATAGGTTACATAATTTGAATAATATTAAATAAAATTATATAATGAGGTAAAATTAATTTTATCATAAATATTAATAAATAAAATAAAAGTTATTTACCACGATTAAGGTTAAAAGGGGGTTTTGTGCATCACATGTGCATCTATTAAAATTAATATTACAATAAAATAGAATTTTTATTTAGTATATTAGATTTAATATTTCTAATAATTAAGTTCAAAATATCTATAAGGTCTCATTTTAATTTTATTGTTAAGGGATAAATTAAATAGGTAAACAAAAATATAAAAGTTGTCGTGGGGAAAACTAAAATGGTAAAATTAATTAAACTTAAATGATACAAAATCAGATGTTTAAGAAATGTGTTTTTTCTATATGTTTATAGAATATATAATATATAAAATATAAAATATATTATTTATTATTTTTTAGGAACATGGGGTAATATTTACTTCCCATTATTGAATATTTTTGGGTATTTACAAAAAATACACTCCCAATTATAAAAGGGAACATACTCCTCTCACTTATTAACACATATTAATAACTTTGGCTTAAAAATAACCTGAAACAAATATCTCTTAAACATTATAAGATATATTATGGAGCTACCGTTCTTTCCAAAAGGCCGATATAAGGGTTATTGATAACATATCACAAGGAGTTTTTCTAATCGAATGTAACAATCATTAATATAAACTTTATTTTATTACTTCTTCTCTTTAAACCTTCATCATGTACTAATAATTCCAATATGATATCAAATTTACCTTAAATATAATTATAAGTTATTATATTGATGTAATAACCAATATCCATATCCTTTTCTATCAAATGGGAGATGAAATTGGTGATCTTGTTTACAGGGGACTACCGACTCACGAATAAATGTAATTCATTTCCGATCATCACCTATAATAGCTGTGTATAATGATATATTTCATTATTATATATTATATATATTAAATTATTAATATATAGTAATTATAATATCAATTATAACATCTTACTTTTCATTCCTTGGGAATATGATGATATTGCTAATGTGTACGACAGACTACCCCCTTGAAAAGTATTGTGATTTATTTTTTAATTACACTTTACATGGATAGTAATAAGGATAAATTTAATGAATAAATTTAGTATATTTGAAATAATAATTACTCTTTAATTTTTATTAATTGTTTACCTTTCTTTCATTCATCCTTTGAGAAAATGAAAAGATTATTCATTTGTACGTATGACCTTCCATCCTTACGAACGATGTATTTAATTTTACCTCTATTACTTTTATGGATTACTCTAAATACATATATAATGTATATATATGATAGTTATATCATTGTTAAATAATTTGAGAATATTTTACCATGATCAAAGTGAAAGGACCAAAAATAATAAATCAAAACATACAAGAAAAACAAAGTTGTTATTACCCAAAACATGATTTTAACAAGGAATTATTAATAAATGGGTAATAAAAGATCATAAGTAAATTAGATAATGTATTATATATATATATAAGTATTTCTTTTGAATATATTTATAATAAACTGATATTTATTATACTAAATGTTCAAACATGTACAAAGGATGTCAAGACTTAATGTAATGGATTTCTAGTCTCTCTTTTATTTCTAGGGGACATATATCATATTCCTCTATTGTTTCTTATTTGTTTTCTATATACTACCCCTTAATGTATTTCATATTTCTCTTCATGAAAATTATTTGATATAAATATCCATATATGACTTTATCTTTCTCTGGTGTTATAATTCAAATGTAACCAATGTAATAAGGGTTTTATGTTAGAATATCATTATTTGTTGGGATTGTTTATAATTATGATTTAGATGGTGAAATACTATGGTATATTTCTCAATAACTTCATGAATTTTATTATCCTATAGTTATTTCTTTAGAATATAGATTTTCCCTTCATTTTCCCTTATGTACTCATGATTCCAAAATACTTTTTAAAATAAAAACCAACTGTGTTCCTCTCTTTGGTAAAAACCCTTTTTTATTCTATATCCATGTGTTTTAAACTATATTAAATTATTTTTTAATGTTCCTCTATGATTGTTTTAATTTAATTTTTAACTTTTTATAAATTACTTCCAAAAAATTAAATAGAATATTCATTTTTTCTAGATATGTCCCATTTGGATTTTCCTAAAAATATGAAAGGAATGTTTTTTAACATGTATGACATTAAAATCATTTTATACCATCATGAACACTAAATATTTTAAATAACTATCAATATTATATTCAATGAAAATTATTTTCATATTTATTTTTGAATTCTTCCTTTTAAAAATTTAATTTAATGTGAATCTTTTATTTTATATAAGAAATGTTCCTAGTAATATTTCAAAAACATTTTCTATATATGATAAAATCCCTTGAGGTTACTTCTTCATTATTAGGGATATAATACAATGATACCATCATTATTCTTTACCACTATAGTTTATTATAATGATTATAATATGTTTATCAATTCTATATCTTTTAAATGGGTTTCGCTATGATGAAATTTTTATGAATCCCATTTATTTTAATGGGTTTTGATAGGATGCATGTGTTACAAAGATCATTTATATTCACAGGTTCTAATATAATTAATTTTTGATTATATTGTGGCACACATATATTTTATCATTATTATGTGATGGGTGAGACCTATATGTCCCGCTAATTTATTGGGTAAATATTGGTAACTCATGAGTTAATTATGCAACATGTGAAACTAGTTTTATGGTCAAAATGTTATGCAAGGGCCTGATTTTATGTCCATAAGGTTATGGATGGAATTTCTTTTTTATTTCAATAAGGTTACACATGGACCCTTTATAATATATATAATTTCATGCGTTGACCTTCTTTCAAGTACATATATCTAAGAGAGGGAATAAATTCAAGTCCTTACCTTAATGAGTGAAAAAAATCTATTTAAAAATGTTCAAACTGATGTAATATTATGTCTATTCCATAATTTTATGTCTTATTACAATGTTATGATTTCATAGATTATGATATTTTATTCCATTATGATTAATTTCATATGAACAACCAAGATTTATACCATGAATCATGTTTAGGATCTATAACAAAAGTGTATGGTTTTCAAATGTTATTATCAGCTTCTCATAAGCTTATTATTATGTTATGTTGATATCTCCCTATTTTAAAATTAATGTGTATCTGATCTCACCCTTTATTATTCGTTATTTACCGAGGTTATGAATAATGGAATTAACTATGATATGTATAAAACGGTGATTTTTATGAGGAATTTTGTGGGAGATAATGTGGTTCACTATGAATTAGTTTATTATCATTCTATTTTTTCAAAAAACTTAAATGGTATGATCATTGGGAATGTATTTGTAAAATTTATTTAATATTTATCTAAAAATATGTAATATATTTGTATAAAAGTATTGGATTCATTACATGTTTCCCATAATGAAGAATTTTTTTTCTTTCTATGGCCTTTAAAAAAGACTTGACAAGGGTTTCCAGACTAGTTATTTTAGACAAGAGATACCTCATGGTTTCATGCCTGTCTCAATGCTCTCACCATCCATTTTAATCATTTCATTTTGTTCAAGAACAAACCACAGATAGTAAAACAACCAGAATATATGGAAAAGTTGTATATCTAGAAATGGGGAAAAAATCACTACATGTATATCCCAAATAATCTATCTATTTCCAAAACCTCATCATATCATTCACTACACTCCCCATGAAGGAATGGTGAGACCCATAATGGAGAAGACCACTCTCTAGGACTTTGGAACAACTTCAAACTCTATCTCGACACCAAAATGACTCATGAAAATTCCAAGGATTGTATTATAATGTTAGAAAAATTGAATTATAAAATACTAAAAAATCCTATTCAAGGAGAATTAAATCCAAACACAAATAAAATAAAAATTAAATGGGTATTAGAATTGCCACCATGTGAGACACTTATCAAGAATATTTACAACACAAGAGCACAAACACCTCGATTATAGGAAAAAATTGAAAAGATAAAAACAATCAACTCCAAAACACTATCCAAAGGGAGATACCACTCAAATAATAGGAAATATAAAAACAAGGAATCAGTGTAAAAAACCATCTCATATGTTAGATAAGGGTTAACAACCTCATAAAAATTGATACAAAAAATAACTAAGATTTAATAATCCTAGGGTATTGAGTGCATATATGTGAATCATGTTCCTAATTAATCTACTATATACTAAAATGTATTCATATGACATGAATAAAGGGAATACAAAACTCATGTGAAACATTATCCTAGTGTTCCTAGATCTAAGAAATATAATCCTCAAAGTTTTTTCCATCATCAACATCGATCATGACCTATTCAACTACATGAGAGTCATTTTGAATAAAATATTGAAGTTGGGACACGTTGAACACATTATGAATCTAGATTAACCATGGGGAAGTTCTATTTGGTACGTGATGACTTAAAAAAAGTGATCACCCTAAAAGATAAAAAAACCCATGGAGAAACCTTACTTCAATGACCAAACAATCAATTCCCATGAAGAGGATTTGCCTTTATGAACACATTATCTCTCCCATAAAACTCTAGAGGTGTCCTTCTATAATCAACATAGGAATTTTAAAAATCCTACACTTACTTCATCCCCTCAAGAACCACTTTAACCATATCCATCGATCTCTATGGTATTATTGGATTGAGAATTGCTTACTCTATTACCCTAGTTGAACACATAAGATAATGGAATGGTTAGTTGTACGATACAATAAAAGGTGGCATACCAATGGTGGAGAAAATACAATTACTTTATGAAAAAATAAACAAAGGTAGATTCCTCATATATGAATCTCCAAAATACAATACACAATCATGCAATATGCCTTCTAGAGTCATGATATTTAGTAGTGTTTTATCATTAATCTATGGGTGAAAAGGTATTCTAAGATAAAACTAAGAGAAAAAAACTGTTTGAGATCATATAGACAACCAATAGGTAAAATTAATATTATGATTATAGATGATCATAATTGGGACTCCATAGAGTCTCACCACCTCATACTGGTACTTCCTCAACTGAACCCCCACTAAGCTCGACCCCTTAATTATAATGAAGAGAGACGACTTTGTCAAATGGTCAAATATCACCTATATGACATCATAGACTCCCTAATCTCATGGAGAACTAGTGATGAAGTCTATAAAAATATTTTCCTACTTATGATAAAGAATATATAAAGGTTGGAGAAAGCTATTGGGAACACAGTTTTGTCCTTCTCCTTTTGGAAGACTAAACACTGCAATATAAAATCTTCCAAAAAATGCTTAAATATTGTCCATAAAAAAATTACCTTTCTTAGAAGTGTACATCTTTTTTCATGTTAGGATGTACCACCAAAGGTGATATGTGTAACTCATGTCTAAATATCTCATTCATCAATTATGGGAGGAAAATACTCCCTTTGAAAAATACCCAGTGTTGGCCATCCTTAGACCAACCATCAGGGGCATCGCCACATAAAACTCAATCTTACCTGATCTCTACCTTCGCATCCATTAGTTAGGTATCCTCCACCTACTACACCAAATATGACTACTTTGTCGTCTGAAAAAGGGATCCCTTACCACCAACCTCTCCCACATCAATATGCATCATAGAGTGGTATTATGTTAGTATTTAAGAATATCATTCCTCATACACAACATCACTATGTAAATTCTTTCTTAGTCGATCATCTACAACATTACTCATCAATAGGGTGTAATAAATATCAAATTAATAGTCTGAGAAAAATTCCAACCAATTTATTTATAAAAATTTCATTTCATGGAAATATAATACATACCTTATACTCTTCTGATCAGTGAAGTACAAAAAAATTTCAAATGTGAGGTAGTTTCGCCACAACATTAAGGAAAAAAATACTTCTAGCTCACAGTAGGACGCGAAAAGTCATGGGAAACCTCAAACTAAAATACCCATTATTGAAAATGAAGTATTTAAGTACTGAAAAACATCTGCATCACATTATCAATATCTTTTTAACACTAGTAAGTCTATAAGAATGGATGGTGATTTCTTGTCAAGGCTATCAGATAAGTAGAAATCAAAGAGTAGTTGGTACAAACGTCTTGTAAAGTCTTACAAGACAATATAAACCCCACACCACTATATCATTTTTGTGAACTAGTTAAGAAATGATCACATTAATCTTTGAAAGATCCATATAAAATATATTTTGATACATGGAATTCCCTCTGAAATAAACTTCATGATAGAAGTACTGACACTTCAATAGATTCCCAAACATCTTTTAATGGTTATGAAATCCCAAGAATATATATTGTTTTTATATGTAACCTCCCTAAAATATTCATTATATAAGTATTTAATAATTGAAAATCACTTGAACCGATCCAGGAACTCTTACAATATATCATTCATCAACCCAATGAACACAACTAGGTATTTTTTCACACCAAATGCCATTAAAATGAACAAATAATGCTCATAATGACATTATAATATAGCCTTTGATATATCTTGATCTTTTACCTAAATCTGATGACATCCTGATCATAGATCAAACTTAAAAAGCAATTAGCTCCTTTAGGTAGATCGAATTAAACATAAATTGTTGGAAGATAATATTGATTCTTCAGTAAGACCTAATTTAAGTTTCAGTAATCAATACACATGTATATAATGCCAATATTTGGTCCTTAAAAATAAAATTGATGCACCCAAAAGTGACATAATTATCCAAATAAAACCTCACTTAAAAGGATCATCGATCTGTACCCACAACATTCAAAATTCAATTGAATATTCATGTATAGAGACATCGAGGTTGCATTAGCACCTTCATAAATCCCTATCATAAAGGAACAAAAAAATACTTCCTAAATTCCTCATAAAACATTTTCACCACAAATGAATCCTACTACTATATTAGAGAACAATTTATCTAAAGAATATCTATATATTCTCTAACTAGACTTATTTCATTGAATCTAAAATGGATCACTAATAATTATTTGAACATTAGCACTAAAACACATGGATTTTCCTCCTCCATTTGTCTTGTGGGTTGAACTAATCCCTGTGGAAATATTTGGGCATGTCATACTGAACATCTTCGGTGTAAACCAGTAGAGTACATCAACCTAGATTCATTCCTATAAAATAAAAAATAGTAAGAGACTTCTAAATCCAGATTACAAAATATTTATGACTAATTAATTATTGAAGCTTTAACCTAATAATGTGGTCTAACCATTTCGAGCATATGTTCAATGAATAATTTTGAATTTTCCTTTCCTCAGACTTTACCCACTAACTAGTGTCACTTCACTTAGTATGATTAGGAAAATTTAAATTTTATGGGGGACCTAAATACCTATGTATTAGCTTGTCTCCTATATTTACCTCACTTAATATGTTAGTAATTCACTATTTGTCTACAGGACAATGTCGTCCTCACCATTTCCTACCACCAAAATAATTCTTATATATCTACATGGCCTTGAATACCATTCTGTCACTACCACATATAAGGACCCAAACATTTCATACATATATATCATATCTTATTAGAAAAAAATTTATTATATAACATAGTGATCCACACCAGAATAGTTTAGTTCAAGTGCATTTGGAAACATGAATGCATAAAAATTGTTTTATAACTGAACTATATCATCTCCCATTAAGTTATTCATAACTATCACCCTTCATGGAGATGTAATACATAACACCTTTCTTTATAACACGAGGAAAGGAAATATAAGAAAGGATGGTCTCAGATTCTTAGTTTGGGTAAACAAGGGATATATCAACATAACATGAGGATAAGGGTATACTAAAATGATATTAATATTTTAAAACCATACCCTATATATTATAGATCATAAAAATGAGTCTGGCCATAAATCATTGTAGTTTATAAGACATAAATCCCAATGGAATAAAAAAACCTGAACAATGAGAACTTAATTTTTTCATAAGACATATATTTTTTGCATAAAAATAACTAAAGAATATAATTTCATTAGTAGAAACATATTAATACTTAAGGATATCATATAGGAATGATTTTACTCTCTCAAACCACCATAGTACACAAGGTTCACTCCAAAGACAATCACAGTTTAAAAAAGTCCCTTACTAAACTGGGTTTAATTCCCATTCTTATCTTATTTATATCATGAGATATCAATATTTACCTAATGAATTATATGAAGACATATGTCCCACCCATCACATAATGAAAATTATACATATTTATGCCACAATTTTATAAAACATTTATCATACCAGAACCCATGAAACATAAACGGGTTTAAAAAACATTTCATCTTACCATAACCTGTGGAAAAAGAATGGGTTTGATAAATATCATGTAATCATAAACATAAAACAACTAGTGAAATAATAAGTTTGGTATCATTTTATTTGATCTATACTAAATATTAAGTAACATTAGAGGATGTTATCTTATATTTAAAATTATTTTTAATGATCTCATGGAACATTCCTCGAGGAAAATAAACATTTCAATTTGAAAATAGCATTATTAAAAAAATAAAAGTTCTCAAAAAATTATGAAAATAATTTTCTTTTAAAATTATATTTGAAAAATATAATTAATTACTTAAAATATTGAGTGGTCATGATAGCATAAAACAATCTGCATGCCATACATGATAAAATAACACTTCCTTTCATATTTTAGATAAAAAGTCAAAAGTAACTCATTCAGAAAATGACAAGAATATTCTTTCAAAATCATAGTATGAATATTTAAACATGGTAAAATTTTCTTTAATAAGTAATTATAGATTAGTGAAAACATTCTTTAAATCATTTTTAGAAAACATGGGAAATAAATGAAAAATGATTTTTTACCAATGAGAGAAATAAAGTATGTTTTCCTTAAAAATAAATTTAAGAATATTGATTATATAAAGGGAATAAAATGAAAGGAAAAAATTTATTTTCATTAAATAACCATATGAGAATTAAATTCATGTGTTTCTTGATATTTATATCATAATATGTCATTTTCAAAAGCATAATCATAGAAAATATTGATAAACAAATATATTGTAACATAAATTTGTTATGACTTTAGTATCTTTTGATTTAAAAGCTCTATGAATAATTTAAAATTATATGGATATGTATATACCATAATTTTCTAAAGATTAATAATAAAACAAACTCATGAGAAGTATTTACTACTCTCAAAAGAAACAAGTGGTGTATATGGCATATGTCCTACCAAAATAAATGTGAGATGAAAGTCCTTTACCTTAAGTATCAAATTCCTTAAAACAAATTTGAACCTAATATATAAAAAATATTGTTTTATTATAAATAAATAAATTAATAATATATATATATATCATACCATACATGATTTACTTATGAACTTCTATTACTTGTTTTTTAAAAATTCCTTTTTAAAATCACATTTCGAGTAACAACTACGTTTTTCTCGAATGTTTTGTTGTCATATTTTCAATCCTTTTACTTTGAAAATGGTTAAATAACATACAGAATGTTAAAAATTATATAAATATCATATATATTAATTATATATGTATTTATATTAATTTATGAATTTTAAAGATATAAAATGAATTATACTGTTCATCTAGATGGTAGGTCGTACGTACACATGAACACTATTTCCATTTTTTAGTGGAGGGAATGGAAGGAAGTTAAATATTAAATAAACTTTATAGAGTCATTTTTATTTAATATAAATCAAATATTATCATTAAATTTATCACTATTACCTTCCATAAAAAGCGTAATTGAAAAACCAATCACATCAATTCAAGAGTTGGTATTTCGTCGTACACAAGAGAGATATTATCATATTCCCATATAATGTAAACTATGAAGGTAAATATGATATTCTAAATACAAAATTATAATTATTTTATTAATATAAAATATAAAATATAAATCTGTCATTATATCCACCTATGAGAGGTAGTGATGGAAAACTAATTACATAAGTCTGTGAGGTGGTATTCCTTCGTACACACGGCCAACCGTTTTGTTTCCCATTTGATAGAAGAGAAGATATATGTGTGTTATTAAATTAAAATATTAAAATATAAGTATATGGTAAATACTGACTTAATTAAATTAGAATAATTGAAGATTATTTTAAGGATGTGGGATAAGAAATAAAATAATAATTCTAGGTTAATAATGTTACATATTCTTCAAACAACCTCCCAAATTTATCCCCAAAAAACATCATAGAAGTGATCTCTAATAAAAATAATATCTATTGTATTTGGGTAGGAAATTAAGCAATTTATATGGGTAGATATTGGTTGAACCAAATGGTTCTTGTAGGTTAAATAGGATAGGATAGTGGGTTACCTTTTATAAGTGGGGTATAAGACACACTTGGAATTTTTTAAAAGAAACAAGTGTACCGACATTTTAATCATTCCATAAGGATCCAAAATGGATCATTCTCTAAAATTTGATGACATAAGGGTGAAATATTTCCATAAATTGTATTAGGATATGTGATTTCATTTTAACACTTATCATTTTTGTTTAACCCCCTGTAAACCAGTTTTAACCATACCCATATTAATTAAATTTTAATGTTTTTACTATTCATTTTAACTAAAAGTTAAGTTTTCTATATTATGTAATATTCATTATAATTATTCAAAAAATTGTAAAAATTATTTCAAATACCTTTCATATAAGTTTAAAAATTTTATATAAAAATAAACTCACAGTCATGAAGAAAAATCGGTTCTACAAAAAGAAACATTACATATATAGTGACTGTTTTTATCAGAAAAGTTAACATGAATTTATTTCGAATAAACTATATTGATTTAATAATAACATAGCTAAACTAATTTAAATTTTAAAACATGTTTTTACAATATTAAACTTTCTAAATTCTTTAAGTGAAAAAGACAAATTTTAATAAAAATCGTTATTTTCCACTATTTGCTGAAAAATTATTCATTTAAGAAAATTCAAAAAACATAACCCTAATATTATTTTGAAATTTTTAATACAAAAATGAAGTTAATTATTTAAATATTTTTTATAAAAGTGTGAAAATGTAATTTATTATGTGTTTACAAAATGACATATAAATAATTTTTTGGGAAAAAAGTATTTCCAAATCATATGAATACATTAATAAAAATTAAGTAAGTATTCATAAATATATAGTATTTATCAAAAAAACATTACAGATAATTTTTAAAATGTGATTATTCCTATTCATTCTTCAAAATTTAATGTCTAGGTTATAATGGTCATGTTTAAATATTAATATTCATATCCTATCACAACTCATTAAAATATGGTAATGTGTGTAATACATGATATCAAAGAAAAATAAATTTATTTGAAAAAAAATCATAAAATTATAAATTTCTTATATTATACAGCCCTTAAAATAAATTTCAACATAAAAATTCATAAATCTAATATAAAAAAAGATGATACCTTTGCCTCATCTTTTCCTCTAGATCCCAGGCAGCTTCTTCAAATCGATTTCTTTGCGACAAAACATTGACTAGGTGAGTGGTATTGTTTCATTGAAATTTATATCTATGATATAGAATCTCCATAAATTATTGTTCATTGGAAATATCAAGATTTATTTTTGTAAACTCATATTTCAGTAAATGCGAATGGTTAGGTTTGTACTTCCTTAAAAGAGATACATGGAACACATCACAGGACCGAGAGAGGTTAAGTGGAATCACAAAACAATAAGCCACTATCCTAATATGATCAATAATTATAAAGGGACCAATATAACTTGGGATTAGTTTTCTATTTATAAATCTCATTATCTTTTTCCAAGTATAATTTATTAGAAATTCCTTTTCACTATCTTTAAATTATAAATCATGTCTACGATTGTGGGAATCACTTTTCTACCGACTTTGTATTGCCCTTATGTGTTTTTGAATAACTCTAACCTTCACTTCCAATTCCTTAGCTATCTCACGTACCAATACCTTCTTTTCCAATACTTCATCCTAATAATTTGAAGTTATACACTTATTTCTATATAGGGATTCATAAGGATCCATCTTAATACTTGAATGAAAGTTAATGTTTTGAAAAAAATGACTAAAGGAAGGTGCTGGACCAAGACACCATTAAAATACAGAGAACTAGATCTAAATATATTCTATATGTTATAAATTGTTCCCTTAGATTATCAATCTATATGAGAATTAGATTCATTGTTTAAACTCAACTCCATATCCAGATCATGTTGAAGAATTCACCAAAACATCAACGTAGACCTCAGATCCTGATCGTATACAACAGAATATGGTAATTTATGAAACCTTATAACATTATTAATGTATATCCGGTCAAGATGGTCCAGATAAAAATATTCACGGATAGGTATTAAGTGTGCTAACATCATTAGGCGATTGACTATAACCCATATGGAATTTTTCCCTTTAGTTGTTTTAGAGATTCCAATAAGAAAATAAAGGGTAATTTTTTCCCATTTCCATTCTGTTAAGTTTCATGGATGTAACATCCCCATATAATTTTTTCTCTCTTGTTTAGCATGATTACAATATAAGAATCAAGATATAAACTCTCAAATATCTCTCTTCATTCCATCCCAATAGAAATAATCTTTTAAATATCTATAAATATTTTTACTTCTATGTTGTATAGAGAAAGAAAAACTATGAGATTCCTATAACAAGTCCTTATTCAAATATACTTTGGATCAGACACATAAATGATTCATGAAACTTATCATTCCATCAAAATAATAGTTAACACTTTGAAACATTTTTTACATTATTCTACAACTCTACTATATCGTTCTATAATTATTTAATCTTCATGTGGATATATGGGTGAAAAATAATTTAAAAAATATAATTTTTTTTTAACTTTTTTAAAAATTTCCAGATCCATCCATTGGAAATCTTTAAATATTGGATATTTTGTGATCCTCATCATTGATATGATAACATGAATCTTTTGACTCAAATAATCATTCACCATGTTCTCTTTCCCATGGTGGTAATGTGTTGAGTAATCATAATCATTAATAACATCCAACCATCCTCTCTATCACATGTTCAACTCATTTTGTGTGAATATATACTTTAAAAACATTTGATCAGTATTTATATCACACCTTTCTCTATAATGTTAATTCCTAAATATTTTTAATTAAAATATAAGAGTAGCTAACTCTAAATAATCATTTGGGTACTTTTCCTCACCAACCATCAATAGTCATGAGGCATAAGTAATCACCACAATATTCTACATGAGGATGCATCCTAACCCATTTTTAATGTATCATTATATATTAAAACCCCATCTCCATTGTAGGGTAATGTAATAAAATGTGCACTAAATTATTTTCACTCTGATTTCATGAAATTTTATTCACATTCATCTATCCAAAGAAAATTTTCTCCCATTTAAGTTAAGATGGTGAGTGGATTAGATTGTCATGAGAAATTCCCCACAATCCATCTAAAATATTCACCTAAACAAAGAAACATTTAGATCTCAATCATATAGGTTGGTTAGGGACACCATTCAATAGCCTCTTTCTTTGATGTATCTAACAATATAGCCTCACTTGAAATTATATGACCCAAAAAATGAATCTTTTGTATCCCAAATTTACACTTTATAAATTTTATACATTTCTCCTTCCCTAGGGACATCAACACAATTTTCAAGGGATCTACATTCTCTTTCATTATCATTGAATATATAATAATATCATTTATAAATACTACCACAAATATATTAAGGTAATCTATAAAGACTTTATTCATTAAATCCATGAAAATTACATGGTAATTTATATGGAAAAATGTCATAAATAAAAATTTATAGATCCAATACCATGTATGGAATGTTGTCTTGGGTATATAATCTATATTAACCCCTAATTGATTATATCTAGAACATAGTTTAATCATGGAAGAGTATTAATATTCAGGGATTTGGTAAAAAAAAATCATTAATACAGGGTAAACAATAATTTTTATTGATTATTATCATGTTTAGTTCATAATAATAAACTAAAATTTTCCTCGGCCCATATTTTTTTCTTAATAAAATGGAAAATTTCACCCAAAGGGTACATAGTTGGCTGAATGTATCCCATTTCAAGATTCTTCTTAATTTTCTTCTTTAATTCCTAAAACTCTGTCTCTGATATTCTATTGGGAGACTTTGAAATAGGAATATCACGAGGTATGAGTTCTATTGAGAATTCAACATCACTATTCTGTGGAAGATAATGAAACTATTCCAAAAATGTAAAGACCCAAACTTCTCATACATAAATACAACATGTTTTTAGATGAATATTAATTAAATTTTAAAAATACATTATCGTGGACTGTATAGTTTTAGTTTCTTAGGAGACTTCATTCACCATCTTCTTATTTCATGAAAGATATTCAATATCACTCACAATGATCTTACATTTAGTAATATTTATAGTCATGCCCTACTTAAAACCATTCTTCATAAGATGGAGAATGGAAACATAAGAAAGGGTGACACCAAATACTCACTAAGGGTAAACAAGGTTGATATCAATATAACAAGATCATATGGATATGAGAACATGAGAATAACATTTGAAAACCATACCCTATATATAATAGATTATAAATGTGATTAATGTCATAAATCTTGGTAGTTAATAAGACATGAATTATATAGGAATAAAATAATGTGATCCATGAGAACATAAAATTGGAATAAGAAATAGAATTATGGCTTAGGAATAAACATAGAAAATCATTTCCATAATAGTCGATGATCACTGACAGGGCTATTATAGTGGAATGGGTTCACTCCCCCAAAAATTATAGTAGTCATGGTTCAGTCCAAAGACCATCATACTGGAAAAATTCCCTTACTGAACTAGGTTAAATACCTATCCGTCCTTATAAATATCATGAGATATAAATTTTTACTCAATGCATTGTAGGGAGATTTAGGTCCCATCCCTCCTAGTTATAACATAACCAACATCCTTGGTTATAACATAATACTGAACTTTACTATAACATAACCACCATCACATAATGAAAATTATAAATATTTTGTCTACAATATCATAAAAATATTCATCAATTCAGAATCCATGAAAATAAATGGTCTTCAAGAAAATTTCATCACAGTATAACCTGTAGAAAGGAAACATGTTTCATAATCAATTCATCATTTCATTAAATAATAACCCATATAAAATGAAGTATGTATCATAATTATTTTATCATGTAATATCGCATTGAATATAAGAAAGTATCATATGTATTTTATCATGTTATAAATTGTTAAATAAAAATGTATTTCAAAAACATATTATCATCGTAAACTATCCATAAATAGGATAAGAATTAAATCCTTAGATCATATCCCTAGTAAAGCCAATGTAGCATAAAAGGATGTCATCTTAGATGAAAAATTATTTTTAAATATCACTTGGAAAATTGCGTAAGGAAAAAAACTTTTCTTTAAAAATAATTTTTAAAAATTAAAAAATCCTAAAATATTATGGAAATAATTTTCTCCAAAAAACATTATATAGGAATATTTAGAAATCATTTAAAATGTTTCTTGGGAAAAATATGTTTTCTGATTTGAAAAACTTATTAAAATGTAAAAAAATTTAAAAAAAATTATTTTAAAATATCCTAGAAATCATATAAAATAATCCTAAATGGAAATAATGTCCAATACAGTGGGATGTTATGTTCATTCCTTAGATATTAAGATAAATATTTCTTTACATTTTCTATAAATGAAAATGAGAATTATTTGGAAAACAACATGAAAATTCATTTCAATTTATAAAAAAATTAAATACATGAGTAAAAAAATATCAAATAATTTTTTTATTAATGTTAAAACATTTTTAGAAAACACATTTTTGTAAGAAAAAGTGTTTTCGACTAGAGAGAGAAAAACAAATTAAAAAAAACATTATTCTGAACACTTGAGAACATAAAAAGAGTAAATGAAGGGAAATCATGTATTCTATATAAATAAATATAGTATAATGAAATAAATTAGTTTATTAAGATATAGATTATAATTTTTCATCATTTGGAGAATACTCATGAGAAATATAGATAAATAATGATATTGTGACATAAAACACTTACCACTTTAGTAAATTTGAATCATAAGCTCGATGAAAGAATACAGTTAAATGGAAAATAGAATATCATGAGAACAAATAAATTCATGATATTACTTGTCAATGTGTTTTTATTTAAACCTCATAAAATAATTTACGTTCCCAACATAACATATATCTTAAAGAAGACAAATTGAGACAAAAATCTCTTACCACTTTAGTAACATTTTTACTTTAAATCAAATGAAATATACATCCAAGAATAGATATGAAAATACCAATAATATTTAGTTTAATAATCATAAAATACATTTATATTATTTATATACACTACATAAAAGAAATAGTTACTGAATATGGAATGTGTCACATAGAATTAAGAAGTGATAAAAAATCCCTTACCATAAGTATCTACTAATTTATTACACATTTAAACCTCATATATAATAAATATAAGTTTATTATAAATATATTAACTGAAAATAAATATATATATATCATACCATATTTTATTTAACTAGGACCTTTTAGGACATGTTCATTAGCAATTTAATGTTAAAGTCATGTTTTGAATAATAACATTTTTGATTTTCTGGTATGTTTTGATTTTTTATTTTCAATCCTCTCACTTTGATAATTCTTACATATTCACATAAATTATAACCATTATATAAATATCATATATAATCATTATATATATATATATATATTAATCCAAAAAATAGAGATAGAAAATGATATACACCATTCATAGAGACGGTAGGTTATACATACGCATGAAAGTTGTTTCCATTTTCTCGATAGATTGCAATAAAGAAATGCAAATAATATATTAAAATTAAAGAATAATTTTTATCTCATATATGTCACATATTTTCGTTAAAACCATCTATATTACCTTTCATGTAAAGCGTTAACAAATCACATCGTTTCACAAGGTGGGAGTTCGTCTTACACACGTAGGACGTCAACATATTCCCATAAAATGGAAAGTAAGAAGGCATATGTGATATAATAATTATGAAATTAAAATAATATCACGTATATATATATATAAACACTTAATCCATCATTATATCCATCTATGGGAGGTGGTGATAAATATGAATAACATCAGTTCGCAAGTAAGTAGTCTATCGTATACACAAATAATGATTTCGTATCCCATTTGATTGATGTAAAGATGATCCTAGTAAATTACATTAAAATAATAAAACCTAAGTATATTTAGGATACTGTGGTTGTAACATCCCAGATCTGGGTGCCACTCAACGGGTTCCCCGAACCCGATTGGTCACATGACCTGAAGCACATTTCCCCAAACGCCAGAGGCTACCGACTAGCAGCGAAGGCCTAGGTCTGATAGTGGGGAAACTATGCCCACATTTGTCAAAGTGTAACGCATCGGAACAAAATACAAAAACACAAAAGAAGAAGCAATAAACAATACCAAAGATGAAATGGAAAATAGTACAAAAATAAAGAAAAGTCCAACAATAATATATAATGATGAAATATGTCCCTAAGTCTAGGAAAGCTACCAAAACAGGATACAATGCGATCTGAAGCAATATAATATAAGGGATAAATCCAGCAAAACAAAATAAAATAGCGCATCAGGAACTCAGCAGCATCGTAAGCCTAAGCTCAGTCTCATGCTCTCCTACTCCTCTTCAACAATCAAGTACTTGTATAGGGAGTCTTTCCCTTATCTACACCTATAGAAATATAATCTGTTTGGGCCCAAGACATGACCCAAATAGGGTGTGAGAAATAAATCCCAGTAGGCAACCACCAAATGCCCATGCCCAACTGTCAATGAATTTGTGCAACAACAATGTGCAGTAATGGAAAAGAAGTAAACTAGGAAGTACTCAAAAGAAGATACTCCTACCAATTCCATTTCCATTTAATTATTATTTAACAATTCAATATAATTTAATTATAAGGTTCTGAGACTCAGCCTCAGCTAATAATCTCCTCAATAGTGTCACATCAAAAACCAAAACAACTATCTAACAAGTACAAGGTAAAACAATACCAAGCCTGTGCTTTATCTTGGTTGGTATAACATGTAAAATCACCACAGTGAATATATGAAGTAAACAATGTCCTCAGAAATAACAATCCTTGCCATCGGGCTAAACAGAATCTTTCCCTCATGCCAAACAAAACCTTGCCCTCAAGACCTGCCCTCAGGAGAATAATACCTTTCCCTCAGGCTGAATAGAACCTTGCCCTAAGGCTGAATAGAACCTTTCCCTTAGGCATTTCCCTCAGCCTGAATAGAACCTTGCCCTTAGGCCTTTCCCTCATGCTGAATAGAACCTTTCCCTCAGGCCTTGCCATTAGGCTGAACAGAACCTTACCCTTAGGCCTTTCCCTCAGGCTGAATAGAACCTTTCCCTCATGCTAAATAGTAACCTTGCCCTCAGGCCTTACCCTCAAGTTGATTAGTACCTTTCCCTCAAGCTAAATAGTAACATTTCCCTTAGGCCTTTCCCTCATATAAGTAAGAAATTATATACATTTTCTCTCAAGAAAACTCAAATCATGCTTTAATCACTCCATACCCTCAGGTATCCTAGCCAAACTACTAAACAAGGCAACACATCCATGGGCTGGCCCTGGATCCAAGAAATGATCCTAGATAGTAGTTTATAAATATTCATTAAATTACCTATGCAGTTCTAGGAATTTAATTAGTCTAGGCCTCACCCATATGATACCCTAAACATGGGCGCGTACCACAATGGTACACAAAAACAACATGACAGTTGGAATTAAACATCAGACCACCGACCTCGATCGTCTCTGATCGATATACGTGAACGACACCTTCCAAAACAACCAAGAATGGCATAGATTTGGGATAAATATATATCCATTAAAATGTAAATAACTTCCCCTCTGGAAATAATTGGTAAGAACGGCTCAAGGAGAAGGAAAGTCTTACCTACACGGATTAAACAAGTTCGATGATGGAAGAAATGGATTACCAGCGTGTGATTGGGAGCTCCCCCAAGCTCCGACCTCTCTTCTCGAGCTCCAAACAAGATTACTGCCTCCTCTTCCAAATGAGAAGGATACTGCCTATTTTGAGCGAAAAAACAAACTACACGGCACATACACTCAAGTACACGGCATGTACTTTTCGTTTTTTTAATTATTCCACTGGCAGCTACTTTTCACTGCCACACTGTTCATCTATCGACATGAGTACATGGCGTGTATTTTTAAATACACAGCGTGTATTTTCACCCTACTTGTGGATACTCCCACTACCTTACTGTTCACCTTTAGACTGATTACACGACGTGTAAATACCAAGTACACAACGTGTATTCAGTTTTTACACCCTTCATCGTCGATAGGCCTACATTCCATGTGTACTCATCCCACACTTCCAAAGTACACGACATGTGGAGAAGTATATGGCATGTATCCCCAAAATTTGAGATTTTCCCCATTTTCCTTATTTTCACAAAAACAGTTAAGGAAAAAGGAAAAGAAGAAACCCATACCTTAAAAATAAGAATGAGGTTCTTACAAACTCCCCCCTTAAAGTAATTCATCCCTAAATTGACTTTCCAAGGGTGGTGAAGATAAAGTTGTGAACAACTCTGGCCACTAAGAACGTACGTCGGTCTCCTACTCCCATGTTTCGTCCAACACTCGTCCATGCTGCCATAGCACCCATACGAGATGAACTGACCAACCTTAGAGGACCTTTATGCTCATGTCAAAAATAAGAATCAGATGCTCCTCAAAGGATGAATCGACCTGAAGTTTAACCTCCTCGGGCTGAAAAATGTGAGATGGGTCTGAGTGATAACGATGTTGGTGAGATACGTGGAAGATGTCGTGCATGGCCTGGTACCTCTGCGGTAACTACAACCGATTGGCAACCGACCCGATTCTTTACAGAATCTCAAATGGCCCTACATACTGCGATCAAAGTTTACACTGTCTCCTGATCCACCTGTGTCCCAACCTCAGTGAAACACGCAAGAAAACCTGATCCCCGACCACAAACTCTAAGGGTCGTCTGCGGTGATCAACATAAGATTTCTGATGAGACTGTGCAGTAGCCATCCACTTCAAAATCAGCTAGACCTGCTCTGAAGTCTCTTGTATGAGATGTGGTCCTATTAATGCTACCTCAACAGCATCCAACTAGTACAACGGTGATCGTCATGGCCTACCATATAAATCCTTATATGGTTTCATATCAATAGTTTCCTGAAAGCTATTATTGAAGGAAAACTCGACCAGGGGTATGTGCTTCTCCCAAGAGCCCCCAAAGTCCAGGATGCATGCATGCAACATGTCCTCTAGAACCTGTATCATACGCTCTGATTGGACATCAGTCTAAGGGTGGTAGGTTGTTCTCAGAAGCACCTGTGTACCCAGTTCCCTCTGAAAACTCTTTTAGAGATGAGATGAAAAATGGTTGTACCTATCTGAAACGATAGAATAAGGAACCCCCTGAAGACTTAATAACTCTTGGATATAAAACTTACCAAGATCATCAACACCGAAGGTATCCTTGATTGGAAAAAAGTGAGCTACCTTTGTATGTCTGTTCACAACAACCCACACAACATCATTTCCTAGAGGTGACCTCGGCAACCCAGTCATGAAATCCATCATGACATCATCTCATTTCCAATCTGGAATGGATAACTACTGTAACAGTCTGGCTGGACTCTGATTCTCAACCTTCAGCTAATGATAGGCGGAACATCTCATAACAAAACTAGCTACCTATTGTTTCATACCCAGCCACCAATACTGACGTTTCAAGTCATGATACATTTTGGTAACTCCAGGATGTACTTCCCAAGCTGAAGCATGAAATTCTCGCATCAACTCATCGTGTATATCCCATGGAACCCACACTCATCCATGGATATGTAGTATCTCATCATCACCTATCGTCCAACTAGGAGGAGGATCCTCACTTGCCACTGACTCCCGTAGAACTAGGCCTTTATAATCTGATAGTTGTCTTATTCTCACTCTATCTAGGATAGTAGAAGTCACAACTAAGGACGAAAGATAAGTTTTCCCCTGACTATCGTGCACCTCCAAATGCATCTCAGAGAACAAAGCCATAAGCTACCACTCACCACTGGCCTCCTGCACTGCCTGTATCTAAGTACTCATACTTAGTGCATCAGCTACTGCATTACCCTTACCAGGTGTATAGGCAAGCTCAAAGTCGAAGGACTAAAGGTATTCAACCCACCTTCGCTATCTCAAGTTCAAGTCACACTGGGTAAAGATGTATTTAAGACTTTTTTGTCCTATAAACACCACAAAATGTTCTCCCAAGAGATAATTACTCCAACAACGTAATTCATGAACAACAACAACCAACTCAAGATCATGAATCAGGTAATTCTTTCCATGTGGCCTCAACTACCGAGACCCATACACAACTACTCGACCCCCCAACATCAACACTGCTCCCAGCCCAATACATGATGCATCATAGTAAACTGTATAGCTCTTCTCATGCTCTGTAAGTATCAGGACTGGTGTTGATTTCAACCTTCTCTTCAGTTCTTGAAAGGCTATCTCACAAGCTTCTGACCAAACGAAATTCACACACTTCTTAGTCAAACCCATCAAAGGAACTTCTAAGAGGGAGAATTCCTTTATAAAGTGCCTGTAGTAACCATCCAGCCCCAAGAAAATTCGTATCTCAAACACCTTATTAAGCTGCTCCCAGGAAACTACTCCTCTCACTCTCTCTGGGTCTACCGCAACTCCTTCCTCTGAGATGATATGACCCAGCATGTGTATCTGGTCTATCCAAAAGTGGCACTTTGAGAGGTTAGCATATAGTTGATGCTCACTTAGTGTACTTATAATGATCTCAATATGGGTAGCATGGTCGTGTCGAGTGTGAGAGTACATCAAGATATCATCCACGAAGACTACCATAAAAGAATCTAGATATGGGTGGAACACATGGTTCATCAGATCCATGAAAACTGCTGATGTGTCCATGAGTCTGAACTACATAACCAAGTACTTGTATAGACCATATCTACTCCGAAAAGCTGTAAGCGGTATGTCTAATGGTCTAACGTGCAACTGATGATATCTGGATCTCAAGTCAATATTCAAGAACAATCGTTCTCCTCGAAGTTGATCAAAAAGATCATCAATACTCAGCAAGGGATATCGGTTCTTGACCGTCAACTGGTTCAGGTTCTGATAATCCACACAGAGTCTGAGGGTACCATCCGCCTTCATCACAAATATGATAGGCGAACCCCAAGGAGAAAACTGGGTCGAATGAAACCCATTTCCTACAAATCTTCTAACTACCTCTTGAGCTCCTGCAATTCTGGTGTAGTCATCCTATAAGGAGGAATTGACATTGGTGCTACTCCTGGCACAAGCTCAATAGAGAAATCCACCTCTCTATTTGTAGGAAGACCTGAAATGTCATATGGTAAGACATTCCTGAAACAATCAACTACTGGAGGGAAATCCGTATGGAAATTTCCCTAGTCATCCAGATATAAACTCACAATCTGGGTTGTCACTCCACCATGACCACGATTCTTGGGTCTAGCTCGGCTCGCCTATAAATCCCATTCGCCCTTGTATAGAAACTCTCTGCCCTCTAGTGACCTGAAACTCACCCTGCGACAATAACAATCCACAAAGGCTGGGAAGGGTACCAACCAGTCCATCCCGAGAATTATATCATAGCTCGTCATCTCTAAGACCTAGAGGTCCCATAGAAAGTGACACCCACCAACCTCTCGGGGGAACTCCTTGCACTGACGCACACCTGCCGTTCTAGTCCCCAACGGAGTGTCTAGCGTCATAATATTAGAAGAAGAAGCAACACGGAGCCCAAGGGTCTTCACAATAGGCACAAATATAAATCTATGTGTAAAACCCATATCAAAAAGTACATAAGTCAAAACATAAGAAAATAGAATAGTACCTCTTATAGTAGAAGGACTGGGATCCCGCACCTGTAGGTCTATTGCACTGCATATGACTGCCTAGTGTCGCGGCCCTGTGACACATCCTGGCTACCCTGAGCTGACCCACCCCGATGTCTGTGAGATCCTGGTGTCTGGCTACCATGGCCATAAACACCACCTCTTCCTGAACATCATATCATGTTCCAATTCCATGACTGGTAAGAAGCTACTGGTCCTTCTCCCGCACGCGGAGTTTGCATAGAACCCCTCCCACTAGCCACTGGTGGAAACGCCCCCCAAAAATGCTGCAGATGACCCATCTTCCCACAATATCATCACTCCACTGGGTCACATGGACAATGAGGTCTCTTATTCCCTTCCTTACCACAACAGTAGCACATAACCGGGCCACCTGTAAAATTATTATGGCTAGTACTACCACCGTGAAAGAAATCCATTTGTCTCTTCCTCTTACTGGTAGAAATAGTGTAACATCCCAAGTAAGTAATTAATAATATATATTTTTATCTATGTCTATTAATGATTAAGATAGTGTTTTAGAGGCTTAAAATGAAAATAAATACAATCTTATGCATGGAATACACTAATATTCTTAAAAGATTGTTTTACTGCCTTATGATGGAAAACCCTTTTTAAATATATCTTTTGACAAATTTATAAACTATGTTTTTCAAAATAAACTTATTCTTTATGATTGGGACATCAAAATTTAGTTTGTGTGAATTTTTGGTATTTTTCTGACAATGTTCATTTTTAATGAATAGTGAAAAATACTGCATTTTACATCAAAACTGCTTTTTAATCTAATTTATTTATATGATTAGATTATCTTTTGAATTTGTTTTAAAGTTAAATTAGAGTATATTTTTACCATTTAATCCAATGGTGGTCATTGTAATCAATTTAACTTTGAAATTAGACTTAAACTGGTGTCAATCTTTTGATACTTATTGTTTTGTAAAAACACACTATTTGCTCTGGCAGCGGGAATTAATTATTAAATTAATTAATGTGACTTATATGATTTGAATTTTTTAAAATAGACTTCATTTTTGAATTCGGAATATCAAATATAGCTTAGGGTGAATTTTTGGCAATTTTCTGAAAAACTTCAATTTTTGATGAATAGTGAAACCACTAAGTGGTAATCAAGCAAACTGATTTTTCAGTGAAATGAAAGTTTACAACTAATGTGTAATGAATTTTGAAAATCCGACATACATGGTTTTCATTAAGAAGTAAAATGTGGTTCATTGAGATTATAATAATTTTTTGGTGAATAGTATCTTATTAAGTTCTTAATCGCGATTAGTGGTAATTAGGGTAGTTTAAGGTATAAATAATGCTTTAATAATATGAAATGACCTAGACACATGTCCCAACCTTATTGTTTGTGTCATGGCCGACCAAGACAAGCCATGGGTCAACTTGGGGACCCCATGGAGACATTTGGGTTGGGAAATTACATAAATAACTTTCTATTTAATGTAAAAGTAAAAATGACACAAACATAATATGTTTTACGAAAACAATTTTTACATGGTGTTATAAAGATCATATTTTTGATTATAAATAGTAATTGGAAATATAAAAAGATTTCCGACATCATAGTATTTTTTTTATAATTTTTAGACATTAAATAAATTAAATTATTTATGACATCATGATGATGCAGCGATGACCTCATTATTTAACGATTTAAATAAAATGGAAAGATAATGAAAAATATAAAACCTACACATGGCCAAAACCAATTGGATGAGTGGATTTAGAATCCTTATCACCTTAGCCACGAATTATTTCAATGCGGGACCTTTTAAAACCGAAACACAGTTTCAAATAAAGTAATATTTCTTTACTTTCCAAAAGTGCCCCTCCTCTCCTCTTATAAAAGGCCTCCACCTCTACCTCATTTCACACACTCCTCAAGCCTTTGGCTTGGCCAACCCCTGCCCATTTAATCTCTCCACATCACTCTCCTCATCCTAGAGGATTCCCTTTGGGCATAATCCTTTCAAAGGAAGCCTTTAGGCTCAAATCAAAAGGAGTTACACTTTTAAAGGTAATTCATTCTCTCATGTTTATTTGTTTTATTTTGCTTCTCCAACCCCCTAAACTATTTTTATTTACTTATTTTGTAACAACACCAGTATATTCAATATACTAGTATGTTGTTATAATATTTATTTGAGCTACACTCTCACACAACTACATCAAATGGTTAAAGAACATACGGTTTCCGTGGATGGAGAAATTCTGCCTCCCGAAACGATGATTGTTCAATACTCATTTAACACCTTCAAAGGTGGCCATTATGATGTCACTATTTTTATATATGATATATTATATGTTTATGTTTTCCTTAAGCTTCTGTTTTTTTTCATTTTGGGCATACCTTTATGGTTTCCATTATGGGTAAACACGATATCTTCATTTTTGGAAGTGCGGACTACCGCCCCTGAAAGTGATTTGATTCGTTAATACCATATGTGGGATGTGTAAAGGATAAAGTAAATGATATTATATATGTTATTATACTGGAATTATAATATACTCTTATATAATTATGATTCAATTCCAAAAAAAAAATATGAAATAGAAATGGAAGTAGCGTTCATGCGTACGTACGGCTTACCGTCTCCATGAACGGTGCATTTCATTTCTTACCTCTAAATGTGATGTAATATTATAAATACATGTATATGATGAATATATATGATATATATGCTATCCAAATCATTAATATCATTATGGATATAACGAACCTTTGACCAAATTAACAACATGTAAGTGTAAGAAGTCTATTTTTTGACTTAAGAACCAAATACCGACAAAATGAACATTATTAACTTAAATGATTACATGATGTCCATAAAATGGTATAAAAGGAATAATGAACTTGAAAAAGGTTCTTAAGCAAGTAGATATTAACTCAAGTTTATTATTTAGGAGATTAAAGAATGGTCGGGTCATGTCGGATACGAGGTATGGGACTTCGTCTCAATCTCCTTTCATTGAGGCATATTTTATTTATACACAACTTTCTTTTATACGGTGTATAAACCCCTTTGACTTTTACGTTTATTCAAAAGGAATATTTTTATACGAAGCGTTTACTAAACGACAAAAGGGAATGTTTTTGTCGTACGTATGCGGCGACAACGACTTCTTCGCCGTCGTGACCGTTATTTGAGTTTCGACTTCCTCTACAAGCCATACTTTTTTTTAAAACGAAAAATAAATACCATGTTTTACTTTGGTATTGAAAATGGTTTTCATAATGTTTTTATTATATCAATGTGTTGTATTGATATCTCGTGATTGAAATGTGGAAATGTTATGTTTCCTTTATGCATGTTTTATGTGATATGATTATGTTATGGTTCTTGGGCATTATTATGAAGACGGGTGGTTCCATGATAAACTATGGGAGGGTGAGCCCGTTATAGCTCTTCAATGCATTGGGTAACGCGAAGGAGTGAAACGTTAAGGTTTCTCCGAATAGATTTTAGGGAATATACTGTGATGGGTATTCCAAACGTAACTAAGAGGGTTACTACCTACGTAAGAATGTTATGAATGCCTCAAGTTACCTTTATGTCTTATGATTTCTATGATTTATTCATGATTTTATGAGGTATGTTAATGTGGCTATGTTTTATGGGTAAAGTATTATTTCATTCTTATGTATATATGAACTCATGTTTCCTTTCCATGTTTTTATAACCCATACTGAGTTTTTATGCTCATCCCAAGTTTTTGAAATGTTTTTCATAGGTCAAGGGAAAGGTACATGATAAGATGATAGAGTCAAGGATGTGTCAAGAAATAATCCATGTTTTATTTTAAATGTGTTTCCATTGATGGGAATGAAGAATACTATCTTTATGTAACCACTTTGTTTATATGTGGAATGTAATGCATGATTTATGATCTAATTCTCTAAAACTCTAAACCCGAAAAGATCCTCAATGTGTAATCTTGTAATAACTCAAGATTAAGTAAGGTTTAAGGCTGGGGCCTTATAGTTGGTATCATAGGTCGGTTTAGAAAACTTTAGGAGATAGAATTCTATTAAATGATTATCCAAAAATATTTTTTTTCGAAATGGTATAGCATTTAAAGATTACCATGTTGCTTCATCTAAGACATGTTTGTACAGAATGGTTTTCCGCAGAGGAAACAGGGAAGCAGTTCCTGGAAGGCATACCGAAGGAAATAACCTTTCGAATCAGCATCCAGAAATGGTCGGAATTGGAACTGAACAGTTTGTTGCAGTAATGGCGCAGTTGACTCAAGCGATAAATGGCGGTGGTATCCATGCACGAGATCAGCCAGAACAACCGCAGAGGAACATGTCAGTGGTGGAACATTTCATGAGGCAACATCCACCATCATTCAGAGGATCATCTGACCCTGTTCTAGCTGAAGGGTGGATTAAAGCACTGGAGAAGATTTTTGATGTCATGGGGTGTTCAGACAATCAAAAGGTTAGTCTTGCTATTTACCGTTTGGAGGGTGAAGCAGATCAGTGGTGGTCTATGGTTAAAAATATCAGGGACGCCGATGAGATTGATGCTCTTGACTGGGATGAATTCAAAGGTATGTTTCTTGAGAATTATTTTCCTAAGGCTGTTCGACTTAGGATGGAAAAGCAATTCTTGGAATTGAGGCAAGAGGAAGACTCAGTGGCTGCCTATGAAGAAAGGTTCACTCGATTGGCAAGGTATGCTCTAAATTTTATCCGGGACCTTGATAGTAAAATCAATCGTTTTTACTCAGGATTAAAGCCAAAATATCGAAGGGCATTAGCTTCTCGTGAGTTTAAAAGTTATGAAAAGATTGTTCGATGTGATGAGAAGGTGGAAATGGAGTTTGCCGATGACCAAGTTTTCTATAACAACCAGCAAAAGAAGAGACCGAGGTGGCAGGAGAAAGGTAAGAATTCTTCAAAAAAGTCTGATGGTAAGAGAACTAAGTTTCCAATTTGTGATAAATGTGGAAAAAGGCATGCTGGGGAATGTCTTCTGAATTCTGGGAAGTGCTACCGATGTGGTAAGATGGGACATAAGGCTCGTGATTGCACTGAAAAGGATCAAGGTGAAGGTAAGAACAAATTTGATTTACAGTTAGTGAAATGTTATAAGTGCAATGAGATGGGTCACTATGCAAACGAGTGTCTGACATGGAGCTTGAGTGATGGGAAGCAGTTAGACTACAAGCAGAAAGGGGTGGTGAAATCCTTTGCAACTACTTCAGTAGATGTCGGGCCATCAAATGAAGTGGTATCAGGTACTTTGTTTGTTTTTTCAGATTATGACAGTGTGTTGTTTGATTCGGGGTCTACACATTCTTTCATATCTGAAACCTTTTCTAGTAAAATGGGAATACCATCTTAAGAAATGACTCCTGAAATTTTGGTAAAAACACCTGGGGGGAATGTTGAGGAAAAAATAATTTATAAGAATCTTCCTATCCTTATCTGTGGAAAGAACCTACTTGAAAACCTTATTGTTCTACCTCTAGTAGAGTTTGATGTTATCCTGGGTATGGATTGGCTCTCTATTTACCATTCTAAGATTGACTGTAGAGCTAAAGAAGTTTCTTTTCAGAAAGACTTTCAGTTTGTTTACAAGAATGAACCCTTACATTTGATAACATATCAAGAGGCTGAGATACTTGTAAAAGATGGAAATGAATGTTACCTTGCACACGTCGTTGAAAATAAAGGAACTGTTCAGATTAATGATGTGCCAGTGGTAAATGAGTATCCTGATGTTTTTCCTGATGAGTTGCCTGGAATAATACCAGATCGGGAAGTTGAGTTTACTGTTGACTTAGTTCCTGATGCTAAGCCAATTTCAAAACCCCCTTATCGAATGGCACAAATTGAACTTTTAGAGTTGAAGGAGAAATTGCAAGATTTATTAGAGAAAGGTTTCATTAGACCTATCACATCACCATGGGGTGATCCTGTTTTGTTTGTTAAAAATAAAGATGGTTCTATGAGACTTTGCATTGATTATAGAGCCTTGAATAATATCACTGTTAAGAACAAATATCCTTTGCCTCATATCGATGATTTGTTTGATCAGCTCTAGGGAGCTCAGTTTTTTTCAAAGATTGACCTGAGATCGGGGTACCATCAGCTGAAGGTAAAGGAGGAAGATATTCCGAAGACCGCGTTCCGTACGAGATATGGCAATTATGAATTTGTAGTAATGCCTTTTGGGCTAACCAATTCACCTGCTGTATTCATGGACTTAATGAATAGAATTTTCCATGAGTTCTTGGATAAGTTTGTGGTGGTTTTCATTGATGGTATTTTGGTGTTTTCTAAAAGTAAAGAGGAGCATGAAAGACATTTAAGGGTTATCTTGCAAACCGTAAAAGAAAAGAAACTGTATGGGAAATTCAGCAAGTGTGAGTTTTGGTTGCAACAAATTTCTTTCCTTGGTCACATTGTTTCTAAAGATGGAATAACTGTTGATCCTGCAAAAACAAAAGTTGTGGAAGAATGGCCAAGACCCACAAATGTAACCGAGATTCGTAGCTTCCTTGGTTTGGCGGGCTATTACCGAAGGTTTGTTAGAAATTTTTCACAGTTATCTAGTCCAATGACTAAGCTAACTCGGAAGGGTGTTAAGTTTATCTGGACAAAAGAATGTGATGATTGTTTTCAGGAATTGAAAAGAAGATTGGTGAATGCTCCAGTTTTGGCACTACCTTCCAGGAATGGTGAGTTTGTTATATACAGTGATGCTTCATTGAAAGGACTTGGTTGCGTCCTAATGCAGAATGATCAGGTAATTGCTTATGCTTCACAACAGTTGAAAACTCATGAGGTAAATTACCCTACACATGATTTGGAATTAGCTACTGTTGTTTTTGCTTTAAAAATTTGGAGGCATCATTTGTATGGAGTAAAGTGTAAAATATATACTCATCACAAAAGTTTAAATTATATATTCACTCAAAAAGAATTGAACATGAGACAGAGGAGATGGCTAGAATTAATCAAGGATTATGATTGTACAATTCATTACCATCCGGGAAAAGAAAATAAACTGGTTGATGCTTTGAGTCGAAAAAGTAATGCTTCATTAGCAATGTTGCGTTTGGAACGTGATCCTTTGGTCAAGGATTTGATGAACTTTGGCATAGAAGTTGTTGGTGCAGGAAGTCCTTCTGTTTTGTTTCAGGTATCAGTGAGATCTTCTCTATCAGATAGAATCAAGCAAGCACAGAAGCAAGACAGTGAGTTGCAGAAAAAGGTAGAGCTGGTTCAGAAAGGTAAATTGCCTGAATTCAACATTGATAATGATTGTGTTTTGAGATTTGGGAAGAGATTGTGTGTGCCTTGTGATTCACAGTTGAAGATAGATTTGTTATGTGAAGCTCATAGTTCTCCGTTTTCAGTTCATCCGGGCAGTACTAAGATGTATAGAGATCTGTGGGAGTATTACTGGTGGGATGGAATGAAAAGAGATATTGCTGATTTTACTGTAAAGTGTTTGACATGTCAACAGGTTAAAGCAGAGCGACAGTTACCGAAAGGGATGCTTCAGCCTTTACCAGTGCCAGAGTGGAAATGGGAGAATATATCCATGGACTTTGTTGTTGGATTACCGAAGACATCTCAAGGTAATAATGCAATCTGGGTTATTGTTGATCGCTTCACCAAATGTGCTCATTTCCTTGCTATACGAGATACTTTCTCTCTTGATCAACTTTCCCGTTTGTATCTTAAAGAGATAGTCAGGTTACATGGAGTTCCTATCTCCATTGTATCGGATCGTGATCCCAGGTTTACTTATAACTTTTGGAAAGGCCTTCAGAAGTCGTTGGGTACTGAATTAAATTTTAGTACAGCTTTTCATCCTCAATCAGATGGGCAGTCAGAACGAACAATTCATACATTGGAGGATATGCTACGAGCTTGTTCTATGGATTATCAAGGAAGTTGGGACCAACATCTTTCTTTGGTTGAGTTTTCATATAATAACAGTTTTCATTACAGTATACAGATGGCACCATTTCAGGCATTATATGGGAAGCGGTGTCGAACTCCAGCTTTCTGGGATGAAGTGGGTGAAAGGAAGTTGATGGGACCAGAATTGGTAGAAGAGATGGCAGAAAAAGTTCAGCTGATTCAGAAACACATGAGAACAGCTCATAGCAGGCAGAAGAGTTATGCGGATAACCGGAGGAAGGATCTATCTTTCGAGGTAAGTGATCATGTTTTTCTCAAGGTTTCTCCTTGGAAAAGTGTGATGAGATTTGGTAAGAAAGGAAAGTTGAGTCCAAGGTTCATTGGACCATACGAAATTCTGGAGAGAGTTGGATCAGTTGCATACCGAGTGGCTTTACCTCCGAGTTTATCTCAGGTACACAATGTTTTTCACATTTCGATGTTGAGAAAGTATATGCCAGATCCATCTCATGTTTTGAGTCCAGAGGTAGTTCAGCTAGAAGAGAACCTATCTTATGAGGAACAACCGGTCCAGATTCTTAACTACAGGGAGCAAGTGTTATGGAATAAGGTGATTCACCAGGTAAAAGTTTTGTGGGAAAACCACATGATTGAAGAGGCAACATGGGAATCTGAAAATGCAATGAGGGATAAGTACCCCCATTTATTCGATAAGTAAATAAATTGAGGGGACACAATTTTCTAAAGGGGGGAAGGATGTAACATCCCATGTAAGTAATGAATAATAGATATTTTTATCTATGTCTATTAATGATTAAGATAGTGTTTTAGAGGCTTAAAATGAAAATAAATACAATCTTATGCATGGAATACACTAATATTCTTAAAAGATTGTTTTACTGCCTTATGATGGAAAACCCTTTTTAAATCTATCTTTTGAAAAATTTATAAACTATGTTTGTCAAAATAAACTTATTCTTTATGATTGGGACATCAAAATTTACTTTGTGTGAATTTTTGGTATTTTTCTGACAATGTTCATTTTTTAATGAATAGTGAAAAATACTGCATTTTACATCAAAACTGCTTTTTAATCTAATCTATTTATATGATTAGATTATCTTTTGAATTGGTTTTGAAGTGAAATTAGAGTATATTTTTACCTTTTAATCCAATTGTGGTCATTGGAATCAATTTCACTTTGAAATTAGACTTAAACCGGTGTCAATCTTTTGATACTTATTGTTTTGTAAAAACACGCTATTTGCTCTGGCAGCGGGAATTAATTATTAAATTAATTAATGTGACTTATATGATTTGAATTTTGTAAAATATACTTCATTTTTGAATTCAGAATATCAAATATAGCTTAGGGTGAATTTTTGGTAATTTTCTGAAAAACTTCAATTTTTGATGAATAGTGAAACCACTAAGTGGTAATCAAGCAAACTGATTTTTCAGTTAAATGAAAGTTTACCACTAATGTGTAATGAATTTTGAAAATCCGACATACATGGTTGTCATTAAGAAGTAAAATGTGGTTCAATGAGATTATAATAATTTTTTGGTGAATAGTAACTTATTAAGTTCTTAATCGCGATTAGTGGTAATTAGGGTAGTTTAAGGTATAAATAATGTTTTAATAATATGAAATGACCTAGACACATGTCCCAACCTTATTTGTTGTGTCATGGCAGACCAAGACAAGCCATGGGTCAACTTGGGGACCCCATGGAGACATTTGGGTTGGGAAATGACATAAATAACTTTTTATTTAATGTAAAAGTAAAAATGACACAAACATAATATGTTTTACGAAAACAATTTTCACATTGGTGTTATAAAGATCATATTTTTGATTATAAATAGTCATTGGAAAGATAAAAAGATTTCCTACATCATAGTGTTTTGTTTTATAATTATTAGACATTAAATAAATTAAATTATTTATGACATCATGATGATGCAGCGATGACCTCATTATTTAACGATTAAATAAAATGGAAAGATAATGAAAAATCTAAAACCTACACATGGACAAAACCAATTGGATTAGTGGATTTCGAAGCCTTATCACCTTATCCACGAATTATATCAATGTGGGACCTTTTAAAACCGAAACACATTTTCAAATAAAGTAATATTTCTTTACTTTCCAAAAGTGCCCCTCCTCTCCTCTTATAAAAGGCCCCCACCTCTACATCATTTCACACACTCCTCAAGCCTTTGGATCGGCCAACCCCTGCCCATTTACTCTCTAAACATCCCTCTCCTCATCCTAGAGGATTCTCTTTGGGCATAATCCTTTCAAAGGAAGCCTTTATGCTCAAATCAAAAGGAGTTACACTTTTAAAGGTAATTCATTCCCTCATGTTCATTTGTTTTATTTTGCTTCTCCAACCCCCTAAACTCTTTTTATTTACTTATTTTGTAACAACACCAGTATCTTAAATATACTAGGATGTTGTTATAATATTTATTTGAGCTACACTCTCACACAACTACATCAAATGGTTAAAAAACATACGGTTTCCGTGGATGGCGAAATTCTGCCTCCCGAAACGATGATTGTTCAATACTCATTTAACACCTTCAAAGGTGGCCATTAGGATGTCACTATTTTTATATATGATATATTATATGTTTATGTTTTCCTTAAGCTTCTGTTTTTTTCATTTTGGGCATACCTTTATGGTTTCCATTATGGGTAAACACGATATCTTCATTTTAGGAAGTGCAGACTACCGCCCCCTGAAAGTGATTTGATTCGTTAATACCATATGTGGGATGTGTAAAGGATAAAGTTAATGATATTATATATGTTATTATACTGGAATTATAATATACTCTTATATAATTATGATTCCATTCCAAAAAAAAATATGAAATAGAAATGGAAGTAGCGTTCATGCGTACGTACGGCTTACCGTCTCCATGAACGGTGCATTTCATTTCTTACCTCTAAATGTGATGTAATATTATAAATACATGTATATGATGAATATATATGATATATATGCTATCCAAATCATTAATATCATTCTGGATATAATGAACCTTTGACCAAATTAACAACATGTAAGTGTAAGAAGTCTATTTTTTGACTTAAGAACCAAATACAGACAAAATGAACATTATTAACTTAAATGATTACATGATGTCCATAACATGGTATAAAAGAAATAGTGAACTTGAAAAAGGTTCTTAAGCAAGTAGAGATTAACTCAAGTTTATTATTGAGGAGATTAAAGAACGGTCGGGTCAAGTCGGATACGAGGTATGGGACTTTGTCTCAATCTCCTTTCATTGAGGCATATTTTATTTATACACAACTTTCTTTTATACGGTGTATAAACCCCTTTGAATTTTACGTTTATTCAAAAGGAATCTTTTTTATACGAAGCATTTACTAAATGAAAAAAGGGAATGTTTTTGTCGTACGTATGCGGCGACAACGACTTCTCCGCCGTCGTGACCGTTATTTGAGTTTCGGCTTCCTCTACAAGCCATACTTTTTTTTAAAAACGAAAAATAAATACCATGTTTTACTTTGGTATTGAAAATGGTTTTCATAATGTTTTTATTATATCAATGTGTTGTATTGATATCTCGTGATTGAAATGTGGAAATGTTATGTTTCCTTTATGAATGTTTTATGTGATATGATTATGTTATGGTTCTTGGGAATTATTATGAAGACGGGTGGTTCCGTGATAAACTAAGGGCGGGTGAGCCCATTATAGTTCACCAATGCATTGGGTAACGCGAAGGAGTGAAACGTTATGGTTTCTACGAAGATATTTTAGGGAATATACTGTGATGGGTATTACAAACGTAACCAAGAGGGTTACTCCCTACGTAAGAATGTTATGAATGCCTCAAGTTACCTTTATGTCTTATGATTTCTATGATTTATTCATGATTTTATGAGGTATGTTAAAGTGGCTATGTTTTATGGGTAAAGTATGATTTCATTCTTATGTATATATGAACTCATGTTTCCTTTCCATGTTTTTATAACCCATACTGAGTTTTTATGCTCATCCCAAGTTTTTGAAATTTTTTTCACAGGTCAAGGGAAAGGTACATGATAAGATGATAGAGTCAAGGATGTGTCAAGAAATAATACATGTTTTATTTTAAATGTGTTTCCATTGATGGGAATGAAGAATACTATCTTTATGTAACCACTTTGTTTATATGTGGAATGTAATGCATGTTTTATGATCTAATTCTCTAAAACTCTAAACCTGAAAAGATCCTCAATGTGTAATCTTGTAATAACTCAAGATTAAGTAAGGTTTAAGGCTGGAGCCTTATAAATAGTACCAGAAACTGGTGCCAAACCACCCTGACCTGCACCACTAGATTCTCATAGGTTTCTATCAGTAATTAGTGCCTGATTCACAATAGCATGCACTTTAGGCAACCTGAAAACATTCACCAGCACTCAGATTCATATCGAAGACCATACTCAAAGCGTCTACCCCTAAACGTCTCATCACCCACCAGAACAGGTGAAAAAACTTGTAGCTCAGTGAAGCGGGTAGAATAGTCCATCACTGACATGGAGCCCTACTATAGATTCATGAACTCTCGAGCTCTATCTTCCCTCAGCGTCTCTGGAAAGAAATATTAATAGAAGACTACCTGAAAATTTTCACACGCCATTTCTTGGTGATGCTTGATCTAGGTGGTAACATCCCACCATATCTTGGTGGAATCACGCAACATGTATATAGCGAGCTTGACCCTCCACCCTGGAGGCGTCTATAGAAGCTTGAAGATAGTTTTCATAGAACCAAGCTAAGACTCTACAGACTGTGGTCCCCCATCCCCTGAAAATGTAGGCGGATACTGCTGCTGGAATATACTCGTTAGCTCTTCCATAGACGTGGAAGCAGGCGGTGCTCCCTGGAAGGTCTGCATAAACCGCATAAAGACTTCACAGAACTACGCTTTCGTGCCTGTATCTGGTATAACGGCTGGCACCGCATCTGGCTCTATTGGAGGATCCATTAGTAGCCCATGGCCTACCGTCTCTGGAGTATACTTGTTTCCACTCTCCTGGTGAACAACTCATGGTCGTTTCGGTAGTATGACTCTACAAGGTCAAACACACGCCTGAGATTAAGATCATCAAGGACTGAAAACAAGGAGTGTAAGAAGGGAAATAAAGAAAGAAAACAATCATGTTTTACAAAACAAGACTACACAGAATGTATAATAACTACACGATGTGTTCCCTCATGTCTTTCACATGGGCATGTAATTCTGCCAAAACTGGTCATGTAACACCCCAAACACACAGTGTGTTGTCCACACACATGGCGTATACTTGAATTTTATTCCCCTACTCGAGTCCTTCTACACAGCTTAGCCACACGGAACTCTTTTTAACAGGAATACACCATATATATAAGGTCTACATGGCGTGTACTAGATGAGCTTCACCGACCTGTGTTTTCCGTTACACGGCTGGGTATACAGCTCAGACTACATGCCGTGTTCGAGATAGACACGGCGTGTACTACTTAGATTCTAACTACCCGTGTTGTTAGTGACACATCCGGCTACTCGGCTGACACTACACGGCGTGTTACACCCGCACACGGTGTGCACACCACCACATTTCCCCAGCCACATAGCCAAGTCCACATGGTCTTTCAATGGTCAAGACTACACGGAGTGTCCTTCAAGTACATAACATGTTTAGGAGGGGGTAACACTGACCCGCGTTTGTTAGCTACACGACCGGATCCCCAGGTCAAACTACACGACATGTTCATCATTGACACGGTGTGTATAAGCTCATATTTCTCCGCCCGTGTTGTTAGTTACACAATAGAAACATGGTCAACACAACACGACATGTATAATAACAACACAACGTGTTCCTTAAAGTTTCCCTATCCCATGTTTCTGCCTACATGGCCAATGACACGGGTGGAAACAACAAAACGTGTACATACGGTACACGGAGTGTACTTAATTTTTTTCATTTCTTCCCAAACAGAAGATTAAACGGTGTGTAATCAAAACTACACGGCGTGTATTCTAGGATTTTCTGTACAGTAAGCCTTATAAACTACTCCAGAGCCCATAAAAACACTGAAACCAACACCTAAGTGCCAAATTCCAATCTGTGAGGGCCCATACTCCTCGTGAATCAAATATTGGCATCTTATGCATGTTATAACAATGTAAAAAAGTTGATGATCAACCAAATTTCAGTTGATGAGGGACCATACTTCTCAAAAACCAAAATCTTGGTGCTCATTCACAGAACCTTACATAACAATACCCTATCAAATAACAGATATTTTATTAAGGCATCTATCACAACAACATGATTTTTTCTAGCACAACATCTATCACAACAACATGAAATTTCTAATGCACTTATATGGCATGGAAACTATGCATGACATGTGATTCTAACATGTTCCTAAACGATGCATGAGATGGCATACCCCTCATCTCATCGGGATGAAACTAAATAGAACCCAGGTATAAAAATATAAACAGCACACCACAAGTGCATCACCAAATGTTGAAAATCAAATCAATTATAATAATCATAAATAAAAAATTTCAATTTAATTTGAGGAAATCCAGCCTTTACCTGTACACGGGGTAGCTACTCCCAGGAACAGTTATTACTGAATCCCTTAGTAAGATATCTCTTTCTGTTGTCACCAAATAATAAAATAATTCATAGAAAAAAAACCTTTGATACCACTTTGTAACGTCCCAGATCTAGGTGACACTCAACGGGTGCCCCGAACCCGGTTGGTCACATGACCTCAAGCACATTTCCCCGAACTCCAAAGGCTGCTGACTAGTAGTGAGGGCCTAGGTCTGATAGTGGGGAAACTATGCCCTCATTTGTCAAAGTGTAATGCAGTGGAACAAAATACAAGCATAAAAAAGTGGATGCAGTAAACAATACCAAAGCTGAAATGGACAACAGTAAAGAAATAAAGAAATGACCAATAGTCATATATAATTATGAAATATGTCCCTAAGTCTAGAATATTAGACAAAACTGGATACACTATGATTTGAAGCAATACAATACAAAGTAAAAATCCAGCAAAACAAAATAAAATAGTGCAATAGGAACTCAGCATCATCGCAAGCCTAAACTCGGTCCTATGCTCTCCTACTCCTCTGCAACAATCAAGTACATGTATATAGACTCTTTCCCTTATCTACACCTCCAGAAATATAATCTGTTTGGGCCCAAGACCTAACCCAAATATGGTGTGAGAAATAAATCTCAGTAGGCAACCACCAAAGGCATGTTCCCAACTATCAATGAATTTGTGCAACAGTAGTTTACAGTAGTTGAAAAGCAGTAAAATAGGTAGTGCTCAAAAGTAGCTACTCCTACCAATTCCATTTACATTTTATTATTTTTTTAACAATTAAATATAATTAGAATATATGTTCCATAGACTCAGCCTCAGCCAACAATCTCTTAAACAGTGCCGCAGCAAAAACCACAACAGCTATCTAACCAGTACAAGGTAAAACAATACCAAGCCTATGCTTTAGCTTGGTTGGTATAACATGTAAAATCACCATAGTGAATATACGAAGTAAACAGTGTCCTCAGACATAAGAATCCTTGACCTCGGCCTAAAAAAAATCTTTCCATCAGGCCAAACAGAACCTTGCCCTCAGGCCTTTCCCTTAGGCAAATAGTACCTTTCCCTCAGGCTGAATAGAACATTGCCCTCTGGCTGAATAGAACCTTTCCCTCAGACTGAATAGATCCTTTCCCTCAGGCCTTTCCCTTAGGCTTAATAGAACCTTTCCCTCAGGACTTCCCCTCAGGATGAATAGAGCCTTTCCCTCAGGCTGAATGGAAGCTTTCCCTCAGGCCTTTCCCTCAGGCTAAATAAAACCTTTCCCTCAGGCCTTGCCCTCAGGCTGAATAATACCTTTCCCTCAAGCCAAATAGTAACCTTTCCCATAGGCCTTTCCCTCAGGCTGAATACTACTTTTCCCTCAGGATAAATAGTAACCTTTCCCTCCGGCCTTGCCTTCACATAAGCAAGAAATTACATACATTTTCTCTCAAGAAAACTCAAATCATGCTATAATCACGGCATACCCTCGGGTATCCTGGCCAAATGGATAAACAAGGGAATGCACCCACGGGGTGGCCCTGGATCCAATCAATGATCACAGAAAACAGTTTATAAATATTCATTAAATTAACTATGCAATTCTCGACATTTAATTAGTCAAGGCCTCATCAATACACCAACCCAAACATGGGCGCGTAGCACAATGATACACAAAAACAACATGACAGTTGGAATTAAACATCAGACCACCTACCTCGATCACCTATGATCGATATATGTGAACGATGCCTTTAAAAAAAATGAGAATGGTGTAGATCTGGGATACAAATTTATCCATTCAAACATAAATAACTTCCCCTTGGGATAGAATTGGTAAGAACAACTCAAGGAGAAGGAAGGTCTTACCCACATGATTCAAACAAGATCGACGGTGGAAGAAACAGATTCCCAGCATGTGATCGGGAGATCCTCCAAGATCTAGCCTCTCTTACCGAGCTTCAAATGAACTTACTACCTCCTCTACCGAATGAGGAGGCTAGTGCCCGTTTTAAGTGAAATAAAAAAACTACACGGCGTGTACTCTTAAGTACACGATGTGTGGTTTTTATTTTTTAACTGTTCTAATGGAGGATACTTTTCACTGCCACATTGTTCATATTTCGACATGAGTACATGGTGTGTATTTCTAAATACACAGCGTGTACTGTTTCTCCGATGGCGGATACTCCCATCGCCTTACTCTTCATATGCCGACTGATTACACAGTGTGTAAATACCAAGTATATGGCGTGTAGTCAGTTTTTACACCATTCATCACTGACAGGCCTACACGCCGTGTGTACTCATCCTATATGGCCAAAGTACACATCGTGTAGAGAATTACATGGCATGTACCCCCAAAATTTGGGATTTTCCCCATTTTCCATATTTTTTCAAAAACTATTAAGGAAAACGGAAAAGAAGAAACATGTACCTTAGAAATAAGAACTGGGTTCTTATAGTGGTTAATATATCATCATGGTTTAATAATAATTTAATTTTGTGAATTAATTAATAAAAGAAAAATTCTTTTTGAAGAATGTTACCCTTATTCAGGTATCCCCCTTAGTTTTGCACCAAAATTATTCCTAGGATGTCTTTATGACCAAAACAAGGATTACAGAATGAGAGGAGGTAATTAATAATTATATTTTGGTAGTTTCATTCATAACCAAATGGTTTTGGAAGTTTCAATATAAGAGACTAAGGGGTGGTCTTTAATAAGTGTAGTGAGTGCAAATTGGTAATTTTTTAAAATAAAAATTTGTTCCTAGGTTTTTCACATTCCCAAATTCCCCATAATGGCACACTATTGAACCTATAGGATATAAGTTCAATATATTTTTATATAATGGTCTTTTCAAAAGTTGTGGGTCATTTTTAATTCTTATCTTTTTATTTTATCCCTAGCAAACCCAGTTTTACCTTAAATGCGGTAAATAATTTTTACTTATTTTTACTATTAATTTTGTTAAAAAATAAAATTAACTTTATAAGAAAATATAAATTATTAATATTAAAAATAAAAAATCAAATTTTCTAAATTTCATTCATAGAATTGGTAAAATCTAATTTAAAATTAATCCAACATACGCAATGACAAACCAGTTTTCCAAAGAGAAAATTTTCAAAAGTTTGTAATATTTTTATAAAATAATTTAATATGAAACATAATATAAATACATAAATTATATTAATATATATATATATAATTTAAGTAAATTTAATTTTAAAACCAAATTAAAACATTTTTTTGGTTTTTAATTTCATTAAAAGAAATGACAATTCTTAATAAAAACCAGTATTTTTCACTCTTCCTCAAAAAATTTATCTTTTAAAAAAAATCTCAAAAATTAACTCGAAGATAATTTTGACATTATTATTTAAAAAATTAATTTAATTTCTAAAAATACATTTTCTACTAGTGGGAAAAGTATTTTTTAAAAAAAATGTGCAATGGGGGACAAAATTGTTTTTAGAAAAATATAGTTTTTAAGAATAAGATTAGAATTATACATATCTATTTCCTAGAAGACACATAAAACTAATTTAAATTGTTTTATTTAATATATAATATATAAATTTCGTTAAAATAGTTAACAAAAAGTTCTTTTTCTAATTTATATTTGTATAACACATTTTTGCGCATTAAAGATATTTTTTCAGAAAAATATTTACTTTGTTTTCAAATAGTTTTTATTTTCATTTTTAATTAATTTTTATCCAAAAAAATCATTTCTATATACAAGTTTGGACCATATATTTTCATAATTTAGTAAATCCTATACATAACCACGATTCCAATTTCTAGGTGATAATAATAATATTAAATAATAATATTTTAACAGAATTTAATTTTTCATTTAAACTCAGTGTCACGTGTAACGCAAGATAAAATCAATGTTGAGTATAATTAAATCTATACTCGGTGTTGTGTGTAATGAAAAATATTTAAATGATTAAATTTATTTAAAAAATATATTTCACATAATCTCTGGGTGTTACATTCTACCCCCCCTAAAATTATTTTCTCCCTAAAAATTTATTACTTTTAAAAAACTAAGGATAATTATACGTCATTTTATTTTATGGTCCCCACATAGTTTACATAAGCTAGTGGTTTCAATGAAAAAATACCAGATGAGTGGTCTTGTTTTGTAGAAATTTCTCTATACAATCTCGAATCTCCATCAATTGTTCCTTATAATAATGATCATGATCAAGTTGTATAATATATATGTTTAGTTCATGTTATTAATTAGGTGTGTACTTCCTTAGTAGAGATACATGGAACACATCGTGAGCATGATATAGGTTCTCTGGAAGTTCCAAGTGATAATATATAGTCCCAATTGATCAATAATTTTAAAGGGACTAATATAACTAGTCCTTAGTTAACCCTTCTTTCTACAATAGAGAAATTCATTGAAACACCTTCTCACAAAATTAATATTCTCAATTGCATCGATGATTATCAACATATCATTTATATTAATTTTTTTACTTCCCTTACATGTTGCTGAAAGGCTTTATCCATTAATTAGATTTCATTAGCTACCTTATGTACCGATATCTTTGTTTACACAACTTCAATCCATTACATTGGAGTTTTACACTCCATTAAATAAAGGGATTCATAAGGATCCATTTGAATGATCAAGTGAAATATATTATTGTAATAAATCTCAAGAAGAGGAAGGTATTGATCCAAACCACCTTTAAAATCTATAGAAAAAGATATTAGTATATTCTCTTGTGTTTTAATTGTTATCTCAGACTAACCATCTATCGGAGGATGATACAAAGTGCGGAAACTAAATGTTGAATCATGAGATTTCTGAATCCTTCACCAGAATATTGAGGTAAACCTAATATACTGATCAGATACAATCTAAGGTCATAATCCATGAAAGTTTACCACTTACCTAATTTATATCTTGCAAATTTGACCCATATAAATTTTTTTTCTGATAGTGATGATGTTTGGTGACTTTAAAAAGAGGTTGAATACAACCCATATAATATCATTCCCTTTATGTGCTTCATGGAGTACAATGATAGAATACATGGTGATGTTTTACCCATTTTCATTTTTTAAGGATAATTGTAGTATCATAAACTTAAACTTTTATCTCTATTCCTTATCTAACTTACATAACAAGTATTAAGATACATGCCCAATAATATCTCTATTCATTTGGTCCCATTATAAATACTATTTCACATAGGAAAATGGTTGTTGTTATACCATTGTCACCCTTCGGTTGTGGGTTCAAGCCCCACAACCTTTTCAAATACAATATGCCATCACCCAAAATGCGGTTTTTCATTCCCCAAAACTATATTTATACAATTAAAAAATTTCAATAACCCATATTTACCTTTACATAAATGATAAGATAAAATCTAAAGGTTACCAATAACATTAATCTTATTCACGAAAAATTTAAAGGCATTCTTCCTTAAACAACATTCTAACTAAAACAAATAAAAAACAAAAGGGTTATATTTCCTTAAACCTCTCCAAAAATATTATTAAACTTGGTAAAATTCAATCTTGTAAAAACTCATGCAGGGTGTCCCAGACTTTGAAATTATTATCAACGTTAAATTTATAAATTCATGATGGAATCCGTAACTCATAATTTAATCTTACATGGTGACATATATGCTTCCAAAAATAACATAATCCTTAGATGTTTCACGATTCTTAAAACCAAAATAACATTGGTAAAATAAAAATAAAACATAATCATTAAATCAAAATACATAAATACTTCATCCATTTTACTTTAATGGTTTTTAATAACATAGGTCCTTACATGGTCTAGGGGATAAAAATTATTTTAGGGAATTTACTTGTTAATACACACGTTCCTCACATATATGACATCAAATTTCATGGAAATTCATTTCCTTTTGACCTTTATTTACATATATAAAACATGTTCCCCATAGATTTGAGATATTGTTCTATTATCTTATTCCCACCTTGTTAACATGTTGAAAGATGAGTCTTTTTTCAACTATGTTCATTACCACATTAACTTTCATAGAAGTCCATCTTTCTATTATTTAATGTGTTAGGAATCTTACCAAATTTCACCTAACTATTCATATATCATGATAGTGGATTAGTCATCGAAATATCTTTCCTTTCAATCATAATCCAATTTGGTTTATCATAATCACTGAATTTTCCATCAAATTCATTGTTACCATGATTCCTCCTGGTTCCATTTATTGAATAAAATCATAAATCATAGTATGAGAAATAATAATCATAGTGGAAAACCACATAATCCTATTAAATCACATATAGGATGTATAAATTGTGAAAAATTATTTTAAATACACGACAATGGATTAACCTAAGTAATTTGTGGATAGTATTCATATGATTCTTGGTGATTCATAAACATTTTTTGAATTTCCAAAGCATATTCCCTGAGAGTTTCAAACCAGGTATACAGAAAGGCCCATTTTTATGCACCATGTGACAATAAAGTTTCAAACAATGTTCCCTACTCATAGTTATTAACCCTAGTTACCTTTGTGCTAGAGCCACATCTACATATAGTATCCTTACATGGATGTAATTTTTTCGGAACAACTCACTCTATCATTTACCAAAATCCCAAGACACTTTCTTATACTTTGAATCATCCATACACTTATCCTTAGTCATATCAAAATATATATCCTTAAAAATATCTCTATGGATCTCACTAATGATCTCTCATATGATTATCCAAAGGTTAGAGAAACATTTTAACAGATACCAATTGTAAAGACCCAAACTCCAGATATATAAATATTTTATATTTTTTATGAATATTCATCTCATTTAACAAATACACACCCATGGACCATGTAGGTTTAGTGTATGTGGAGACTACATTCCCTATCTTCTTATTTCATGAAATATATTCAATGTCTCCCACAAAGATCATCCAATTTAGTAATATTCAAATACATTCCCTACTTAAAAGCATTCTTCATAACCTGGGGTAAGGAAACATAATAAAGGGTGAGCTCTTATGCCCAGTAAGGGTAAAAAAAGTATATGTCAATATAATATGATAATATGGGTATGAAAACATGACAAAAACATTTTAAAACCATACCCAAAATACAATATATCATAAATGTGATTCATGTAATTAATCATGGATATTTATAAGACATGAATCATAATGGAATCAAAGAATGTGAGACATGATTACATAACATTGGAATAAGACCTATAATTTTTTCATACACATAAGCATATACAATCATTTACATATAAGCACAGTCTCATTTATAAGTCTATTATAGTGGAACAATTTCACTCCCTAAACCATCATAATAGTCAATGTTCACTCCCAAGACCATCATAGTGGACAAAATCCCCTTACTGAACTGGTATAACTCCCCATTATATCCCTTTCTATCTCATGATATATAAATATTTACCCAGTTCATTAGAGATAGATATAAGCCCCACCCGTCTTGGTTATAATGTATCCAACATACATGGTTCTAACATAACCACCATCCTTGGTTATATTTTCATAATAATATTTGGTTATAACTCAACTATCATCACATAATAAAAATCATACATATGTGTGCAATAATATCATAAAGCATTCATCTTTTCATAAAACATAAAAATAAATGGGCATCATAAACATATCATCATATAATAACCTATAGAAAAGAAAAAATATTCATGATCATTTCATTAAAGTATAACCCATATAAAAATAAGCGGGTTTAATAATAATTTTATAATGGTATAAAACATGTAAAAATAAACAAGTTTAATTATTATTTAATCATGGTATAACCCATTGATGTGGAATGGGTTTTGTAAAAATTTTGACACCATAAAATATCAATATAATTAATAATAATTAAATCCTACAATTATGTCCCTAGTACATCATAAGTAGCATCGAAAGATGTCACCTTATATGGAATATGATTTTATAGGGTCACTAGAATTATTTCTTAAGGAAAATAAATTTTCATTGAAAATTAAATTTTAAAATTATAAATTCATTTAATAGTTTTGAAATCTTTTTATTCAAAAATAACTTCAAAAGGAATAATTAAAAATTATTTAAATTTTTTTTGGGGATAATATCCCTTTCACTTTGAAAATAAAATTATTATAACATAAAGAATTTTTAAAATACTTTTCATTTAAAATAAACCTGGAAACATATAAATTAATCTTAAAAGAATATAATATTCATGAAATACGGAAATGTTTTCATTATATACATGTTAATACAAATATTCCTTTATCAATATTGGTAAATACCAAATTGGCATTGTTTGAAAAAAACATAAATATTTCTTTAATAAAATTGTTAAAATTAAACCATTGATAATTTTTTTATTAATATATCATTTTAATAATTTTAAAATAATTTTGAAAACATTTTTATAAAACATATTTTTGGAATAAAAATGATTTTCAACCAAAGGGATAAAAAAATGATTTTTCTAAAAAATATTATTTTGAAATATTAAGTACATAAAGAGAGAAAAATAAAGGGAACATATTTATTATCTATAAATAACTAGAGTGTAATAAAATACATTAGTTTCTTGAGATATATATTATAATATCACATTATTTTAATCATTATCATGAGTAATGCAGATAAATGATGAGAATGTAACATAAAAACTTACTATATTAGTAACATTGAAACATATGCCAAAAGAAAGAATAATGTTAGAAGAATATTATAATATAATAAGAATAAATAAATTCATGATATTATATATCAAAGAAGATTTATATATACCTCATTAAATAATATAGTTTCAAAACATAACATATGTCTCAAAGAAATAAAATTGAGACAAAAATCCATCACTACATTGGTAATGCTTGAATCGTAAACCCCATGATAGAGAGATCCTAAAATGGAAATTTAGATCCAAATAATTTTTAGTATAATAATAATAAAATAAATTCCTAAGTACTATATACCCCATATAGAAGAAATAGGTGGTGAATATGCATGTGTCGCATAGAAGTAAAAAGTTAGACGGAAATACCATAACATATGTCCCAACTTTCATCATATACGCTGAAACCTCCTTTATAATAAAATTATTATAAATCTATTAAATATTAATAATTATATATATAATAAAATATATGATATACATATGACCTTTTATTACATATTTATTAATAATTTCATGTTAAAGTAATGTTTTGGGTAATAACTGCTTTGTTTTTCATGTATGTTTTGATTCAAGTATTTTCATTATTTCTACTTTGATAATGGTTCAATCATATAAATATTTTTAACCAAGTTATAAGTATCATATATATTCATTATATATGTATTTATATGAATCCAAAAAATATATATATAGAAAATGAAATACACCATTCAGGAAAATGGTAGGTCGTACATACGCGTAAACATTATCTCCATTTTTTCTATGGATTGAAAGAAACAAAGGTAAATAACATATTTACATTAAATAATAATTTTTATTTAATTTATATCGCAAATTTTAATTATATTCATTCTTAATACCTTTTATGTAAAAAATTAATTAATCACATCACTTCGCGAGGTAGTAGTCCGTCATACACACAAATGTCGTTATCATATTCCCAAAGAATAGAAAATAATAAGGTATATGGGATATAATAATTTAATAAATATACTAAATATCATAAATATAATTTATTCCATTTTATCCATTATTTTATCTATCCATGATATGTGGTGATAAAAACCAATAACATCTATTTTCATGGAGGAAGTCCACCAGACACATGAATGATCATTTTTTATCCTATTTGATGGAAGTGTATGTGGTTTTAGGTAATAAAATTAACATAAAAACATATAAGTATATTTAAAATAATTATTTTATTATATAAACATATTTTAATAATACTTAAAGGACTTTTAGGAGGACAAAAATTAAAAATTATCTTTGAATAATGTTACATATTCATCGGGTAACCTCCTTAGGTTTTCACCAAAATAGATCCTAGAATGGATTTCTAACTAAAATAAGACTTGAAAAAAAGATATTAATTAAGTAATAGATATATTAGGGTAGTTATTGGATGAACCAAAGTGTTTTTATAATATTAATTAAGGAGCATAAGGGGTATCCTTTTATAAGTGAGGTGAGTGGAACACTTGTAATTTTCAAAATGAAAAAGGCATCCCATGTTTTTCACATGAACAAGGCTCCAAAATTAAACATTAGCAATAATATAAGATATAGAGAATAAATATGGATATATAATTTGTTTTCCACATGTTTTGATTCATTTTTAACCCTTTTCAATTTAGTTTAAACACCCAATACACTCGTTTTTACCTCAACTAGGGTAAATAAGTTTTAAATATTTACTATTCATTATGGTAAAAAAATAAGTTTACCTTGTAAGATAATATAAATTATGATGATTCCCAATATGGAATTAAATTTTCCAATTTCAATTGATATAATTAGAAAATTTTAATTTATATTTAATCTCCTCGAGGTAATGAGAATGCGGTTTTCCAAAGAGAAAATGTTCAAAAGCTTGAAAAGTTATTATATAAAACTTCAATAAGAAATTGACTATAATGAAATAAATTAGATTAAAGGATATATAATTTAACTAATTTAACTTTAAAAAATAATATTAAAACAATTATTATGTTTATAAATTCATTAAAAGAAATGAAAACTATTAATGAAACTATTATTTTTTACTATTTATCAAAAAATTAACTTTTCAGAAAATATTGAAAAATTCAATCCCAGATAATTTTGACATGATGATTTAAAAAATAAATTTAATTTTTTAAAAAAATACTTACAATTGTATTGAATATAATTTTAAAATATTTATGCAAAAGTAGATAAAACGCATTCTTATAAAAATATAACTTTTAAGTGGAAAATTAATTTTTTTCTTATATCTTGTCTAAAAAGTCCAAATGACAAATTTTAGAAGTTTTATTTAATATATAATATATAATTGTTTTTAAAATAATTCTACAAAAGTTATTTTTTAAATTTATTAATGTAAACGTAATTTTTCTACATAAAAATAGTTTTTTCAGAAGAAACATTTCTTTTGTTTTAAAATGGTTTTATTTAGACATTTAAATAATTTTTCTAAAAAGAATTAATTATATATAAATGTGTAAAACGTATATTTTCATGGTTTGTTAATTCACATTCATACTTCTTATTATAATATCTAGGTGAAATCAATGATATTAAATAATAATATTTTAATATTATGTCATGTTTTTTTAAACCCAGTGTTGTGTGTAACACAATCTGAACTCGATCTTTCATGTAATACAAGCTAAACATGATGCTGAATATAAAAAAATATCTAAAAGATTAAAATTATTTGAAACAAATACTGTTAAATAATATGGTGTTTCATGAAATACATCAATAATATCTAGAATAATATGTATATAACCCATCTTGAGTTTCCCATAACCATATATGACAAAGACACATTTTTAATAGGAATAAAGTCCCACACAATGGATTTGGTTTACATCAGATGTATATATTTATAATCATACTAATATACACTCGTAGTCTAGTTCAAATTATCAAATGTGACTTCCCTTCCTTGGAAATTAATGTGGGATTTATTTAGGGAAATAAAAACCATTCCTACGAAAACAAAAAATTCAACTAGAGGAATAATGACAAGATTTGAAATAAGCATATTCCAAAAAATTCCAACTAGAGATGAATCATATACCTGAGATGTGATCATAAAACAAATAATAGTTTTCAATAATAATTTAATATCATAATTAACATTCCTAAATACTTTCCATGATATAAGGCAATTTATATCAAAAATATAAAATAAGACACGTCAATATTTGAGCATAAGTCTCACTTCTCCAACTTCATTGTTCTATCATTAATCCCATAGTAAATCAAAAAAATCACCATGACTAGAAGGAATCTTTTATTAGAGTAATCAATCAATCATATTGTATTTAAATCATTACTTTAAATTTAAAATCTATGATACCTTAGGTTTTAACCTAGGAAATTCTTGGTAATCATACATTTAAACCCTTCCTGATGGTTTGTAATGAGTTTGTGAATTTCAAAAATGTATCCCTTGAGAGTGTAAAAACATGTGTGCATCAAGTCCCATTATCATGCACCAGGTGATAGTCAATTAAAATCTCAAGGGTCCATTTACATAGTTTTTACTCCTAGTTACATATATTTTTGATCAACATCCACTTGTAATATTCATACACAGATTTAATTTCTTGGAAACCACTAACTCTATCCTTCACCCGTATTCCAAGATATTTTCCTATACATAGAATTATCCTTATAGTCATCACTACTATTTTATAATATTATTTTCTGAAGTTGTAACTAAAACACTCTCTAATACCAACTAAAATGACCCACACATTTCTTATATAGAAATCACATATTATTATATAAAAATTAATTATATAATATAACAATTTATTCCATAATTACTTAAGTATAGTGCCTTTGGAAACTCACATACATCAAAAACTCCTTCATAAGTGAACTATATTATCTCCCATTATGTTCATCATAAGCATCACCCTTCTATAACATGACATGAATTATACATTCCTCTATAACCTTGGAAAAGAAACATAATAAAGGGTGATCTTAGATGCTTGGTAAGGGAACACAAGGGAGTTATCAACATAAAATGATAATAAGGGTATCTGAACTTGATATTAACATTTTAAAACCATACCCATCATATCCAAGATCATAAAATTTATTCATGGGATAAATATTGACAGTTAAAAAGACAATATTTTAAAATGAATCATTAAACTTGATCCATGATAACATAACATTGACATAAGACATAGATTTTGGGAATACTCATAATCATAGAATATCATTTCCTTATGAGTCATGGATTACTTCCAAGGATATAATAATGTATTGTTTTCACTCCCTAGACCATCATCGTATTCTAGGTTCACTCCCAAGACTACCATAGTGGATAGAATCATTTACTGAACTAGGTTCACACCACATTACAATATTTTTTATCTCATGAGATATCAATATTTACCCAACAAATTGGAGGGAAATATAGAACCAATCAATAACATAATTTAAATCAAACATATGTATTACATAATACCATAAAAAATTTATCATATCAATATCCATGAAAAAATGGAATTCATAAACAATTCAAAGTAGTATAACCCATGAAAATGAAACAACTTTCATAACTACCTTATAATCATAAACATGAACCATATAGAGATATAATGGGGATTGTATAGTTGAATAATATCCTCATTATTTATTATGTAACATTAAATTATCTTATCTTAGATAGAAAATTATTTTGAACAATCAATTGGAACATTCCTTGAGGAAAATAACATTTTCAGTTTGAAAATAAATTTTTATAAAAACTAAATGTGAAACAAACATTGTGAAAATCCATTTATTTTAATATTATATTCAAAAAATATAAATGAATATTTAAAAAATTGAGTGTTCATGATAGTGGAAAATATTGTTCATGTCGTACAAGTTAAAACAAACATTCCTTTCACATTTCTGGTAAAAAGTCAACAAGTACCTTGTTCAAAAAATGACAAGAATAATCCTATTAGAAAATTTTATATAAATCTCAACATGGGTAAAAATTTAATCAATAAATAATTTTATATTATTAAAAACTTTATTTAAAACATTTTTGGAAAACATAGACATTGAATAAAAATTATTCTTGACTAAAGAGAGAAATAATGTCAGTTTTCCATAAAAATATTATTTTAGAGTATTGAGTACAAAAAAGAGTAAAATAAAAGGAAAAAAATGTACTTCTGTGAAATTACCAGATAATATGAAAATGAATGTGTTTTTTGAGAGGTAGATCATAATATCACTTCATTGGAATCATAATCCTAACCAATTTTTTTAAACAAAGATATTTTCAAATAAATACATTACCGCTTTGGTATCTTGTGAATAATAATCCCAATGAATAAAATAAAATAGTATAGATATTTATATCCAATAATTTTTAGGGTAAGAATAATAAAATAAATTAATTTTTATTATATACACCATATAATAGAATCAAGTGTTGTATAAGGCTTCTATCCCACATAAATAAAAGATAGAAAAAATACCTTACTTTAACTCTCGACATAATTAATACATGTTCAAGAATTGTTTATAATAAATATAGTTTTATAATAATTATATTACCAAAAAATATTTATATATATATATATATCATACTATAAATTATTTACTTATGACCTTTTATACACTTTTATTAACAATTCGTTGTTATAGTCCTGTTTTGAGTAATAATAGCTTTGTTTTTTCATGTATATTTTGGATTGGTATTTTATGTCAATTAAATTGATAAAGGTTCCATAATCTCCAAAGTTTTCACAATTATATAAATATCATATATATTTCATAATTATTTATGGTAATCTACTATTTATATATATATAAAATAAATTACACAATTCATGGAGATGGTATATCATAGATGCACTTGAACGATGTTTCCATTCTCTCAACGGAAGGATCAAAATGAAGATAAATAATATATAACCTTTATAGAATAAAGTTTTTAATATATATAACATATTTTAATTAAATAAATCCTTAATACCTTCTTTATAAAGCATATGTGAAAACATAATCACATTTCTTCGCAAGATGGTAGTCTGCCGTACACATAAATGACATTACTGTATTCCAAAAGAATGAAATGTAAGAAGGTATATGTGATATTATAATAAAAAAAAGTATAATTATTTTTTTAATTTCATATATATATATAAATATTAAATCCATTATTATATGCACCTGGGATATGTGGGGATAGAAAAAAAATTAAATCAGTTCGTGAGGCAGTAGTCCGTCGTACACATGAACAATGGTTTATTTCCCATTTGATGGAAGAGGAGATAATTGTAGGTTATTACATTAAAATAATAACATATAGGTATATTATTGATAATTATGATATTATTTAATCATATTTTAATATTATTTGAAGGAGGTTGAAAAATAAATAAATAAATAATGATTTATCAACAATGTTACCTCTTGTTCGGAAAACCTTATAAGGTTAGCCTAAAATCCTTTGTTGGAGGGTTTAATAATAAAAATAAGGCCTATAGGATATATTTAAGTAATAAAGGAGTTTATTTTGGAATTTATGTGGTAAAAAATGTTTTTGGATGTGTGAATAAGAGAGGATATGTGGTTCCCTTTTACAAGTGAGGGAGTGTAACCACATGAAATTTTTGAAATGAAATAAGTGTACCCACATTTTATACCGAATAAAAAGAATTTAAATTTATCATTATTGAACCTTAAATGATATAATGTCTAAATATGTCCATAAAATTAATTGTTTACATATTTTTATGTTATTTTACCTCTTATATTTTTATTTTAACCCCAGGTAAACCTGTTTTAACCATTATCGCTGTAATTAATTTTTATGGTTTTTAACATAAATTTTGAAAAAAATTAACATGAAAGTAATATAAAATATTAATTATGATGATTACAAATATTTAATAAAATTTTAAAATTAAATTTATATATTTATAAATTTATATTTTAAAAATTAACCCATAGGCACAATGAAAAAGCGGTTCTTCAATGAGAAAATTTTCATTAGTAGAGAAATTTTAATATCAAAAGTCAACAAGAATTTTTTTCAAATGACATAAATAAAATTAATAATAACTTTATTAAATTTTGGGTACTTTAAAAAAATTAACAAGATGTAACTTTTTAAATTATTTAAATTAACATGTAGTTTTTAATAAAAACATTATTTTTCACTATTTGGTGAAAAATAAATCTTCTCATAATATTATCAAAAATCCCCCATACACTAATTTTTAATTTTTTATTTCATAAATGAAGTTTATTTATTTAGATAAATTTTATGAATTTGTAAAAATTTAATATTATAATTTGATCACAAAAATTAATACATATCATTTTTTGAGAAAACAAGTATTTTTAAAGAATATAAATACTTTACTAAAAATTATGTTCCTATTTATAAATATATTTTATTTTTCTAAAACCTTTAAAATTAATTTTTAAAAATTGGTTATTTCCATTCATAGAACCAAATTTAATGGCTAAGTTTTAATTTTCATGTTTAAATAATAATATTAATTGTATATCGTAGCCCGTTAAAACTCGGTGTTTCATGTAACATATGATATAGAATAAATTAAATTTATTTAAAAAAGTATAATAAATTTTCTAGGTTGTTATACCCTCTCTTCCATAAGGTACCCTTCTTGGGTTACAATGAATGAAGGGAAATAAGGAACCATACATCCTACCTCTAATAATACACATATTGGAAATAATAACCAAGGTCATATCATACACATAAATTAGAGGTATTTACCTATAAGATTTGAGAAATAAGAGACCAGATAGAATCACACAAATAATACTACTTATAATAAAATTAATGATAAAACATAATTTAATTTCATATAAAATTAAAAACTGAAAAAGATACTTCATATATGAAATAGAAAATTCCTTGGTAACGACCTCGATTTCTATATCACTTTTTTACAACTCCATGAGCTAATAGTGTCTTGTACAATCACCAAACATCTACCACGATCCTAAAAAATATTTAATATATACATAGTTTGGCATCACACCCCGAATCATTATCTTGAGAAGAAAATAGTTCCACTAAACATAAGTGACATCCCCATGACACTAAAGGATTGAAATAAATGCGAAGGACTTAATAGAACAATGGGGGATGAAATTCTCTAAGAAACCAAACAACCTATGAGGAAATTCAAAACAACCAAGAATGCAATGAGATGAATTAGGAAAAAATATTGTAACTTAATTAAATACCATTACAAGAATCATATTATAAAAATGGTAGAAAAATTAAATAATAATGAAAGGATAAAAATAAAAAAGTAAATATATAAGAAACAAATTTGTGCCACTCTTGTCCAATATGTATACAATAACCTACTATATATTCTAAAAGGAATTCAATGATTCATGGAACACCACCAGAGATGTATAAAACTTACCCTCCATTTATCTGGGAATAATCCATCAAAAAATGTACCAATGTTCCCAAGAAGGGTGGTATTACATTACTCAGATGGAATTCTCCAATGAATTCTCAACACATGCCAATAAAAAAAAGAAAAAGTTAGTACATTTTATATGAAAATTGAGAGAAATAATAAAATAGTTTATAAATGTTTTAAATAGGTTTCATGTAAAACATTTAAAAATATATTAAACTATTCTATACTACACAGTGTAACCACCCCATGATAACACCCACACAAACACACATTCATTCCATCCATGGACCTCCCTATACTCGTGAGTGATGAATCATACATTCAAAAAACCATTACTTGGTAAACAAAATTTATGTTGGTATATTCATGTCCTTATCCATCCCATTTTAGTAGGAGTACAGTCACATCCTTATTTTATCCCATGCACATGAACATAACTCACTCGACTAAAATCATGAAAATCTTCTGATTGAAAGAATTAAACATAATCTCTATCAAGTTTATTTATAAAATAACATTATTTACCTCTTTTTGAAATGACCATTTCAAAATACCATCTAAATTTGGATTATATATATATTTTCTTAATATAATTCCAACTGATTCATGAGAAATATTTTGGAAAACTCAAAAAATCATGTTCCAGAATAGTAGAGTGGAAGATAAGAAACTCAGCCCATTTTTTGGAATAAATGATCTCAGGAAATTTCACATATTATAACTCCTCCTTCCATTAATATTTTATTTAAACTATTGAATTTTCAATGATTAATTGGAATTAAAGTCTAGGAATCAAATATCACTGCAAATTTCTAATGAATTATTTGGAGGTTGAGAGGGTGAAATAGAAAACCAACTGAGAGATTAGAAGTGGTTCTAGATTAAAAATAACTTGTCACATACTAAATCATTACATGAATTAAAAATTCATTTCATGAATTCATCAGAAGTTCACTTATGAAAAAAAAATCCAAGTTATTGGTTTTATTTTATAGAAAAATAGGTTCACATCATCAACATGTTTCACATAATGAATATCAATAAGAATCCACTAGAAAAAATAAATTCATGATATGAAAAAATTAATTATATTTTCCTTGTACAAATTCATAACACCAATAAACTATTAATAGTTAAAAACATTTATTATATATATTTTCTCATTGTATTCCTTTTTCTCCTCCAAAATCATCTAGAAATATATTTTACTGACATCAAACATAAATAAAAATGCATAAAATGACACCATACCTCAAAAGGGGGAGGTATATTATAACCAAAATTATTCTTTACATCATTGGGAAGATTTAGATAAATATTTTCCTTGAACAACTCAGATAATTTATCTAGCATAAACATATATCATTCCCATTTTTCTGCTTGAACCTAACCATGATACAATAAAACTTATAAAAAAAGTAAGTAGACATCCATAACTGGGTCTTTTACAGTATATCCAAAACTTGATTTAGTTAATTAATAAATGTCACATAAGACTTGAGAGTAAAATGATCAAATAGATCACAAGGCAAGGATCTGTTTGACACTTCTTCAATTTAGAGTCATCAAATATGTTATGAACAACACAAATGTAATATCTCAGACCTTCCTTTCAGGTATGTTTTTCCATTTCTGGTCGTCTTTGAGAAAAAGGGGAAAACCTGGAAATTTTCAGAGTACACGCCATGTACTTTATAAGTACATGCCGTGTACTTCGAGGCCGCGCGAGGCAGTGTGCTGGCCGTGTTCAGGACACACACACATCCGTGTGGGGTGATGTGGAGATCTCTTAAAGCAGAGTACGGAAAACCAAAGTACACGCCGTGTACACTAAAAGTACATGTCGTGTACTTTTATTTTTATTTCATTAATTGGACCGAGGACGCGTCATAACCCTATTTTCGTCTTCTTCTCTGCCTAATTCCATACAGGGCGTCCTAGGAGGCTGAATCTTTTTTGAGCCACCGATCCATCACTGATTCTCTTAATCGGACACTGTCGGTTGCAATAGAATCACAGCGGTGAGTTATTGGTTCTTCTTTGGCCTTGTTTCCAATTTCTTCCTCTCGTGTGAGTTATCTGAGGTTGAACGTTGTAGAAATTTTTGCAGATCTACTCCATTCTAGGCCGATTCACATGCCGAGGTTCATGTATATCAATCTATGAGTATTAAGGTAGGTGGTTTGATTCCCTACATTGAATGTCCTTGAGTTTTTGTACAAAATTGCTGGATATCCATGTATCAGGTATCTCGTGTTAGGGTTTGGAACCTGTTTTATTTATCTGCCTTAGATTGCTTGTGTTCTTGAGGCTATTAGATGAATAATTTTTGCTTGTTAGCATGTTCAAGGATCACCCCATGGGTGGTTTCCTTCGTTTTGGTTGTTTACCGCTGTTTTTCTTAGGTTGCCTATGAGGTAAACCTTGTTCCATTAATTTATTTCCTTGGTATGAATGATTACATGTGTTGTTTGCTGTTTAAATTCTTTTTTTTGCAGTGTAGATATTATCCAAGTAGTTGTTGAACATACTTAGGGCTACTACGAATCATTTACGTACAATTTATTTTACTCAGGGCTGCGGGAACCTGGTGTAGTTAGACCATAAGGGGAATTGACGTTGAGTGCTTAATCAGAGGGACTGTTTAATTATTACCGTTACGAGACCATAAGGGGGATTGACTTTTTGCTCTCTCAAAGGGTCTGATAATTATCAAATCGAGACTAAAGGGGTAATTAGACGTAAGTGCTTCCTCAGAGAGTCTGTAGTATCATTGCAAGACCATAGGGTGAATTGACGTTGAGTGCTTCCTCAGAGTGTCTTTTACTTTTTTTTGAATTCATGACCATAAGGGCTTTCCCACGTGAGCCACCTAGAGGGTTAGTGTAATAAATATTGTTGGTTGGTTGTGACGAGTCCACCAAGACAAAGAACAATCTTGGGTTTGTACTGCTTTTATTTTAGGTAGTTTGTTGAGATACATGTTGTGTTACTTGTTATGCCTTTGGACTATATAAATTTTGATATATTATTTGGTTGATGATTGAATGATAGAATTAAATTAACAAATAAATGTGAATGGAGAATTATAGGATTGTTTACATTAGTGTACCCCTGTTTCTTTGCTTCATTTATTTCCATTACTTTTTCTTTATTTCTCACTAACATTAGGGCACAGATCTTTTGGTGGTTGCCTACTGGGATTAGTCTCACACACAGTTTCGGTCCTTCTTTTCGGCCCAAACAGGTTATATGGTTGCAGGTGTGGATAAGTATTGTGGACCTTCTACCTTAGGTGCTTGATTGATTGTTAGAGGTGGAGAGCATGGGACCGAGCTTAGGCTTGCGATGCTACTGGAGTTTACTATTTACTTTTGATACTTGGGTTTCAGTTTTGTTTTAGCATGTTGTTTTTTTACTACTTTCCATAGGAACACGTTTCATGCCGCATCATTATTATATTATACATTTCTTTTTCTGGTTAAGTTTAGTTTCCATGTACTGTTTACTGCTTCTGATATTGTTTATTATTTCCATCCGCTACATACTTTACCAAATGAGGGCATAGTTTCCCCACATACTCATCAAGGCCCTCACTGCTAGTCGGAAGCCTCTAGCGTTTGGGAAAATGTGCTTGAGGTCATGTGGCGAACTGGGTACGGGGCGCCAGTTGAGTGACTCTGGATTCGGTTCATTACAAAGTGGTTTCTGAGGAGTCTTCCTTATTTTCTCTTTTCCTTACTGTTTGGCCACAATAGACAGGGATTAGAAGAGATGGGTAGTTGGTACTTAACTTTGACCGAGAGTAATTAACCCGTGTATAGGGAAAAACTATATTACCTCATATTTTCGATTTTTAGTTTTTTCAAGTGTTACAGTTGATTATATTTCACCGTTGGGTGATGCACTTGTTTTGTGCTATTATAGTTTATATGATTGTGGTTCTATTTCTTTGCAACCCGATGAGATGAGGGTATGCCATCTCATGCATCATATAGGAACTAGTTAGAAAATCACATGTCATTCATTTTACCATGCCATCTAGGGTTCATTATAAATTGTATGTTGTTGTGATATATGTCGTGATAGATTATGCATGATGTAGTGATAGTTGCTGTGATAGAAATACATGCTGTGTTGATAGGGTGTTGTTTATTTTACAGCTTATTTAGCATGGACACCAAGCTTTGGTCTTAGAGGTGTTATGGGCCCTCGAGGATCGGAATATGGAAGATCATGGGATTATCATACCGTTTACTTGTTATATGCATTGTTATGATGTCAAGCTTTGATTAATGGGGAGTATGTCCCCCCACGGATCAGAATTTGACACATAGGTGCTGGTTTTCAGTGTTTTTCAGTGATTTTAGGGAGTTTTGTATGCCTACTACCTAGAAACCCAGACAACACATCTTGTGGACTTATGAACACACGCCATGTGTTCTTCTGTTCGGGAAGAACTACTTTTCACGGTTACACACTATGTACATTGAAGTACACGCTGTGTACTATTCTTCCATGTGATCTAGCCATGTAGACGAATACATGGGCTGGAAAATCTTAGGGACAACATGCCATGTACATTGTTGACACGCCATGTAGTTGTGGCCCGTGTACTAGTCTGTGTGACTAACAACACGGACATGGGAAAAAACTTAAGGACACGTCGTGTAGTGGATAGACACGCCATGTAGTCTTCAGTTGGGAAAGTCTGTGTGACTTTGTCATGTAGGAGTAACCAGGAAGGAGGAGAATGGACGGTACATGCCGTGTATATTAAAATAACATGCCTTGTAGTTGGGGTTTACACAGCTAGGTTGGCCGATGTACACATCCAAGTAAAATCTTTCTAGAACACGCCGTGTGTGGATCTACATGCCGTGTAACTATTTTTTTCCAGTTTTAAATGTTTTATCTTCTATTCCATTTTTCGCTCCTTTGTATTTGCAATTGTACTAATTGTAAATAAAGGCATGCTTTTGACCTTGCAGAGTCATGGTGCCAAGACATATTCCCATTTCACGTTTGGGATCTGACAATGATCGTACACCAGATATGGCACAGGTAGTTATCCCAGATATTGGTGCAGACGCACAGTTTTGTGAGGGAATAATGAGGTTCATACAGACCTTTCAGAGAGCTCAGAAACCTACCTAGTCTATGGCAGAGCTTACGTGAGTCTTCCAGTAGTAGAATCCTCCCACGTTCTCTTGGGATGGAAGACCTCAGGCTGCTGAATCTTGGTTCAAAGTGATGGTTTCTATCTTTGATCATCTCGAGGCACCCCTAGATAGAAGGGTGAAGCTCGCGAATTACATGCTTTGAGATTCCTCCAAGAGATGGTAGGACGTAGTTTCTCAGTCAGGGTGCTAGTAGATAGTTTCTTGGGAGGAGTTTCACTGTACGTTCTACAACTACTTCTACCCGACAACACTGAGGGCTGACAGAGCCAGAGAGTTCATGAACCTGCAGTAAAGTACTCTACTAGTCATGGAGTATTCCTCCTGTTTCACTGAGTTACAGCGTTTCACTTCCGTTCTGTGGAATGAAAAGCTATTTTTAGTGAGGAAGTTTGAGGAGGGACTCATACTAGAGATCAGATCATAGGTTAACGTCTTCCAGTTGAACTCTATTTCTTTGATAGTCAACAAGGCGTTGATCACGGAGAGGAATCTGAGTGATTCTGGAGTAGTAAGCTAGGGCGGTTCAGCATCCAGAGTCAGTACACATTCTACTGACATCAGGAAGCACCACCGAGAGTCTACACGAGGTGACTCGAGGAAGCGATATGCTCCTTCAGGTAGCAAGGTAGTGTGCTACCAGTGTGGGAAGGACGGGCATAAAAAGACCTAGTGCTCGAGGGACCCAGTAGAGTGCCGATATTGCAGCAAGATGGGTCATATTCAATAATTTTTCAAGGTTCTTCTTACAGAGGCTAGCAATGGAGGATCAATTTCGACTCCGCGTACAAGTGTAGGTTTACCAGTTCTGCAGAAAACTAGGGGATGGAGTTCTATAGGCCATTAAAGCGAGGGTAGAGGCCATGGACACAGTGGTCAGGCTCAAGGAGGATCAGCTCAGGGATATCGAGCTGCTGTACAGGGCTGCGGTACTAGCTAGATGTTTACGGTGGAGTAGAATCATCAGGAGCAGGATCCTGGACCTTCCACAGTGCGAGGTACGATCTTGGTAGCCTCAGTTTTATCTTATGCACTTTTTGATACAGGAGCATCTAATAGCTTTATTTCAGTGCACACTGTGGATAGCCTTAGACTTACTATATTTACTTTTGATGATATGATGACACTAGACACTCCGTTGGGACTTAGAACTGCTAGTGTGCGTCAGTGCAAGGAGTGCCCCCTTGAGGTTGGTGGGTGTCACTTCTTGTGGGATCTTTATGTCCTAGAGATGACGGGTTATGATGTCATTCTCGGAATGGAATCGCTAGTTCCTTTTCAGGTCCTTTTAGATTTCTATCACCGTAGGCTTAGGTTCATGTCACCAGAGGGTAGATCCTTTCATCACAAGGGCGAATGGGGCGTCCAGGAAAGCAGAGCTGGACTAGAGCATCATGTTTTGGGTGGTGTTACATCCCAGATTTCTAGTTTATATCTGGATGATCAGGGGACTTCTCAGATGGATTATCCTTTAGTGGTTGATTGTTTTTCAGATTTCTTTCCAGACAACTTTATAGGGTTTCCTCTAGAGCGTGAGGTAGACTTTTCTATTGTTCTTGTTCTAGGAGTAGCACCGGTATCCATACCTCCTTATAGGATGACTATGAATGAGTTGCAAGATCTCAAAAAGCAGTTGGAGGAGTTGCAGGCAAAGGGTTTTATCCGACCAAGTACTTCCCCTTGGGGTTCACCTATTTTGTTTGCAAAGAAGTCGTATGGTACTTTACGGCTTTGTGTGGATTATCAGAAGCTGAACCAGTTAACGGTCAAGAACCGGTATCCCTTACCAAGGATTTATAATCTTTTTGATCATCTTCAAGGAGCCAGGGTATTCTCAAAGATCTACATGAGATCCGGCTATCATCAATTGCACGTCAGACCATCAGATATACCTATTACAGCCTTCCGGAGCAGGTATATTCTGTAGGAGTATTTGGATATGACATTCGGTCTCACGAACACGCCAGCAGTATTCATGGCACTGATAAACAGAGTTTCCATACTTACCTGGATTCCTTCGTGGTGGTTTTCGTGGAAGATATCTTGGTGTACTCTCACACTCAACACGACCATGCTACTCATCTTGAGATTGTAATGAGTACACTGATAGAGCATCAGTTATATGCTAAGCTCTCTAAGTGACACTTCTGGATGGACGAGATTCACTTCATGGGTCATGTCATCTCAGAGATAGGAGTATCAGTAGACCCAGAGAATGTGAGAGCAGTAGTTACCTGGGAGCAACTGAAGAATGTATTCGAGGTATGGAGTTTCTTAGGACAGGTTGGATACTACAGGTGGTTTATACAGGACTTCTCGCGCTTGGCAGCACAGTTGATGAGCCTGACTAATAAAGGTGTGAAGTACGTTTGGTTAGAATCCTACGATTCAGCCTTTCAGGAGCTGAAGGGGAGATTGACTTCAGCACAGATTCAAGTTTTACCAGAGCTGGGAAAGAGTTATACAGTTTTCTGTGATGCATCTGGCATCGGGATTGGAGCAGTGATTATGTAGTAGGATCGTGTTGTTGCATATGGATCGCGATAGTTGAGGCCACAAGAGAAGAACTATCCTACGTACGACCTGGAGTTGGCTGTTGTTGTTCATACTTTGCATTATTGGAGACACTATCTTTTGGGGGAGCATTTCATGGTATATGCTGACCACAAGAGCCTCAAGTATATTTTCATGAAGCATGACTTAAAACTAAGATAGCGGAGGTGGGTCAAGTACCTACAATCTTTCGACTTTGATCTTTCTTATATGACTGGGAAAGGCAATGCTTTGGAAGACGCACTGAGCAGAAGAACTCACTTACATGCAGTTTGGGAGGCCAGTAGCGAGTGGAAGCTTATGGCTCTATTCTCTGAGATGTATTTCGAGGTGCACGATAGACAGGGACAGACAATTCTTTCTTCTATAGGTGTTACCTCCACTCTTCTGGATTGAGTTTGAATGAGGCAGCTATCAGACCCAGAAGGCTTAGTCCTACGGGAGGGTGTGTCATATGGATACCCTACTCCAGGGTGGACAGTGGGTGATGATGGGGTGTTACTTTTTCATGGCCGCGTATGGGTTTTAGAAGACATACATGAGGAGATGATGTGGGAGTTTCATGCTTCATCTTGGGCAGTTCGTCCTGGTGTCACGAAGATGTATCAAGACTTACGTTGTCAGTATTGGTGCTAGGTATGAAGAAGGATGTGGCTGGTTTTGTTATGCGGTGATCCACCTCTCAGCAGGTGAAGGCAGAGCATCAGCGAATAGCAGGTATTCTACAATAGTTACCCATTCCTGAGTAGAAATGGAATGATTCCACGATGGACTTCGTGGGAGGGTTATCGAGATCACCTCGAGGGAATGATGCAGTTTGGGTTGTAGTGGGCAGGCTCACGAAGGTAGCACATTTCTTACCGATCAAGGAGACCTTCAGTGTGGATGAACTTGGGAGGTTGTACATCCAGTAGATTGTGCGCTTGCATGGGGTTATGAGTTCTATCATTTCTGATAGGGATGCCCTCTTTACTTCGCATTTCTGGCAGGGGCTACAAAGGGCTTTGGGTACATAGGTACTTCTGAGTATAGCTTACCATCCCCAGATAGATGGCTAGTCAGAGCGCACGATTTAGGTGTTAGAGGACATGCTACGACCATGTGTCCTTGATTTTGGAGGATCATGGGAGAAACATATACAACTAGTGGAGTTTTCCTATAATAATAGTTTTCATGAAACTATTCAGATGGCACCTTACGATGCTTTGTATGGTAGGTCGTGACGATCACCCTTGTGTTGGCTGTAGGCGAGAGAGGCAGTTGTGATGGGACATCATCTTATTCAGGAGACCACAGAGCAAGTGGAGTTGATTCAGAAGAGGATGGCTACTTCACAGTCTCGACAAAATTCTTATGCTGATCAGCGGAGATGACCTTCAGAGTTCAACGTCAGAGATCAGATTTTCTTGCGTGTTACCCCGAGGTTGGGTCATAAGATGATTAAGAGATAGGGAATGCTTTAACCGAGATACGTCTGGCTGTTTGAGGTTCTGGAGAGAGTCGGGCTAGTCGCTTACAGGTTGCAGTTACCTCAGAGGTATCAGGCTATGCACGATGTCTTCAATGTTTCTCAGCTTCAATGGTATTTCTCAGACCCGTCTCATGTTTTTCAACCTGAGGAGGTTGATCTAGAGCAGGATGCATCATTTGAGGAGCATACTATCAGGATTGTTGATCGTAGTGCAAAGGTACTCTGTGGCCAGTCTGTCCCTCTGGTACGGATGCTATGGCAGCACGACCGTGTACAGGAAGAGACTTGGGAAAGGGATGCCGACATGCGATCTCAGTGTCTGGAGTTATTCGAGGGTTCTTATTTTACGCCTCATTAGGAAATTCAGGGACAAATTTCTTTAAGGGGGAAGTTTGTAAGAACTCAGACCTTCATTTTAGGTATTTTTTTCCTTTTCTAGTTGATTTTTAGAAAAAGGGGAAAACCTGGGAATTTTTAGAGTACACGCCATGTACATTATAAGTACACACCGTGTACTTAGATGCCGCATGAGGCCGTGTGCTGGACATGTCCAGGCCACACATACGGCCATGTGGGGTGACGTGGAGACCGCTTAAAGTAGAGTACAGAAAACCAAAGTACACGCCATGTTCTCTAAAAGTATATTTCGTGTACTTTTCTTTTTTATTTCATTAATAGGACCAGGGTCGCGTCTTAACCCTATTATCATCTTCTTCTCCACCTAATTTTATACAGGGTATCCGTGGAGGACGAATATTCTATGAGCCACTGATTTTTCAACAATTCTCCGAATCAAACTCCGTCGGTTGCAATAGAATCGTAGCGGTGAGTTCTTGGTTCTTCTTTGGCATTATTTCATATTTCTTCCTATCGTGTGAGTTTTATGAGGTTGAAAGTTTTATACATTTTTGCATATCTACTCCATTCTAGGCCGATTCACAGGATGAGGTTCAAGTATATCAATATATGATGATCGAGGTAGGTGGTTTGATTCCCTATGTTGAATGTCCTTGAGTTTTTGTGCAAAATTTCTGGATATCCATGTATCGGGTATCTCGGGTTAGGGTTTTGAACCTATTTTATTTATTTGACATAGATTTCTTGTGTGCATGAGGCTATTGGATGAATAATTTTTTCTTGTTAGCATGTTCAAGGATCACCCCATGGGTGTTTTCCTTTGTTTTGGCTGTTTACCGCTGTTTGGATTAGGTTGCCTATGAGGCAAACCTTGTTGCATAAATTTCATACCTTGGTATGAATGATTTAATGTGTTGTCTGCTGTTTAAATGATTTTTTTTCAGTTTAGCTGTTATCCAAGTAGTTTCTGAACATACTTAGGGCTTCTACGAATCGTTTATGTACGGTTGCTTTTACTCAGGGCTATGGGAAACTGGTGCAGTTAGACCATAGGGGGAATTGACGTTGAGTGCTTCCTCAGTGGGCCTGTTTAATTATTAACATTACGATACCATAAGGGGGATTGACTTTGTGCTCTCTCAGAGGGTCTGATAATTATCAAATCGAGACTAAAGGGGGAATTAGATGTAAGTGCTTCCTCACGGAATCTGTAGTATCACTGCAAGACAATAGGTTGAATTGATGTTGAGTGCTTCCTCAGAGTGTCTTTGCCTTTGTTCGAATGCTTGACCATAAGGGCCTACCCACGTGAGCCACCCAGAGGGTCTGTGTAAAAAATATTGTTGGTTGGTTGTGACGAGTCGACCAGGACAAAGAACAAGCTAGGATTTGTATTTCTTTTATTTTAGGTAGTCTACTGAGATACCTGTTGTGTTACATTATATGCCTTTTGACTATAGATCTTTTTCTAGATTATTTGGTTGATTATTAAATGATTGAATTAAATTAATAAATAAATGTGAATGGAGAATTGTAGGATTTTTTACTTTAGTTTAACCCTGTTTCTCTGCTACATTTATTTCCATTAATTTTTCTATATTGCTCACTGAAATTAGGGCATAGATCTTTTGGTCATTTCCTACTGGGATTAGTCTCACACCCTGTTTGGGTCCTCCTTTTCGGCCCAAACAGGTTATATGGTTGCAGTTGTGGATAGGGATTTTGTACCTTCTACCTCAGGTGCTTGATTGCTGGTTAGATCTAGAGAGCGTGGGACTGATCTTAGGCTTGCGATGATGCTGGAGTTTACTCTTTACTTTTTCTACTTGGGTTTCAATTGTGTTTCAGAATGTTTTTTTGTTTACTGATTTCCATAGAAACATGTGTCATGCCGCATCATTATTATATTATACATTGATTTCGCTATTTATTTCAGTTGTCAGGTGCTGTTTAATGCTTCCCCTATTGTTTATTATTTCCTTCCACTGCATACTATACCAAATAAAGGCATAGTTTCCCCACTGACTCATCAAGGCCCTCGCTGGTAGTCGACGGCCTCTGGCATTTGTGGAAATGCTCTTGAGGTCATGTGGTGAACCAGGTATGGGGCTCCAGTTGAGTGGCTCCGGATTCGGGTCGTTACAAAAAAATAAAAGAGGCAATTCTAACCAATATAAAAAAATCAATACATTCAATGACCATGAATGGTCAAACATATCATGGAGATAACTTCCCATATTTTCCTAAGAATTTATGACCATGTCTTAGTGATACATTCAAAAATGTATGGTCACTCACATCGAATGATCAGATATGGATGTCTATATATGATTTCTTTTGGATTTGATCTATATAAATATGCTTCCAGATCATATGGATCTTCTATAATGTATCATGGGAAATTATTGATCCAATCATTTATATCTCTCCTATTTCCACCCAACATGGCGTAGAATGATAGATATGACCATAAAAAACATCAAACGAGGGGATTATTATTGTCTCTTAATAGATGTTATCATAGGATAATTCTACCAAAGGATTATGGTCTTCCTAAGTGCCATTTAAGTCTATGAAAAATCTATAAGCATATATTCCAATGTATGTATTGTGTATTAATACTTCTCATCCATCTCTACATGATATGTTGTTATCATGGCTAGTTTACATGAATGATTCTATTTTATAAATCACCAGAATCACGAATCTCTTTTAGAAATAGTAAAAAATGGATCTCTATTAAACCCAACCACGTCCTGGAAGTATATCCTTTACTATTCATATAAAATGTTGGAGTCATTAATAGGTAGTAGTGTTATAAATTTTTTATTCAATCTAAAATAACCCAAATAACCCCATTGTTTTGTAACATTCTTGGTAGACCAGTCACAAAGTCCATTACAATATGTTGCCACTTCTATATAATTATAGGCCTATAACATGACATCCATTCATTGATATTCATATCTTGAATTTTGGAATGTTATGTATTTAAACACATAAACTTTAGTCTTGTATCTCAAACATGACCACCAATAATGTAATTTTATCACCCTATACATTTTATTAAAACCTATATGAATATACCGACATTTATGTTTGACCTAATGGTAATGGAATTAGGATATGATGTGTAAGAATATTTTAAAAAATATATCATGTTAGGAACATGATGAATTGAGATAAAAATACTATGATCATCCTATGAAACACAATATAGATGCTTGTCAATAATCACTCTCAATAGCTATAATTGGTTACAAGTTTCTCAAATCACTTCCCTATATGACTTCCAGCACAATGAATCTGACACAAAATTTACTTGAAAGTATTTTTTATAAATAGTTGGAATAAAATATTTGGAATTCCACAATCTATATTTGTTGCATAAAGTTTATGTATTAATAAGAAATTATATATTTAAAACTATTAGTATCAATGAAAACTATGATTTTTTCTTAAAATACATAATTACTCTATGCCTTTAAGTCCTAGACAACAACAACTAATTTTAGTTCTTTTGTTTGATAGTTTTTCTTATGTGCTCATGAATTCCATCAACCATAAGCCACAAAAAGATATCTTTACATGAAAAAACAACCATGACAGAATCTAGGAGAATCACAATACACCACATATTCATTTCTTGTTTATTAAAATATTAGGTTGGGTGCTAAGGTGGGAAAATTTTCAAGCTCTAGAAAGCATTTATGATTGTCATAATTCCATATAAATGGACAACCATTTCTTGTCAGAGTAGTCATGGGAGAATAAATTCTTGGATATCTAGAAAAATGTAATGATATTAACCTTCTAATCTCAGAGAATTATGTATTTCAATAACAATCATGTGTTCCTTCCAAGATACTACTACTTTTAGCTTTCCTAGTACAACTTATATTCCTTCATTAAAAATGACATGAATGAGGAAATAGACATCTTCGATCCATAGGTTGCAATTAAAAATATTAGCATAGAAACAATGATTCTACAATATACTCATTATAATTTCAAAGTGTTCCTCATATATATTCTTACTTGGAGTGTAAACCAAAATGTTATTAATAAATTAAAAAAAGGAGTTCATGTACCTATGGATGATATAGTTTATTAAGGCCATGAAAACTATAGGTATATTTTTCAGACTGAAGGTCATGGAAATTTATTCATAGTGGTCATAGTGACTCTGAAAAGATGTATTTGGGATATCCTCTCTCAAGACTCTATGAAGATGATACCTTCATCATAGATCAGTCTTAGAGAACAATGTGGATACCTTTAATTGATCAAAAAGAACATTGATTCTAGGATGGGGAAATCAATTCTTAATCAAAACATTATTATATTTATGATAATCAACACATACCTGGATGGTATCATATGCCTTCTTTATGAATAATACATGTTAAGATCTAGGTAATGTACTATGTCTAATGAAACCATTAATTTATATCTTTAAACACATTAGGAATCATTTTATACGATGTTAATGAAATAATGTTTGTTCCTAGAAGTATATAAATAAGATATTTGATTTCTGTACGTGATGGTAGTCCATAAAAATCATTAGGAAATGCATTCGGTTATCGATTCAGTTTGGAAAGAAGAGTCCCATTTCTTATTTCATCTACAGCTGTGAATGTCATTGATGATAGCTGGAAAGAGATAATTCCATCCACTATCACTAATGGACATACTCTACTTTCATTTAAACCCCAATACCTCTATAATAATTCAAGAGATCCAACAATGTATGTAAATGTAACTCATCAAGTGATACAACTGATATGGGCCATAAATCTCACCAATTAATCCATACCAATGATTAAATAAAAAACATCTATCTCTTGGACTATAAAATCCCAAAGAAACTTCGCTGCAATAATAATAATGGAATATAATTTTCATTTAAATAATATACACTAATTACATCCAAAGGGTTTCTTGATACTCGTGACATGAGGTATTGTTTCCATGTGAAATCCCAATTGTTTAACAATAGATGAATCTGGGAAAAATGTGATGCGGTAATATCAAATAAGGCATGTATAAGATTCGAGTTCAGAATAATGGTACTGAATACCATGGATGGAATATGTTACTTACTTTTGAAATCCTTCTCTACTCCATAAAGTGGTCAATAATAAACCATATTATTTCTCATACATCCTTTTTTATGTATCGACTAGGAAACTAAAGTATTTCAAGGATTGCCATTGGTCACCCATTCCTATGTATGATAACTAGACATTTATATTTGAGAATATGATACATGGGGTTGATTAAATCTCATACCACATAATGATTCCATAATTATATGATTGTATCTTTTTATATGAACTTTTATATCACTTTAGGTTAAATTCCTCGATCATTTGGTGCATTCCTTCTTCTTGTGATTAAATGATCTCCATTGGGAATAACCTAGTTTTCTATCAGATCTTGTTGGATGGTTAACTGATTTATTAGACAAAGTGTGAGGTTCAAAAAATCATTGAGAATATGTTTCCATCTTCTGATTATCTTATATAATACCATTCCCACCTGTTACCCCAAAAAAAACTATACTTATAGCAGGATTCCTAGAAAACCCCATTTTCCTATTGTTTCTCTATAAGAAATATCTATATAATTCTAAATATATAGGACATATATTTTTGGATAGAATCTCTAATCATAATCTTGGCTCATAGATGTGTTCCTTGAAGTATGAACTAGTAGCTATATATAGAAAGAAATAGACCATGTCTGTAATCTTAAATTTATATTCTATTACAGATATGTTTTCATGCTTTATGATGAAAAATTATGTTGTTATTGATATCTTGAATGTGTGGGAAAATAATTTATTTTTTGAAAAATTCGTCAAATTCATCCCATATAATCCCTTGGTCAGCTCTAGCATGGAGTGCTAGATCCCGCCATTTAAATTGATGACCCTCCAACATGTTTGTTTCTATATTAACATTTAAATATATCTTAATATAATGAATTGTGAAAACTCAATTTATTTGGATTAACTACACTTACACATTTTTTGGATCATAATTTCCTTAAAAAATTGTTGGATTCTTCTTTTAAAATTGTACTAAATGATCTACTTTCCTTGTTTCATCATTTAAATATCCTCAATCAATTTCTTGTAAACAATGCACAATGCATTGTACAAGTTGTCTGTTAACTAATGGTTTAGGTGAAGCTACATTTTCCAAAGCAAACTCCAGCCAATTTCTATGATATCTATTCATTTACATTTTCTATAACCATATCAAAACACCATTTATTCAATAATATCTAGGAACTGAATGTTTAAAATTAAAAATCACCATAAGCAACCATTATTACAATTTTATTTTTAATGACTTTTTTAATAGTTTAAATAATTTTTTCAAAAATAATTGAAAAGTATTTGAACAATGTAGTCCTAGTGGGATGTATCATGTAAAGACCCGTAAAATTCGAGGGAAATTTTTTCTTAATTTTCTTTAGAATTTTACAAGAGCGCGGTTTCAGACGGCACCTGATTCCGAGGCCCGGAGTGCCCGGAATTAATTTCTGAAGTTTGGCTCGGGTACGTTCAGTGAACGAACGAGCGGGAATTTCTAACTTTTGATCCGGTGCTTGGAATTGAAATCCGAGGGCACCGATGAACTCGCAGCGCCGATATTCGCTTAAAGAGACCTTTTCGGGAGTTGCGTTGGTTGCGGGTTGAAAGTTAATTTTTGGGGTTTTTAGTTGAGTTAAATAAAATTTGTGTAGAACAAATTTTGTTTTTAACTTGTTAAAACCTATCAAAGGAGGTTGGGAGTGGGACCCACACCCACTTAACCTCCCTTGGGAGGATTAAGTGTGGTGGGGCCCACACGAACCCCTAAACCTTTCAAATCCTCCCAACTCCTTTAACGCCTCTTTTAATGGCTTAAGTTTACTTAATTAATTAAGGGAGTTAAACCCTTTTTGAATTTCAAACCTTTGAAATTCTTGTGGTTAAGTTATGTAATAATATAAGTTAAAGCTTATATTATTCTAGGGGATTCTTTTAACACCTTGGGAGGATTTCTTGAGAGCTTTGGAAGCTTTTCTTCTTCTTCTTCAACTTGACGAAGAACCTTCAAAGAACGAAGAACGCTCAAACTCCGACGAAGAACGACGCCTCTCTTCTTCGTCCTCGGTGTCAACGTGAGGGAACGCCGCTTCCTCCTCGGATTCCCTTCGTCGACATAAGAGGTTTCTCCAACGACGTATCACATCGGACGTATCTCTTCGTCAACGGAATTGACGAACGACTACCGCGACGCCCGATCTCCGCGACGTCGACTTCCGCAGACATAGTCAAATCCTCGACTTATACCCGAGGTAGGGGTTGTTGATTCATTATTTGTTTATTCCATTTCTTGAACGTGGATCTCGCATGTCAAACTTGAGGTTTGAATGTTTAAGTTGAGTTATTTATTTAACGTGAGGGGGGGCCGGACCGCATGAACACGGCCGAACCCCCCTCCATCGTTCATGTTGATTATTCTTGCGTGAGGAAGCAAGTGGCGTGGTGCCGTCGCACCACGCAGATGATCGTGCAAATATTTTACGCGGCGCCGTCGCGCTACGTCGAGGAAGAATCTTCAAGAACGCGACGCCGTCGCGCCGCGCTGAAAAGAATCATGGCACGACGAAAGGGGCGCGGTGCCGTCGCACCGCGCCGGACGACGAACACCGCGGCCGGTTCCGGGCCGCGGCGGGATGAGGAGACCGCGGCCGGATCCGGGCCGCCGGCGTCGGAAGTCGAAGGCGGGACAGGAATTTCCGGTCCCGTTGGTAAAAACCGGCCGGCCAGCTGGCCGGCCGGATGACATAAAACCGGGGGATTAAATCCCCCGGCCGGTTCAACAAAACCCCCCCTTAATGAGGGGGGGCGGTTCCTTGAAGAAGGGGGGCAGCCGGCCCCCCGGTTGCGCTCCAGCAGGCCCCCCACGTGAGGGGGGGGGGGGGCGTTTTGTTTCTTAGGCGCGGCACAAAGGCCGCGCCACCTTAATGAAGCGGGGGCTCAGCCCCCCGCGTGCCACCCACGTGCGGCGCCATCCGCGGCCCGCCGCGCCGCCGCGCCGCCGCCGGCCGCCCCAGGGGGGGGGGGGGGGGGTCGGGCCGGGTCGGCCCGGACCCGGACCCCCCCATTTCGAACCAGATTTGGTTTTTGGCTCATAACTTGAGCCTCGGACCTCCGAATGATGAACCGTCTGCGGCAACGCGATCCTTGGATTGAGACGGTCCTTTCGGTATATCGCACTCAAGGTTTCGGATTACTTTGAGTTCGGCCGGGTTGGTTCGTTCACGAAACCAACCGGGCCTTCGGAGCGGAAACACTCATATCTTGAGCCACGAACGTCCGATTGACGCGCCGTCAGTCGCGTTGCGTTCCTCTTAATGAGACGGATCTTTTGGCATACTCCGCCCGAGGTTTGGACGCAGGTGGAGTACGGTCGGGTTGGTTTTGCCTTAAAAACCAACCGGGCCCCGGAGACGAAAAAGCCAATAACTCACAGACCGGGCGTCCGATTGACGCGCCGTCTGTTTCGTTGACTTCCTCTTGATGAGACGGAACTTTTGACATACTCCGCCCGAGTTTTGGATACAGTCGGAGTATGGCCGGGTTGGATTGTACCCGAAATCCAACCGGGCCCCTGGAACGGGAAAGCTGATATCATTCAGACAGGACGTCCGTTTGACGAACCGTCAGCGGCGTTGGTGTTTTCGTTGAGTAACGGTCCCTTTGAGTATACCCTTTGGGAGTTCAGGGTACAGTTGAGTTACGGCCGGGATTGGTTCGCACTCGAAACCAACCGGGCCCCTGGGACGAAAAGGCTAATAACTCACAGACCGGGCGTCCGATCGACGCGCCGTCTGTTGCGTTGAGACCCTTGTGACGAGACGGACTTTTGAGATACTTCTTTGCGGGACTTTGTGATACTTGGAGTATCGACCAGTAGCTCGTGGAGCGGACCCTCCCGGAGACGAGCGTGCAGAGTACGGAGACCGTGTAGCCGGCTGAGACCTGACGACTGCTTGACCGACTCGACTTGGAGTGAGTCGACTAGCCCAGTGGACGGAGCGCCCGGTATTTGGCGGCAGACCCACGACGGACGGAGCGCCTGGTAGTTGGCAGCAGACCCGCGGTACTCGACAGGAGGAGTACCTCAGTAGGCTATCTGGGTAGCGCCCGGTATTTGGCAGCAGACCCTCAGCAGACGGAGCGCCTGGTAGTTGGCAGCAGACCCGCAGTACTCGACAGGAGGAGTACTTCAGCAGTCTTAGGTTAGTGAACGGCGGCCTCGGAGTCGTGACAGGACCACTGTACACTCTAGAGACGGAGCTCTTCAGCAGTTACGGTTTCGATAATGAAAATCCTGGTTTGAGCTGAGACTTTTGACCTTGTGTTTACTTCATGATTGAGATGGGTCACTTGCTAACTTTGGTATATGTATGGGCATATACCCGGGTAGTGGTTATCCGTCGTTTTCACAATCCTTGTGTTTCCTCATGATTGAGATGGGTTACTTGATAACTTAGGTATATGTATGGGCATATACCTAAGTAGGGTTTATCTGTTGAGATCTTCTTGTGTTTATCCTTGTTGGTTTTAGTGAGACCTTGAGGGTCTCGGGGTCCCTACTGAGTATCGTTATACTCACCCCTGCACGGGCTATGCCCGCACCTCGTTGTGTTGGTTGCAGACGACGGACAGTGCTGACAGAAGCCGAAGGTTCGAGGACTGGACGGTACCTGGAGGTGGACTATACGACGAGGCGGTACCCGGAGGTGGACCACTGGGCGGGACATACTCGGAGCGGATGGCGGGACCCGAGGAGCAGAGGAGCTATCTGTACCCACCCTTCAGGTGGGATTTCCAGTGGACATCTCAGCGTAGCAGCTTTACTTTTCAGTCGCTGTTTTCCCTTTTTGAGTTGTACTTTACAGTTGGGCTTGTATTTCCGGCCCCTTTTACTTTTCAGCTCTTCTTTTTATACTTAGTGTTTTACTTCCGCTTGCTTACTCTGTGGTGTTTGTTTACCTTACAAAGGCAATGCCTTCCCTTTTTCTGGGATTTACGCCTTGGTGCTAGTCGCCAGCCCCTGGCCTATGGGAGGCGGGCTTGGGGTAGTCACGGCACGGACCCCGAGGGCGGGTCGTGACATATCAGTACTACTGTATGATATGATCTACTCATCAGCTAACCCACAATAATGGTATGAATAATTTTCTATATGTTTCATAGAACTCAATTTTTTTTAAACCACTATGTTAACTTGATGTTGAGTAGAAAAATGTTAAATAATTATTTTTAAAAAATAAATTTCATGTTTAAACTTTCCTAACGCCTCGCCACCATCCCAACTGAAGCATTAAACATGACTAATTCCATTTGTGACATCCTTCCCCAACTCATTGGCTTGAAAGATACATATTGCCACTAACAATAGGTGGTATTCCCAAGGTACCAAAGTGTGAAAATAAATTCCATGGTCTTAATAAAATTTTTGGAGATGATTTTCATGAAGAAATAAAAAAATTTATGAATTATGAAATAATAAACAATACCATAATAATATTAATGGGAAATAGACAACATAAATCAATAATATAAAACTCTATAAACAATACTTGAGTAACATTGAAAAAATAAATAAAATTGAAAATCTAATACTCTAAGAGTAAAGAGTTAGGTACTAAACTGGAATTGGTGTAGAAAAAAACATAGAAACTCTAAAAAATGAGTTCCATCAACCAGGTCAATGGCATCAAGGAACACTATCATGCCCCATCCCAATGGGGCTCGAGTCGAGACTCCCCAAGCCCAGTTCCAATAGGAAAGGGGATGGATACTATTGTCAAATAGGCTATCAAAAACATAGAGGACCTTAGCTTATCATGCCTGAACACACACACCCACGTACACCTCAATGAAACAACAAATAGATATATTAAAACGGAAAATAAATTCATTCATACCAATATACAACAGAAGTACAGTAAAGTAAAAATACATTACCTTCAAAAGGAAACTGCTGAAGTATCCAACCTTGTTAGATGGAGGGGATCACTTTCAAATGCACATGCCGATGAGTTCCATAGCCCAACCCTATTAAACACTCCATTTGGTCTAGTTAATTTGGCTTTTCCTACTCTGGGTCCTCCCTAGTCTCTGTCAAAAGGCCTCTAGTCTGCACAAGACACAAAACATGTGCAGGAAAAGTCCATACATGGGCGAGTATAAAGATACCGAGTAGGTTCCCCAAAAAACCAAAAATAAAGGGAGAAACTGAAAGGAAAAAGTCATCCTGACCCTATCTGTGGGAACCTAAATGAGAGAGAATCTCCATCTCAAGACCTTTCTTATCTAAACATGGCTAGTAAACTCTAACCACATGGTGTGTCAACATAAGGAGGAGCAACATTGCAAGGAAACCCCGAAAGAACCCCCCCAAAATACTCATCCCATGAGGTCCCAACCTCATAGATAGTGACAAATACTTATTTGAGGCTCTAAATAAATCCACAAAGAGTACACTCTATTAGATGATTCATCCTAGATAACACTCGTCTAAGAGATACACTCCATCTCATATAACCCATCTATCTCTGATGGTACAATCAGAAGATACCACTAAATTGGGTATCGCAATGCTGGTGACATCATCACCATCCTAAGGGAATATATTTGAGTGAAAACTCTTGTTAGATATCAACACTAAACATTTCATTCTAAAACTTAGAATATCTTGTTCCTTAGAAAGGTCATCCCGCCCAATATTTTTTGGGGGACACCAAAAACCCAATATGACACCCTCGAGATCATATCACTGAGATATAGGATCATCACCCATGTAGAGTTGGTCACAAAAATTCCAGAAACACCATCTGGTATATCTCGTGAAGTAATGTATCATATAACCAAGGATTCCACAAACCCTACCCATAGAACACATCATAAAAAACGATGGAAGAAGAGATACCAATACAGTGCTTGGGGGTCAGCACCTAGGTCTCACTGGGGCTCCATCCCTTATTGGTATATCCTCTTGAGTAGAGGATCTATGAAAAAGTAAATATTGGTCACACAAATTCTAAGAACACTACCATAGATACACTAATATACCTGAGGATCACATAGGGCCTCTCGGGGTGATACGTTCTACAAGTCTGTTGAGTCTTTAGTCAAATATATCTAAGAAGCATCACTCTAAAGGGTGGGAACACACCCACATTTCACATATGTGAAGTTTCCCAAGAGGGATCACAATCCTGTATAAAGGATCTGATATCGAAACCCTCAAAATGAATGGAATAGGGGGACCCACTCAACCCTTCTAGTCTAAACATCACTAACATAGACCAAGGTCCACTATACCATATCAGTCAACATCCTTAATCGAAGATATCCACAGAACATCGCATGAAAACCTAAACTCCTAGGCCCAAACGAAGTCCATAATCACATTCTATGTAGAAAACTTCTCCGGATGGGCTACTCATGGGCCACAATCTGAGCTATGGAAGAAGAGATATGAAAAGTGGAAACTCCTCCAAAGGAATACTACATGGTATTTAAGGGTAATCTACATGCCGTGTGACCCCACCTGAACACCCAGTTTTTCCCCCTACCCACATGGCTTGGCTAGGAATGTGGGAACACATGGTATGAACCAGGGGTATAGGATGTGTCTCGCATCACTCGAGCCTTGTCTATGTATTCCCTTCACATAGCTCAGCCATCCGTGTACACTACCTGGTGTGTACCCTACTGGTGCATGGTGTTCCCCGACTACACAACCCCTTGGCCATATTACTCTTCAACATGGTCTGGATTAACATGTCTTGTGCATGCCATGTATCCCATAATACATGGTGTGATCAGGCTAAATGCCCACCTGGCAGTGTGGTTTTCCTCTGCCTGTGTCTAGAACCTCATATCTATGTACTCTGGTCGTATAATTTTACACATCCATGTAATTCAAATGGATTCCCAGTCTATGTCCCTAGTCAATATGAATTAGGGTAACTACACAACATGTAACACATTTCACATGGTGTTTATCCACCAAAATTAATCTTCCCCAAATGGGAAGAACACACGATGTGTTCCTCTAATGTACATGTCATGTAGATAAGAAAATCCATTGGGATTTCCCTATAAATGGATCAGATCAACCTCGTTCATGTCAAAATACACAGATCGACCCTCAAGGGTTTCCAAGAAAGAATCTAATGGATCTAAAACTTTAAAATGATGCATAAACAAGGTAACTGGGATATAAAACTCAATCCACTTACCTCCAAAAAAAACGTGTAAGCTTCGAGGTCGAATCAGTGCTTGAAAGATGTCTGTGCTCAATCTGGGAGTGATCTCCATCAAGATCAGTGACCTACGGTGCTTTTTTTATCAATGGGGCCTTCAGTTCATTCATCTCTAAAGAGGGAGAGGGGATGGGGCTTCGAATCCTCCTGCGTGTGCACAAGGAAGAGGAGGGGGGGGGAGGGATTTAATTTTTAATTAAATCCTCCCTTCTATTTAACGCACCCAACCCAACTTGCATTCGACCCAACACTTGGCATCGGTAGAGTTTATAGTGCACTATGGACAAACCCAATGTTTTGAACATGAACAATATATCTAAAATATAATCTGAGAATCCACTTGGGATTTATTCCCATTTAAATAGAAACCGTGCACACATGATAAAATAAACTTAATATTTTTGAAAATCACTGCTCCGGGGACCCCAGTCCCCAGATTCCTGATCTTACTCAGTGCTCGACTTTGGAAATATTCAGAGGAATATCCCAAATTCTTATAGGTAAAAACTCGATTTGCTACATCCTCCGCACATTAAGTCTTTTCATCTCTGAAAAGTTAAACGCTAGGTTCAAGGGAAGAAGATGAGCCCTCAATAGGGACTCCCATGCTAGTGAGCTCACCAAGACTACCAAAAAGGACACTAAGGGTTCCCATAAAACCAAAATTCACATACAGAAGAAACATGAGGGCGACCACCCATATGTAATTCTCAACCAAGTTGACATCATTCAACAAGGCAACAAAAGTCTCCTTAGTTGCGAAAGGTGGAAAACACCAAGAATTTAGGCCATTTGAAACCATGGGGTCTAGCAACAAAACCCCTCTATAACCTAACATAGAGACCAATGAAACCAAACTCCAAACTGACAAGTCAAAGGAACATGTCCACCACACCTCGATATTATCTTCTTTGGGTAGTGCTGACTCTCCCACATGGTTTTGAATCACATCTCAATAATTCATCTTAGTGAGGAAAGTGTCCCTAATACTTGTGAGTCTAAAGCCACATCAACCATACCACACCCTGCTTAAGTGTATCTTTTATAAAGATGAAATCATACAAAAAATGGTACCAACAAACAAATAGGATTCCCCTGATCACACACTAGGTCTTACTAGGCCCCTCTTACAAAACCCCAAACACACAACCCAACACCTAACACATAGGTCATAGAGAATCATTTACCACACCTAGAAAATGTCTGATTTAGGTGGCACTAACTCACCAACATAATCTTAGATCGCATAAAAAAAATTCATCTAGGTGGGGGGAGGATCCTTATTCCTCTCAAGTTCAAAGCTACACTGAACAACACCAACACAGGTTCTTACCAACACCCATTGTCACCTAGAACAAACATCAAGTAGGAAATGGAATAAAAATAATAACTTCTAATAGAGTCTATCAATACTACTAAAAAACGTAGAAAGGACATATAGCATACCTCTATCCCACAGAGCCTCTAATTCAAAGGCCTCTATGGCCTGCAGCTACTCTCGTCCTTGTCCTCCAGCTCCATGATCTTACCGTGGACCACATGGAGGTGGTGGGGGAAACTTGTACCCTCTACCACCTCCTACTGCTCCTCACACTCCTCTACCTCGTCTACCATCCTACAGACCTCTATGGTCAAAATTATACCTTTTATATGGATTTCTATTGACCGTATCCATCTTAGTAGCACGATGGGTCATACTATATCTTGTAATATGTCCCCAACCATTGAAATTGTAACATCACCTCTCCTGTGGATGACCCAAAATGGACTGAGAGCCTTGAACCTCAAATCCTCTATTCTAGGATTACCTTCTAAAATATCATGAACCCCCAGATCCCTAATCCTTCCACTGACTACCAGCTACTGAGGTCTTGGCTCCCATGTGCCCAACACTGAAGGTAAGAGTCTACTCGTCCATAAATATCTCCACCAATAATGCCTACTCCAACACCCCAACATGGGTGGGAATGCATAGCAGAACCACTAACGCCCTGATCTCCCGACACAACCCCTGCTCAATGGTCCATGCTCAAAATAATAGATCCATATATAAGGATTAATACAAAAGGTCTCTGAACCACTCCGAGTAATCCCCCATGGTCCTACTATCTTTCAGAAGCTACAAAAGCTCCCTGTTACGCACTGACCTCAGTGTGGTCGGATAACACTCATCCCTGAAGAGTTTCTCAAATGTTCCAAGAGAGAGTCTCCTCATCATGGGACTATGTCAGAAGACTCCACCATCTTCTGACTGAACCGAGAAAAAGGCTCACCACTAGGACCACCAATTAATCAGGATGTGTCCTCAATTGGAGAAAAACATGTGTGATAGCCTCAAGACATTCATTATCTACGTGGGGGTATGGGTCACCCTGGAACCAAATATCTTAATACCTATGAAACTCATGAAATATAGTCCTCTTGCACACATTCTCATCCTACACTGCCTGAAGAACTTTCTACTCAACAGGTGGTGGATAAACTTGCGGACCACCTAGAGGTCCAGCCTCAAAACTAGTTCCTTGTACTAAAGGCTAAAATTTGGGTGGATGATCACTAGAATCCCATCACGGAACCCTGTATGGATTTCTTCATGGGTAAATTCTGAATGAAAACCAAGATTCACTACAATAAAAGAGTATATCTAGTGAGATGACTAAAGGACAGAAAAAACCTCAAACCCAGTCCTATATGATGCATGTACAATTAATTCCCTATGAATAGTGTCCTAATGTACTGAGTCAAAAGACAAGTTATCAGAGTCATAGTGAATGGATATGTGGGCCAACCGCACCAACACTGGTGTCCCTATCCTAAAATACAGACTTGAAACATCCTAATAATGACACATTGAAACCAAACCAATTTCAGTACTGTGGTCCCAAAGTGGAACCCCCTATGATACCACTCTTTCACGACCCCACTTGAAGACCTGGTCATGTCCCCTATTGACATGGTTTGGCTAGGAATGTGGGCCCACATGACGTGTAACAGGGCTACACAGTATGTCTCACCTCACTCAACCCCAACCATATATTCCATTTATATAGCTTAGCCAATTGTGTACACAGAACAATGTGTATCCCATTGGTAGACAGTGTGACCCGACTACAAAACCCCTTGGCCGTGTTCCTCTTCTACACGGTCCAACCAACCGTGTCGTGTACACATCATTTATCCCATTCTACATGGAATGTTTGAGATAAAAGGCCACCCAGTCATGTGGTTTTCCTGTTCCCATGTCTGACACCTCGTGTCTATGTACTATAACTGTATACTTTTACATAGCTATGTACCTCACACGACTTCCCTGGCCATGTCCCCAGTCCGCACGAATTACTATAACTACACGGAATGTAACACATTGTACATAATATATAGTTCCCTAATGTCATCTTCCCCAAATGGGAACACCATACGATGTGTTCCTCTAGTCTACATGCCATGTAGATGGAAAAATACATTGGGACTTTCCTAAAAACATCCCAGATCACCCCCGTTCACCCTGAAATACACAGATCAACCTTCAAGGTGTCCCTAGAAAGTTAACAAAGGATATAAACCATTAAAAAAATACTTAAACAAGGGTGTCAATAATTAAAAATCAAATATCCTAGCTCAAAGAAAAACGTCAAAACTTTGAGGCCAAATCGGCACTCAGAAGTTGGTGATGCTCGATCTTGGAGCGATCACCGTCAAGATCCATGACTGATGGTTCTTTATTTTCTTGATATGGCCTTCAGGAAATTCATATCCAAAGAGGTAGAGTGTAGGGGGATTAGGATTCTCCTGCATTTGGAAAAGGGAGAGGAGGGTAAGAGGTATTTTCTTTTTAATTAAATCCTCCCCTCTATTTAACACCCGACCCGACTCACCTACGACCCGACACTCGACGCTGTGAGAGTTTATATCATACCTAGGTTAAACTTGATGTTCTGAACTTGACCACAATCTCATAAATTATATTTGATACTCCACACATGAGTTATTCATGTTCCATGAAAAATCACTCGCACGTGATAAAATATATTTACTATTTTTGAAAATCGCCACTTCGGGGACCCTGAGCCCTGGATTCCCACACCGAATCAGTGCCTAGCTTTAGAAATATTCTTAAGAATATTCAAAATTATTACAGGTCAAAAACCAATTTACTAAAAAATCCACTAAAAATGTATGAAAAATGGTTCTTATTTGTATCTCAGTAAATAATATCTATTAACATTCCAAAGTTCCCAAGAAGGGTGAGATTATGTTACTCTAAATAAATTCCCCAAAAAATCCCAATATATGTATATAGAATAGGAACAAGTTAAAATATATTATATAAAATAATATGGAATCATATTAATAGTTGATACATGTTATGAATAAGTTTCATAGAAAACATTAAAAAATATTATAAACCATTCACTAATACTTTACATAACAACAAAATGTTTATGCTCATACATGCACACATGAATTCAACCTATGGACCTCCATATACTCATAAGTGTTGAGGAATCCTTTAAAAAATATGTCAAATGGTGAAAAACTTTGATAGGGGTATTTTCACCCCCTTATTCCATCTCATGAACATGAAAATAATTCACACAAATACTACCTTGATAAGATAACAATTAAAAATTTATTAAAAACATAGTTTACATCATGATTCTTTATAAAACAACTATGATTTACTCTTTTAAAACTATCCATTTTGTAATGATACAAAAACATATATTTTTCATAGATATTTTATCACTAGAATTTCAAACAATGCATTAGAAAAATTTTGGGAAACTCATGCCATCATGTGCAAAAATAGTAGACTAGGAGAGAAGAAACTTACCAAAAGTTTGTTTGGAAAGAATTATATAATACAATTCCACATATCATAATTATTCCTTATATCACACTTTTATTTACATAATTGAAATCCCATTTATCCATTGGAATTGGATACTAGGCATCAAAGGTCACTGGAAATCACCTACTGATACCGTGGAGTCTTATCAGAAGAATTAAGAAACTGAATGACAGATTACATGTGGTTGATGGATTATAACTGGTATGGTGAAAACTAATTCACAACATGAATTGGTAATTCACATCATGAATTCATTGAGGTTTCACTTAACAGAAAATCCTCATGCATCCATTTTATTTTCTTGGGAAAAAAGATTATGTTGTGATTATGTTTCATATTATTTTCAACCCAAGGAATATACCCAGTGATATACATTCATGGTATGAAACATTTCATGAAAAGTGAACAATGAAAATTTACATCTTTAAAAATCTATTCATGATATGAATTTTTATGTACTGATTTTTCATGTTTTTTTACTTTTTCTCCATCAAAATTATCCACAAATGTATTTGATTGTGTCCAATGATAAATATAAATTCATAAAACAATGTTGTGCCTCAAATTGGGGGGTCATAAATCTTGGGTGAGAATCACAAGTATACTAATTAGGATCGTCTCGAGAACCTATTGTGTAAAATATAATGGAATTATACTAAAGCTTGATAAATACACAAGTGAACCTAACTAGTCACCTAATCTCCTATACAATGTTCTGATCCACACTACATCTCTCTCACTATGTATCGCATAAATTTAATCATAAAATACCAAAAATAATATCAAAGAAGTAAACCCACTACCACTTCCCTATATTTTTTCCAGTATTACAAAACTTTCTATGTCCTAAGACATATCTCTTTAAATTTATTCCAGTACAAATACATCTGGGCTACTCAATCAAACCATGAACCCTAGAAATCAAAACATCACATCCTCGCATACCATTCACCCCATGAATCAAATCATCTTATCATCCCATGTACATATATTTATAGTAATCATGTAGTTTCTAAGATCCAAAATAACCTTATATCTAGTATTATATATTAAGTCATAACAACCTATAAATGAATACTGATAATAATACATAGGATACTATATCTGAAGAAACATGTCTATGAAATAACCATATGATATTATAAACCTCTATAAAAATATATTGTAAAGGTAACTTCCATTATTGTCATCACATAATACTATGTGGAGAAGAGAGTGATAAAATTTGGTGTAGTAAGTTATATGTTCCATAAAAAAAGATATTAGTGAAACCACACTCCAAGATTCCCCTCATATTTGGTCTCCCAACCAACAAGGGTGGGGTAGTGCATGAAATCACATAATATATATATATATTTATATTTATATTTATATATATATAAACAATGTATTTTGAACTATTATTAGTATTAATTATATTATATCATCACTCAGACACATGAATACCACTCGTAAGGACTAGATATATGATAAAAATAGAAATATTCAAGAATAATTACAATTAATTCATTCTATCAATATTAAAAATTAAGATAATTATTCATTATCCGCCAATTAATATTATTCCTTTACAATGTGTCATTAACAACCAACCAGTACCAATGACCTCTAGGCATAAACTAACCATTAAACGGTTCTCAAGATTATGAATATTTTCATTACAATAAAACTTTAGACCCTTAGGTTAAAACATTTAATATTCATTTTAATTCCATCAAATATTGGACACATCCTAAAATGGTACAAATTAGGTGCATAAATTACATATTTTTGTTCTTTAACCAATTTCATAAAATTGATCATTCTAAACCATATCATAAAAAACATGCTAAACTAATGAATAATTATTTATAGCACACTATCTACAAAAAAGATGAAAACTATTAACATAGTTGAAACACATGTGGTTGGTACAACTAAAACCAATGTTCATTGTTTAATATGGTTCAATAATTATTAAATTTAATTCCACTATAATCTGATGAGATAAAAAATGATATATTTAACATTAATCATAAAATAATAGGATAATAAATGAACATCCTACCATGATTTTTATATTAAATGTTATTTTTATAAGAACGAACGATAGAGGATCAACCACAGCTGAAACAAACACCCCAAACCAAGGAAGTTATATTTAGATCCTAACATAATAAAACCAGTAAAAACCAAGATCATATTTCATCCCCAATTATAAGGAAAAATTAATAATGAATACCCTAGGAAAAATAAAAACAATGGGTGATAGAATAAGAGACAAAATGGGTACCTTTATTTGTAACATTTGAATCATTGTGAACTGGGGGTTTGGATCCATAAGGAATAACTCAACAGTCTCCGATAAAGGTATACATAAAACATAATAGTGAGTATTTCTTTCAATTTAGCCACATATCAAGAGAGATCTTAACTAATCCCTAGGTTCACTAAAACATATTTAAAATGAAATAAATATTCAATAGATAGAACATATATATTTTTAGATGATAAAATGAACTAACACCACATTCAAGAATCCCGGTTAATAATTTTCCCCCATTATAAATTTTTGAGATCCAAGGAACAATATGTTTTTTTCCGTATCATAGAAATCTCAACCATAAACATGGATTCCTCCATTGTCTATTCATGGCCATAGTGTTCTTGAACTTTAAATCATAAAACATATTATACTAAAGTTTGGTTCCCAAACACATCACATTTTATCATTTCCAAAACTAGAAAAATGTAATGAAAAACCTTTTCCCAGATGGATATTGAAGACATGAGATGCCTCATGGTGTCATTCCAAGTTCTATTCCCTCCCTAGATATCTTCAAATACTATAGTTGGAGGAATGTGTAAACCACAACCAACACTACCACAAAAACAAATGGGTAAGTCATTTGGTTGAACATGGTTCACCAAAACCCTTGTGATCATCCCAATATGTATTATCTAAGGCCTAATCCTCAACTGGTTGTCACCACACCTACCACATGTGCATGGTGACACTCATAATTGCAAAGATCACTATCCAATCCTTCAGAACACTAATAAACTCACTTTTTTAAACACCAAGACTAGATAAAACATAAACGGTGGTCAAGGAGGATCTAGAACATTATATATGTGTGAAAGTAACATAATATTATTATATTATAATAGTAATAATGAGCTGTGATAATGAAGATGTTGAAAACCAACATGAAGATGTAATGATAAGTATGTTCTTGAAGTGGAAGACCATGTGGTTCTTTAAATAAAAAATAATAGCCATAATTAAATGAACACTATATATGGGAGAAGGTGCATTAACTACATACTCATTAAAATTAAAAAATAGAGGGATAAAAGTATCATATAATAGAAATTTATGATTCATTAAAATTCTAATGTTGCAATTGATTCTAATTATAAGATGTTTTGAGATCTTGAGAATGGAATTAATAATTTTTTGAGAAATAATTTTAATTTTTTTTGAATGGAAGTATTTTGAGACTTTGTAGAGAATCATGTTGTCTATAAATAATGATAGGGATGGATCGACATATTGGAAATATATAAGGGAGTTCTGCTATTTTAGTTTTCTACTATAATTAATGTTTTATTATTAAATAATTTTATATTTTTAATAAATTTTTATCATTTAAATATTTATCTATTTAGTTTTATCACCCTATTTCATTATTCACTATGAAATCTTAGACTCATTATGATTACTAACTAACATTAGGAATATATTGGGTTTAAATCCAATATTTGAACGTTTTTCAATATTTCAAACTTGTTTAGAGTTATCGTGAGGATGATCTTTATAGGTATCTAATGTTGAAAAAAATATTTACCTTTATATTTTGTGATTTTATCACTTTGTAAAGGAGGTGGATGTATAGTAAAATAAGAGTAATATACTATATATTCACTACCTAAGAAAACAATATTGTTCATACATACGGTGGAGTGTGTTCTTGAAGTGAGCATGAAACAGTACAATGAAGGATCACTTGAAATGAATCTCTTGGTATAACTTTCTTTAATTATGAAATAATTCAATTCATATTCATTGAATATTCATATTTACTATTATTTACTTAATTGAATACAACTAAAACCTCTAAAATTATAATACAGTCATTAAAATATAACACACAACAAATTTTGAAGTTACATTGAATCGTTGAACCACTGAGATGGGGGGGTTGAATTATTCATTGTTATTTTCCTATTTCAAATCTCATTGAAATTAACCCTTATGAATTTATAGATTATTATCCTTATATTAATTTTTAAAAAATATAACAGGCATGAAATGATATAAAATTATTGAATTATGCATAAGATTTATAATGTTTGGATTCAGTGTGAGAACATACATCCTTCCTATGTAGACTCATATCAGTCTATGTCAAGTCACATTTTAACAATGATGTCAATATACATTTGATCCAACTCCCATTAGACTAATTATATTTCCAAATAAGAATTATTATATTGAATCCCATGAGTTTACAATGTTTTTCTTATAAAACTAACCCAACAAAAAATATGTAACTTTGTAAACATTTCTACACAATAGTTTTTCTAGAAAATTTCTACCGTAATATCCTCTATCAGGTAAAGGTATTCTTAGTGTGTCTTTTCGTAATCCAATTAAATTCCATATGGTGTGCCTCACTAGAACTAAACGTAAAATTTTGAGCCATATTTGATAAAAAAACTCTTAGGCTCTACAACACGACTTGGAAATATTGTATGATTACTCTATCTAGTGCTCTGTCTGATGCCACTACTTTGTAAACCTTTTTATTCTAATACCTAAAAGACACTATGTCAGGTAAAATTATTTCATTCGAAATAAATCATGGTTGGAAACTCACGATGACCAAAATTCATCATAATTTTCTCTTCTTTTCAATAAATAATGTTTTTATGGTTGTATCTATCACCCCCAATTTATAGGTTCTACCAAAGAGGAAAAAGTGGGATCTCAATTTTTTCCTTCTAAAAAAATTTCAATAATTAAATATTCCTAATTAAAATAAATTCACTATATATTTATTAACTCTTCTAGAATATTTACAAAGAATCAGTAATACTCCATTGATCAAAACGTTTTTTTATACATCCATAACCTCATAATTATGTATATTTTTTGAACCTTTCGAAAAGAAATATTAAAAGAAAAACTTTTGAATGAAAAAATTCTGCATCTTCATGTTTTGGGATATTAAATTTATTTTAATAAAAACATTTTCAATTGAATTTTTTCTGATGTATTCAAAACAAATTTAATGTCTAACTCTATCTGCTCAATCACCGATTATCAATATCTCTTGGACTGATTCTCTTCGTAAGATAATTTTATCTGATGGATATTTATCTGATGAAATTCATTCAATATCACTTTTCAAAACATTACAACATTGATATTTATAAATACATCATCAAAAAAATTATAGAAAATTTTTATTAAAAACATCAGCTACTTATAAAGATGGTTGACTATATTATTAAAACATCTACATACATCAGTTGCATGAAACAACTCTATCAATAAATATTGGATTCAAATTTTTTATTTTTAACCCTTTATTATTATTTTTATACTTTCAATTTCATTATCATTTTTCTCAAACACACTAACTCACTAACTAACACATCTTTAATTTTGTCTCATCAAGTTTTTATAAAGATTTTTACATAGTCTATACAGTGACATTATGAAAACTTCTTTGAAAACACTTCTTCTAGAAACACAACTTGGGCTCCTCTAATGGATAGTTATAATACTCTCCCATTAAAAATAACATTATAAAAAATTATTCTTGGATCAAGAATTTTAACAATGATTTAAACTAGATAAAATAACATAAAATCATATAACATACATAATGTTTTCCAAAAAAGGTTATATAAAAACATTCTTATACACCACCAGCTCATCATAAGAAATATTTTCAACAATCATCCATCATTTCTATCTAAACTATTGTAAAAAATATTTTTAGGAAAAAATGTTGATAATAAAAAAATAACATGTTCTGAAAGGATCACTGGGGATATTCAATCTCCATCTATAGATTTTTTGGAAACATTTACAACATTGAACAATCATGCTTTATCAACTCAAAATTTTCACAAATCATTTATTTGATAAAATTTATCAAAAAACAACAATTTTTTTGTGATTTTCCCAGCACCACTATACTATATAAAGTTTTCTTTTGATGTAATTATATCACTCGGTTATAGAAAATGTTTGGTCATGATAAGATATATTATCGTGACAATGTTACTCTCCCATTTTTAGGAAAAGGATGAACACACTCTCCCTATTTAACCCCATAATCCAAATAAAAATTAGGTAATTCATTAAAAATTTTAGGAAGTATATGGTGGATGATAAACATGAAGTTGTATACATAATTCCATAAATATTTATTTTTTCATATATTTGGTGAAAACATCCGTAATATGATTTTTTTGGAAATGTACTCATGTATTAATTCTATACTAGTAATATTATCCTTAGTTAATTGATAATTAATTTCAATGTGATTTGTTATTTTTTTGTAAATGTTTTTTGGAAAGATCAAAGAAACTCTTATTATAAAATGTATCTTCATTGGTTTTCTAACAACCACTCTCTAATCTTCTAGTTGAACATCCATCCAAATCATTTGTGCATAAGAATGGGAGGAAACAACATTATAGTTGTATTATACTTAATGTAAATGAAATCTATTTCATACTATAATAGTTCACACAACATTATATTAATAAAAAAGTTTCCTATTGATGTTGAAATTATATCATTGCAATCTCTATCACAATTAGTGTTATTGAATAAATGAAATTTTATATCACAAATTATTTTATACAATAACCATAAACTATTTTTCCTTTAACATATCCGATAATTATTTTTATTTACATAATGTGTGATTCTTTAAATCACTCTCATATCTTGCACACAATTTAATAGTATATTTTATTTGGAATTTATGCCATAAGATAGAGCAAACATCCTATAAATTTTTGAAAGTATTTCTAATTCACAATTTTCCTTACTTTATCATTAAACATTTTTATTACAACTATAATGTGACTATATAATTAATTAAAATATTCTAGGAATTTTCTTAATAAATCCCTCATATAATTTTCATGAGACATAAAAATATATCATTACTTTTATTGAATTTTTTATCCTAGAAATAATTTTATTTCGATTAGAATTTAAATATCAATGTTTTTCTTTATTTCCTCTTAAAATTATTCGAAATATTAATATGTATCTCCTAAAAAATAATATAATCAATATAAACAATTACAATGATGGTAGATGTGATCAATGTCTATACATATTTGTTTATATAAACGTTTTTGTTATAAAAGTTCAATTTTTATGTTTGTAGTACCATGCCCATAGGACTTGTCTCAACCTATACAAGGATTTAATTAACACACAAACCATGGTTACATTGAAGTTGTGATAAACCCCATCGAGTTTCTTATCATGAAACCTTTCCCTAATATCACTATTGAAGAAAGCTGACATAACATACATATATAAAAATTAAAATTTCGATGTGAAAAAATTGTTAAGAACATAATGATTTTTCTAATAATGTAATAGGATAAAAAATTTCTTAATAATATAAACATTCCACCTATGAATAAACTTTGAATAAATATAGATTTATTTATTGAAATTTATCCAGGTTTAATGAGTATATTTCTGAACATAAACTTTTTTCATGTTACATTATTCTTTGGTAGTCATAGAACAAGTTCCCAATTTTCATTTTTCTCAATATTCTAAAAATAATAATTCATATATTTTACTCGTTGATTATATTCAGTTGACTTTTAAATTGATCCCACATCAACCTGTGTGATAAGTATTGTTTTATTTTCTAACATAAATTTTCTCCAAGTCTAAAATAATGATTTTTTATTCAAATTATATTAACAGATTAATCCAATTTTTGTAGATTTAAAATTTCAGGAAAGAAATTCATGTTTTACATTCCTGATCACATGATTAATTTTAAGCTTCATTTGCCTTTTTGTATCAAAATAATATTTAATTTTTTTATACTCATTGGAATTTTTAAAATTATCTTTAAAAACATTTTCAATAATTTTTTTAAATATGATATACTTCTAAAAAAATTATATCATAAGAATACATCAACTTTTATAGATGTTTTTCCAAAGTTTTTAAATTATTCTATTGGATGAATATCCCTTGAAAATACCTTCATCATATTTTTATCAAATTTTCGAAATTCATATTCTTTATTTTAAGAAATAATATTCTCCTAAACAACATGAAATACTTAATTTTTTTGTTAAACTGCATTTCATAGGGTTCATGTTGTATTACATCCACAAAAAACATCTATTTTGTACATCAATAACATTACTAATAGATTCTATCTAGAAAAATATAGAACATTTAAACTCATCCATCATGTTTCTTCTCATTTACACTAAATATATAATATTACTTTTAATTACTATATTTTATTAAATAGTATATAGATAATTATGTTGATGATTTATTCTATGTTTCTTTAGATATTATTTAAAAGTATATTTTATTTACTTATTTCCATTTTTTATTTTCAACATCATTATATAACCACATATTTATATCTCAACAATCCTTCTGAAATTTTGGAAGATCTTTGCATCGTCTTATTTATATTTCATAAACATTATGTTTTTCATCAAAGTGAAATCATTAAAGAAATTAATAAATTGTCCTTTTGATTATAGATTTCTCATCTACTTATAGAAATCAGAGTGCATATGTTCCAGAGATTTGGTGGTTTATATTTCAAAATTATTATTTTTTCTAATAACTTTTTTCTGTTTCCAATATGTTGTAAAAATGACCAAAATTTCCAAAAAATTATTTTTAAGTATCTTACACCACCAATTTTAGTGACTTTACTCATAATTTTCTAAACTAAATCCCTAATTCAATGGTTCCATAATTTATTTTCATCCATAGTACTTAAGTTACATGAGCCCCCAAGATATCTACTCTAAAAGAGATTTTCACTTATTCTTTCAATCGGTTGATGATGTGAGAATCTTTTTTAGTGATAAATTCCTTATAATTAATAAAAATTTAGCTAACAGTCACTATGCTTTACTTCATATAATAAAAAAAATAAGATTTCCTTTGATTGTAGTTTCTAAAATTCACTACCATGTGATCTAATTCCTTACATTTTTAAGGAATTATCATTTCCAAATGTGAATACTCATGCTTCATAATTTACAACATTGTTTAAGATAATTATCTCTCCTATTATGTGTGGGGATATACCACTATCAAGACCTCATAATTTATTCCTCTTGATTGATTTCAGATAAGTCTTAATAACAAAATCTCTCAATTATACATTCTAATTTCAGGATTCTATTTATTTTAGAAATTATGATAAATTTATCATAAGATTATTCATACATTAATAAACAGAGTGGCCAGTTTAGTCACATCTTCCACAGACTTCCTCTAAGAAATAAATTTTGTTGTTGTTAACCATTTAACATCTTTAGTTTTTTATTTTTTATCTTCCTATAGATTAGTTAAGTTGCCCTTTTTTATTCCAATTTTTCTCCCCCATAGATTATACCAATTTACTAGAAGAGAAATTTTGTTCCAATAGTAAAATTATATGTGTCAATAAATTTTATTTCCCCAGAAAAATCAACAAAATATCAATTTTATATAGAAGTAGGATCATTCCCTATAGAATGTTTTTTGTGGTTCATAACATATTTCTTCTTTATTTCCTCCTAAAATATGGAAACTTTATTATGTGGGTTATTTTTAATATTCATTGATGTGGTAAATTTCTACATCCTTTTCACCCCACATTTCCTAAAAACATTACCATATTAATGGTAAGAAAGTTAGATGAACTAATAATTTTAATAAGTAAATATGTCAACTAATTATTATGAAGTATTTTATAACCATCTTGAGATGTTTTAGATTTTACCTATAAACCAGTGTTGATGTTTTCACTCTGATTTTTCAAGGAACTTTAAATCTCTATTAATCTATATTGACTTTTACAAACCTCATATTCCGTAATATAATTTTTCATACTAATATCTTCTCTCACATATCCTTATTCAAAAAAAATTACCTTGAGTTTTTCTATCTCCTCAACATACTTATCTTCAAATTTAAGGAAGTCATTCCTTACTTCATTAATATTTAGAATTTATTTCTTAAATATTCTAATCTATTTTTTGTGATTTTTATTTTTCTCAATATATTCTGTATTCTCTGTTTTTAGCTAATATTATATATATAATTCCTCACAATATTTTCCTCCACCATTTGATGAATATTTCTTCTTCTAAACATTAGAAGTGAAATTTTTAAACTTTTCATATGGTTCACTTTCTAATGAAATGTAATCAGTGTAGTCATACTTAATATTATTCCTCAGTATACTTCTTCAGTTTCTAGTGAACTTTTTATACCAAAATAGGATTTTTATCTTCCCTAGAAGTTTAATTCAACATGAGTGACCTTATTATTCTCTTACATTCATCATGGGGAAATTCATATCAAGATTCTCAATTTATCAACAGTTAAGACATTATAGTGGGATTTTTCTTCTATACATTCCCCCTACCTCTTGGATAATTTTTTTAGATAAGAGATATGAACTTATCATTCATTTCATAATATACATTATCTTTAAAATCACAATTTTCAATAATGTTATGATAAAATTTATGTATTTTCATCTTTTTCATAGCTTCAAAATTATATTCATCCTTCATATTATTTTAGAATATTGGATCTTTCCTCATCTCATAAGTAAAAATAATGGTTTTCAATTCATAAAGAGATAGATAATCCTTATTATATATGGAATAGATTTTATCCTCAAACCTATTAAGGATGATTCCCATTAATTTTATACCTATTTTATAATTGTCCCAAATATCTCTAATTTTTCTAATGTTTCAAACAACATAATTCACACTATTGAAGAAATCATAAATAGTTATTACATCTTCCATTATGATATCTTTGAACCTTTTTCCCAAGATTTAAATCATTTTTTCCATTACATTGGTGTTTCCCCAGATATATATTCATGTTTTCTCGTGTTTATTTTCTATTTTGAGACCCATCACCTTCATGAAAAAAAATTCACTATGATATAAGAATGTTTTTTTATATATTTTCAATCAAACCTAATTTTTTTTTGGAAAAGTTATAGGAACAATTTTGTAAATGGGTGGAAACCTAATTGGTGTTGAATAAATATCCTATAATCCAAGAGATAAAATTTAGGGTGTCATTATATTTTTCAAACCATAATTACTTTTTTTTGATTGGAGGTTGTAATAACAATATTGTTCATTTTTTTAGATTTTACATGTTCAAATTTTGAACAAGGAAACCTTGTGTGATACCAATTGAAGTTATGTAGGATGATTGAAAAACAATGAAGGGGGTTTAATATTTGGTCACATTTTTATAAATTAAAATATCTTTATAATGAACCCCTGCAACTTTTTACCGTTTTATCCATATTTACTTTGCTAAAAAACACATGGGAATGAAATGATAGAAAAACTAAAGCATAACACTCAATATTTATGTGGTTTAACCTCAGTGCGAGAACCTATATCCTTTCATTGGACACTTACATTGGTCCATGAAAATTCACTATTAATAAATAAGTTAATATTACCTTGATCCAACTCACATTAGAGTCATTTTATCTGACTATATGATTTATTATACTAGCTTTCATCAGTATATAAATTTCTTTATAAAAAATTGAGGCAACCTAAAAGATGTAATTACGTCAAACCTTCACAAAAAATGTTCATCTAGGAAATGGTTCTTCTAATTTCCACCATCTAGTAAATTTATATACATTGTATCATCTATCTATCTAAAGAAATTATATTTTTTCACCTTACTAAAACATCACATGAAATTATGATCTATATTTTACAAAAAAAACGTAAAACTCACAATACTACTCAAATAAATTTTTCAAATACTCTATCTGATGATCTGCTCAATGCCACAGCTTAGTAAGCATTCATATTACAACACTAAATAGACTTGATGTTCAGTACTATTCTTTATCAAAAAGTAAATCTCACTTTGAAAATAGATATTAAAAAAACATTAGTGTTTTATTTTTTCATTGAGCTGTGTTTTTTGTGGTTTTAATTTTCACCTCATATTTATTGGTGCTCCTAAAGTAAAAAAGGGTAGAACTAAATTTTAATTTCCAACACAATATAATTAAAAAATTAATTATTTCCATATAAATGAAATTTATTAGATACTTTTTACCTCTTATATAACATTTTCAAATATTTGTGAATACTCCAATGATTTTAGGCTTCTTCATACTTTTTTAACATGAATATTACAAAAAATTATTCAGCCTTTTGTATCTATAATGTGAATATAATGCATTTGAAATAAAAAATTACACATCTTCGTATTTTGGGACTTTAAATAAAAGTTTATAAAAGATTTATCCTATGAATTATTTTTCTATTTGGTTCATCAAAAAAGAATTTATCCTATTTTTCTATCAGATCACCATTCAATATCATCCCTTCGACCAATTCCTTTTAAAATAATTTTTTTATATGACTTCACCCAAAGGCCTTCCTCATATAGTGATTTTCACAATTTTGTAAATTAAACCTTTATAGAGACTTTAAAAAAATATTATACAAGAAGTTGTTTAGGGAAACATTATTTTCATTTGAATATGGTTGAATAAATTGTTGTAACTTCTAAATTATTAATTTAAATTCATCCCCACCAACTCAAAATTGTTCCCTCGTCTATTCTAATTACACCACATTTAACTTTTTTGCTAAATTTAATTTCATTCTATTTTTTAAACTACAAAAACATAGAAATAAACACTTCCTAACTTCCATCCGATCTAGTTTTCTTGGTGATATGTATCTAGACATTCGGTATCATTGTGGAAACATTCATAAAAAAAACATCATCTGGAAAATCATCTCTAGTGTATCTGATGTACAACTGTACAATCACCCCTTATACATAACTTTATGAAAACATCATATTCGATCATGAATTTTCTTGATTTTAGGAACATAAATGAATAGAATATAATTGCCTTACATAGTTAATTATTTCCTATCAATGTTAAGGAAATGATTTCTTATCCTTCTTTTAGCTTAGTAAAATAAACATTCTAAGAAATAATCCAAACAATATTTCTCACATGTTTAATATAAAATATATATAAAAAATTATGTAAATATTTTGTCAAAAAATAAAAAAAAATTATGAAACATCAAAATGGATCTTCAAATATAAAAATTTAATTGTGAATAGTGACTGATTAAAATGAAAAATATCCTCATGTGAGACTGTCCTTATCAACTACAGTGCTACATTAAGAAATTAAATATTTTATTTTTAACCATCCAATGATAGGAATTTCATTTTTAAATCGATTAGTTAGAAGATACTTTTTATTTTTATCTAGGATGAATGAAAGGGTAAATCTTTTTATTTTTGGTATATAAAATATACCTCTAAGAAATATTGATAGAATATTAAATGTTTTTTCCAATAATTAATTTAAAAATTATTTCGCTAATAATTTTGGTATTACACTTTAGGATAGTATCGCTGCCGAGGATTTGAATAGAGTATAAGAAAAAAACCCTCAAATATCGTCTCATCATAATCTATTCACAAATGATTCTTTGAGTGTTTGATTCATAGAATATGTTTTTTTCTATACATATGATCTATGGTTTATTAATCTGGCTACTTATTCTAGATTGAATGGTTTAGGGGGACTCCCAAACATAGATGAGACCCATGTGATCACCTGTCTTAGGGTATATTCTTGGTGAGTTTAGAACTAGTTGATCTTTGAGGAAATTCTTGATCATTGGATTCTTTTGGTGTTTCCCCTATTCATGTTTTAGAGAGTTTCTTATTATTTTGATTGTACACGTGTGTTATTTTTTTATATACCTATTGATATTAGTATATAAATTTATTCATCGAATAAGACTCATATTCTTATTATTTGTTATTGGGACACCTTGGGTATGATCTTCAGTGATTTGGATGAGTTCTATATTATCCTATATTGGTATCTTAATGATACCAAATTTGATAAGATACATAGTTGGTGGTTAAAAAGAATAGATCCCATTTTTTAAATATTGAGTCACTATAGTAGTTTTTATATCCACTCTTTTTTGATATAAAGAGTGTTGATGGTTTATTGGAATTTATATTGGGTTTACTTTTTTGTATATATTTTAGTTGGTTTTTCCCTTAAATAATTTATAAATGGTCTCTTTAATGATTTTTTATGTTGGGAATAGATTATTTTTCCATCATTCTCTTTTAAGGAAACATTTTTAGGGTTATATCATATTAACAGATTGTATTTAATATCTTACCATATTATAAGAATTATAATTGGTGGTGATACATATATTTGTTCTTTGTTTCATTTAAACACTGTGATTTATCATTTTTAAATGATTTTTGGCAGAGGTTTTATGATATTATTTGTGGGATTATTGAATGGATACTAAATAATAGTATTTTTCATGATTATTGCATCTTATTGGGGTTTCCTAGAATTATTCCATGAACTCTAACCTCAATTTTTAGGTGGATTGAGCTTTGTTTCTATTTTTTTACATCAAATGATGACTTTCAAGGTGTAGGAAATATCATGGGGAGAGGACTTTGACACCTCCATGTCACTGTTTATATGAATATTTATATATTAAATTATAATGTGATATATTATATTTTTTTGGCTATTTTCCCCTATTTTCAATGTGTTTTTGACTTTGAGGAGTAGTGGTTTAGGGTTATTAACCAACCCATTCCACAATGAAATAAGAAGTTATCAATGTTCATGAATGGGCATTAAAAATGGGATAAAATATATATAAAGGTCATTTCAAAGGTCTTTTAAATAAAGAGGCTTCCCTATGGGAAACATGGGATGGAAAAAATTCCTTAGTTGGGTATCTTGGTTGATAGGGTGGATGTCTAGGAGCCTACATATCAAAATTATGTCTACAATTCTAATTGTAATTTTAACTATATTTTTTCAGATAATGAGGAGTACCATGTTGTGGTTAATATCATGTAGGTTGTTAAAAATAATTATCTTAAATGGTTAGAATGATGGGACCATAATATATTGGCTAGATGTGTTGTTCTACCTATGGGAGTTCCATGCCATGGTGCATGTGGTCACACATTGCTGAGCCTTTTTTTAGATTTTTTCAATATAATGATATTCCATTTATTTCCTTCTTCAGTATTAGGTACATTGGTCTTCATTTACACTCTCCCTAATGAAGATGTACTAGGTTAAGATCACTAGGTGATCTCCAATTGATCACCTTGAAATTTTGAACTTTTCCTCCATGAATTTGAGGTGTTTCCATAGGTAAATCCTTCCTCAATCCTCTTATGTTCACATTTCATCCATTACTACTTAGTTTTTCCTTTATTTTTCAAACTCTAAAGACCATATGGTATGAATTTGGGGTTTATATTAGTATTAAATTTTATTTTTCGTTTTTTAGTTTTTTGTAGAGTCTATCCTCTTGTTTTGGATTTCATCAATGAATGAAACATGTTACGAAATGTTTCCACTTAAATGAGTTATGTGTCATTCTAAAATTCCATTTATTGAAATTCTCATAAATATATGAGTCTTTAAATTCATTTTTTATTATTAAATATCTTCTTATAAGATATATGGTGTGTTTATAAAAATATTTTATGGGTTTTTAGACATGGAATATATTATTGTTCAATAAATTTTTAGTAACTCATTTTAAAATAATTTTTTTTATCCTTATTTTTGAGTAAATTTATATAAGGATCATTTGAATGTTGTTTTTTTTTGACAAAATAAGGGTTTTATACCAATTTTAATTTAAATTAATAGAACCTATATTTATGGTTTATTTTTATTAAATGGGTTTTTATTACATGTTGTTCATAAGGTTTGGAAGCTTTGTTTATAAATTTGAAAAAACCATTATTATTTTCAAAGGATGTTTCAGAGTTTGTTTGTCCATTACAGTTTTGATGAATATTTTAGATCATAACTAAATATGTATTTTTTTGGTGTGTGTAACATGGAAGTTAATTTCATATATGGAACATCCAAAATAATTTTAATATATTCAATGAAATTTTATAGAATTTTTTTTGATGACTATAAACTCTTATTGTGAGCCTCTTGGTTATAATTATTTTATATGAATTTACCATATTTATGGGACACAAATTTGATTGTTATTTTGATTTTCATTAATTACTATAAAAAATTTTAATTAATATGAGGGTTTTGGGGGTGTGATGAGGTTTCTTTTTTATACTTTTCTAATGTATGTGCTGATCTTTGAATGTTAGGTTTTTCCCCATCCGCATTGCATAAGTCTTATGGACATGGGGTTGATTATAGAGAGATCCATTTTTTCATGAATGTTTAGACTATACACTAACTACTTCCCTAGATTATGTTTTTCTATAGAAAATGTATGTTCCAATATGTGAGTTATATGGGTGTATATTAGTAAATAATATTATAAAATATTATATTCTACTCTAGCTGATGGAAGGCCCCCGATGAGAGTGATTTGAGTCTCTATATTAATTTAAGGAATACATAATTCTATCCAATTGAATCCCCTTTCATATTATTATATCATCTCAGGTTAGTTCCTAGAGAGTTTATCATTATATGTATTTATTTGATTATGATTTTATAATAAGTATTCATATTTTTTATGTTACTTTCATTCCTCTAGTGTTCATTTGGAGTAGTGGAAACAATTAAATTATTGTTATTTTCTATTATTATGACTCTTGATAGGATGGTATCTATCTTAACATGTCTTCTTTTCATTATTAGGTGATTTTCATTTTAATCATTTTTGGAAAAGGAATTAATATGAATAGTTTTGATAGAATGAAATTGGTTTTATTTAGACTATGTAAATTCTTATGTTCTCCATATTGAATGTCAATGTAGATTAAAAATTTTATATGATGGATTCCTACCCATGGGATAAGAATTAGTTTTGAATGAGATTTCAACGGAATTTATGATTTAGGTTTTTGGTTTTAAAATCTATATTTTCAAGATGTAAGGTTTTTTGTTTTGAAAAAAGTATTAACATGTTTCCTTAGAGGAATAATTATGAGTTATACATTCCTTCCTTTATTCATTAAATTTAAAAAAACATGTATTATGAATTATATCCATAAAAACATTTTTTAATTTTTTTATTAAAAGATATTTCATAGACACTTTGTTGAAATATAAATGGTCTTATTTGTCTCACTACTTTCATAAAAACATGTGTGCATGTATGAACCTCTCATGTAACTATACAAGTTTAAATATTTTTATATCACAATAAATGGAATTAATGTACTCTATTTATTGATGTTGTGGAGATAGTTCGTTTGTAACACCCCAAGCTTCCACCATAAGCTTTGTAACGCCCCGACCCCATCTACCCAGAGTCGGTGCATTACTTCGTAACATTGGCATGATCACAAAAGATCAAGTCTCGAAAGACCGATTAGTTTAGTAGCCTTGGAAACACTAGATACATTCATAAACGTTACATTACATCATAAAGTGAAAAACTATAATAAAAAAAGTCTCCATAGTCCACACTCATATCCTCTTCTGACTATCCCTGCAGGTCATTCATAAAATACTTCTGCACATCCTGGAAAGTATTAAAACATTGAAAGGGGTGAGCTTAAATGCTCAGTAAGGATAACAATATTGTGGAAGCTTTCATAAATAAACATTAACATTTAAGGCAATGTATAACTAAAACAAAAGCCTTTTAAACATGAACTTCAACATAATATGGCAATAGTAAAATGAGATAATTCCATTTACTTATTCACATGGATATTCTACTGGTCGAATAATCACATGCAATATCAATAACCACTTTCATAATGAGGGAATGTATAATGCCAAACATTCTGAAACATTTTGTCAAGGCCTCGTCCAAGACGTCTAAAATGATTAAGGCCTCGGCCAAAACCATAAATAAAATTGGGAAAGGGCCTCGGCCAATTCCACATCTAGTTGTCTCATGAGACCTACCGATGCATCGAGGAGCTATAGCGGGCTCCGCCCGTCCCTTATTAAGTCCAATACATTCCTCATATGAACAGGTTTAAACATCTCATAAACCATAAAATAATCGTATCACATAAAAAATGCATAAAGGAAACATAACATTTCCACATTTCAATCACAAGATATCAATACAACACATTGATATAATAAAAACTCTTTCAAAACCATTTTCAATACCAAAATAAAAGAAAAGTATAACATGGTATTTATTCTTCATTAAAAAAAAGGGTATGGCTTGTAGAGGAAGCCGAAACTCAAATAGTGGTCACGGCAGCGGAGAAGTCATTGTCGCCGCATACGTATGACAAAAACATTCCCTTTTTTCGTTTAGTAAACGCTTCACATAAAAAATATTCCTTTTGAATAAACGTAAAAGTCAAAGTGGTTTATACACCGTATAAAAGAAATTTGTGTATAAAAACAAATATGCCTCAATGAAAGGAGATTGAGACGAAGTCCTTACAAAGATCATTTTTAAAATAAAATAGATTTATTATGTATATTCACTATAGGTACACATAAATAATACATAATAGGACATAATAATATCATGACATAATTTGAAAGTAGGAGATTAACCCAAAGAATGGATGTTGGGTTAAGAAGTTCCCTTACCTTGCGTCTTGTCCTGACTCGACCGTTCTTTAACCTCATGAATAATAAACTAGAGTTAATTTATATTTACTTAAGAACATTTTTCATGTTCATTATTCCATTTATATCACTTATTACCATGTTAAGAACATTATTTAATTATTTAAGTTAATAACGGTCCTTTTGTCGATCTTTGGTACTTGAGTCAAAAATAAACTTCTTATAATTACAGGTTGTTCATGTGGTGAAATATCCATTATATCCAGAATTATATTCATGATGTAGATATCATATATATCATATATATAAATTATATACATTCATTCATAATGTCACGTAACATTTAGAGGTAAGAAATGAAACGCACTGTTCATGGAGACGGTAAGCCGTACGTACGCATGAACGCTACTTTCATTTCTATTTCGTATTTAGTGGAATGAAATCATAATGATATAAAGGTATAATATATTTCCAGTATAATATCATATATAATATCATTTACTCCATCCTTTATACATCCCACATATGGCATTAACGATTCACATCACTTTGATGGGGCGGTAGTCCGCACTTCCTAAAATGAAATTATCGCGTTTACCCATAATGGAAATCATAAAGTATGCCATAAATGAGAAATACAGAAGCATAAGGAAAACATAAACATAATATATATATCATATATGAAAAAAGTGTCATCAAAATGGCCACCATTATATGTGTTAAAAGAATTTGAACAATCATCGTCTCGTGAGGCAGTATTTCGCCACCCACAGAAACAGTATGTTCTTTAACCATTAGACGAGTGTGTGTGTAAGTGTAAACCAAATCCTTATCATAAAAACATCCTACTATATTGTAGATACTGGTGTTGTTACAAAATAAATTAATGAAAAGAGTTTAAGGGGTTGGAGAAGCAAAATGAAACTAAACAACATCAGAGAAGACATTACCTTAAAAATAGGGTAGCTCTTTTTGATTTTAGCCAAAGGCTTCCTTGGGAAGAATTATTCCCAAAGTGAGGATTCTAGGAGTAAGAGGGGGAATTTGGGAGAGTATTTGGGCAGAGTTTGGCCGAGCCAAATGGCTTGAAGGTGTAAATGAGGTGGGAGAGGTGGGGGCCTTTTATAAGAGGAGAGGGGGGGCTCTTTTGGAAAGATTAAAATGTTACATTATTAGACAATAAATTTTCGGATTCTAAAGGTCCCACACTTATATAATTCGTGGCTAAGGTGATAAGGGTTCGAAATATCTTCATCCAATAGGCTTTGGACAAGTGTAAGCCTTGTATTTTGCATTATCCTCTCATTTTATTTAAATCGTTAAATAATGAGGTCATCGCTGCATCATCATGATGTCATAAATAATTTAATTTATTTAATGTCTAAAAATTCTAAAAAAACTACTATGATGTAGGAAATCTTTTTATATTTCCAATGACTATTTATAGTCAAAATTATGACTTGTATAACCCCATATAAAAATTGTTTTAGTAAAACATTTCATGTTGGTGTCATTTTTTACTTTAACATTAAATAAAAGGTATTTATGTCATTTTCCAACTAAAGTGGCTACATGGGGTCCCCAAGTTGACCCATGGATTGTCTTGGTCGGCCATGGTACATCCAATGAGAGTAGGACATGTGTCAAGCTCATCTCATATTATTAAAACATTATTTTTACCTTAAACTACACTAATTACCTCTAATCGCGATTAAGAACCTAAAAGTTACTATTCACCAAAAAATTATTTTAATCTCATCGAACCAAATTTTTCTTCTTAATGAAAACCATGTATGTCGGATTTTTGAAAATCAAATCACAGAAGTGGTAATATTTCATTTTAACGAAAAATCAGTTTTTAACAACCACTTAGTGGTTTAACTATTCATCAAAAATTGAAATTTTTCAGAATAAGGCCAAAATTTCACCCTAAGCTATAATTGATATTCCGAATTCAAAAATGATGTCTATTATACAAAATTACAAACCTATAAGTTGCATTAATTAATTTTATAATTAATTCCCGCTGTTACAACAAATAGCGTGTTTTTAAGAAACAATTTATATCAAAAGATTGGCAATTGTTTATGTCCAATTTCAATGTTAAATTAATTCTAATGACCACCATTGGATAAAATGGTAAAAATATATTCTAATTATACTTTAAAACCACTAAATAGTATAATTTATCACTATAAATTATTTTGATTAAAAAAGTTGTTTTTAAGTATTTTCACTATTCATAAAAAATTAGAAGTTCTCAGAAAAATACCAAAAATTCAACATAGGCTAATTTTGATATTCCGAATCCAAAAATGAAGTCCATTTTGATAAATAAAATTTATAAAATTTCAAAAAGTAGGTATTACTATTCACAACGGCTAGTTTAATTCGTTGTGGTGTGTGTTAGAGCTCGAGGTTGCGTACAACACACTCTATTGCATTATTCGAAGTGAAACGTACCGTGGAAGCTTGGGGTGTTACATTCTCCCCTCATTCAATAAATTGCGTCCTCGCAATTTGAAATTTTTCTTTGAAAATAAAAGGTTGAAAAGAGAAAATACCTCTAGGAAAACCCACATCGGAAATAAGGTTAATAAATATATAACATTAAAAGAAAGCAAGATAAGTACAAAGGTCACCCGATATAGCACATTATAGGATTCTATGAAAATATGGATATGTAGGAGAAAAAAACCATCAAGGTCTGATGGAGAGTTATAGAAAACAGGATTAGGAGAAAGTTTAACTACAAGAAAATCACAAACTTGTGACTGGTTAAACGGTCATTGAATCCCCAGTTGGAAAAGTTAACCGACAACATTTTTGTTTTAAGTTACCTTTTATAATGTTAAGGAATTTATTTAGGATATTTACTAAGAACGTAAGGGAATATACATAATTGTTATGTATACTTTCATTTGTTAATAAATTTTTACCACAAACCCATCTTTTACTCTAAATGGTAACAGAACTCAAAAATATTCTTTTTATCCTAATTGTATAAGGTTCCAAATATTAACACAAGCCATTTAGATTAGTAAAACTATTTTGTAATAACTAGGGAATTCGTGTAGGCTAGTGGTAGGAAATAAAGTCTTGTCGCACTATGGTTGTGGGTTCGATTCCTGCAGCTTTGTCCGACGCGACGGGTTATTCCCCACCCTACAGGTTGCCCTTTTCCTAAAACTATAGTATTATAATATTCCAAAAATAATCTTCAGAAATGATTTAACCTTAAACAATACTATCCAAAGATCAACTTAATCCACTCCAACCTTTATAGTTATCCAAAATACCTATGTCCAAACTTTCTCTAAAAGGTCTCTTAATTCCAAAATCAATTGTAACATCAGATTCCCCAAACAAAGAAAAGTTTCTCTTATTGTCACATAATAAAAATATGATTACCTTAATCATATTAAAACCTTACTGAAATAAAAAAGTACTGCAGTACAATCCATATATATATATATCACATTATTCTTATAACCAGAATATAATCCTTGAGTCCAAAAGCACCAATACATTAATTATTTCGCTTCAACTGTAATCACAGCATAAGATTGGTCTTGATCCCTTGCCCTTTTCTAAGGTGAGTTTCCTTGACGCTTAGGACATTCATTTGCATAATGCCCCATTTCCCTACAATTGTAGCATTCAACTTTGACAGCCTCTTTCCTTCCCTTGCAATCACGAGCCTGGTGACCCTTTTCTCCACATTTATAACAAACTCCCATTCCTTTTAGGCACGTACCAGGGTGATTCTTCCCACAATATTCACATAATGGAAAATCCTTCTTTCCCTTTTCCCCTTTATCTGTCTCTTGTTCCATCGTTCTATTCTTCTATTGCTTTACTTTGTTGTCATAAGACTTAGAGAATTCCTTTTCTGTCTTGATAGCACATGAGACAATGTCTTCGTACGATGAAAAGGATTGTGAGACTAATGCTCGACGAAGAAATGGTTTTAACCCATCAAAGAAACGATCAATCTTACTTCCTGGGTTACGTATATAATCTCCAGCATACCTTGCTAACCTTGTAAAGTTAGCCTCATACTTTGTGACATTCTCATCCTCCTTTTGTCTCAGACTCAGAAATTTTCTTTCCATATCTGCTCGATGGTCGCGAGGAAAGTATTTTTCTAAAAACAGATCTTTGAACTCCCTCCATTCTATATTTGATACTTCATTATCTTCCTTCATGTTTTGAATCAATGACCACCATTGATCAGCATCTCTAGTGAGGCGGTAAACTACCATGATAACTTTTTCCCTTTCACTGCTCCCCAAAGCCTGAAATATTTTCTCTAGGGAATTTATCCATTGCTCGGCTACTAAGGGATTTGTACTCCCATTGAACGTTGGTGGTTGTTGCCTCATGAATCGATCTAACATTGATCCTCCACGCTGTGGATCAGGGTGCTCCATACGGGTAAGGTTATTATTCATAACCTGAGTAAGTTGTCCCAGTATGTTGATTAGCTGATCGGCACCAGTTGCATCACCAGCCCCACTATAATTATCTTGAGCAGGAGGGAAATCCCTACATGGAGTGCGTGCATTGATACGGTTTCCATTTCTTCCACTAGGCGCCATTTCTAAACAATGGCATAAACTAGATCAGTTTATGAATCAAAATACATAACCCCATACTTATAAAACACTTAACATAAATTGAACTATTTATGGATATAATCCATAATCATAAAAATGTTTTCTTTGAGAAAGTATATACTCATAAACCCTTCATAATGATTTGTAAAGAAAATGAGAGTTATCCTAAGCATATCCCCCGGGAGTGTCGTAACCAAGAGTGCAGTAAGGCCCATTGTCGTGCACCAGTTCCCGTTCGAGTCTAGCTCAAAGCGGTGTTTTCGGGTTTTACCCCTAGGAATATCTGTGCTAGAGCCGTCTCTACCTGCTCGTATCCAGACAGGGATGTATTGCTCGGAAAACTCATAACATCTCTATAATACCAAAATTCTAGGAAGTTCTTCCATACTAACCCTCAAAGTCTATATTTGGGCTATGTGCTCTAATCAGAGTTTATCTACATCTAGCTTCCAAGGTTAGTACTAAACTACCTCTGATACGAACTGTAACGCCCCGACCCCAGCTACCCAGAGTCGGTGCCTTACTTCGTAACATTGGCATGATCACAAAAGATCAAGTCTCGAATGACCGATTAGTTTAGTAGCCTTAGAAACACTAGATACATTCATAAACGTTACATTACATCATAAAGTGAAAAACTACAATAAAAAAAGTCTCCATAGTCCACACTCATATCCTCTTCTAACTATCCCTGCAGGTCATTCATAAAATACTTCTGCACATCCTGGAAAGTATTAAAACATTGAAAGGGGTGAGCTCAAATTCTCAGTAAGGATAACAATATTGCGGAAGCTTTCATAAATAAACATTAACATTTAAGGAAATGTATAACTAAAACAAAAGTCTTTTAAACATGAACTTCAACATAATATGGCAAAAGTAAAATGAGATAATTCCATTTACTTATTCACATGGATATTCTACTGGTCGAATAATCACATGCAATATCAATAACCACTTTCATAATGAGGGAATGTATAATGCCAGACATTCTGAAACATTTTTTCAAGGCCTCGGCCAAGACGTCTAAAATGATTAAGGCCTCGGCCAAAACCATAAATCAAATTGGGAAAGGGCCTCGGCCAATTCCACGTCTAGTTGTCTCATGAGACCTACCGATGCATCGAGGAGCTATAGCGGGCTCCACCCATCACTTATTAAGTCCAATACATTCCTCATATGAATAGGTTTAAACATCTCATAAACCATAACATAATCGTATAACATAAAACATGCATAAAGGAAACATAACATTTCCACATTTCAATCACAAGATATCAATACAACACATTGATATAATAAAAATGCTTTCAAAACCATTTTCAATACCAAAATAAAAGAAAAGTATAACATGGTATTTATTCTTCATTAAAAAAAGGGTATGGCTTGTAGAGGAAGCCGAAACTCAAATAGTGGTCACGGTAGCGGAGAAGTCATTGTCGCCGCATACGTATGACAAAAACATTCCCTTTTGTCGTTTAGTAAACACTTCATATAAAAAAGATTCCTTTTGAATAAACGTAAAAGTCAAAGTGGTTTATACACCGTATAAAAGAAATTTGTGTATAAAACCAAATATGCCTCAATGAAAGGAGATTGAGATGAAGTCCTTACAAAGATCATTTTTAAATTAAAATAGATATATTATGTATATTCACTATAGGTACACATAATGAATACAGAATAAGACATAATAATATCATGACATAATTTGAAAGTAGGAGATTAACCCAAAGAATGGAAGTTGGGTTAAGAAGTTCCTTTACCTTACGTCTTGTCCTGACTCGACCGTTCTTTAACCTCCTGAATAATAAACTAGAGTTAATTTATATTTACTTAAGAACCTTTTTCATGTTCATTATTCCATTTATATCACTTATTACCATGTTATGAACATTATTTAATTATTTAAGTTAATAACGGTCGTTTTATCGATCTTTGGTACTTGAGTCAAAAATAAACTTCTTATAATTATAGGTTGTTCATGTGGTGAAATATCCATTATATCCAGAATTATATTCATGATGTAGATATCATATATATCATATATATACAGTATATACATTCATTCATAATGTCACGTAACATTTAGAGGTAAGAAATGAAATGCACCGTTCATGGAGACGGTAAGCCGTACGTACGCATGAACGCTGCTTTCATTTCTATTTCGTATTTAATGGAATGAAATCATAATGATATAAAGTTATAATACAGTTCCAGTATAATATCATATATAATATCATTTACTCCATCCGTTATACATCCCACATATGGCATTAACGATTCACATCACTTTGAGGGGGCGGTAGTCCGCACTTCCTAAAATGAAATTATCGCGTTTACCCATAATGGAAATCATAAAGTATGACATAAATGAGAAATACAGAAGAATAAGGAAAACATAAACATAATATATATATCATATATGAAAATAGTGTCATCAAAATGGCCACCATTATAGGTGTTAAAAGAATTTGAACAATCATCGTCTCGTGAGGCAGTATTTCGCCACCCACAGAAACAGTATGTTCTTTAACCATTAGACGAGTGTGTGTGTAAGTGTAAACCAAATCCTTATCATAACAACATACTAGTAAATTTTAGATATTGGTGTTGTTACAAAGGAAAGGAATGAAAATAGTTTAAGGGGTTGGAGAAGCAAAATGAAACAAAACAACATTAGAGAAGACATTACCTTAAAAATAGGGTAGCTCTTTTTGATTTGAGCCAAAGGCTTCCTTGGGAAGAATTCTTCCCAAAGTGAGGATTCTAGGAGTAAGAGGGGGAATTTGGGAGAGTATTTGGGCAGAGGTTGGTCGAGCCAAATGGCTTGATGGTGTAAATGAGGTGGGAGAGGTGGGGGCCTTTTATAAGAGGAGAGGAGGGTCTCTTTTGGAAAGATTGAAATGTTACATTATTACACAATGCTTTTCGGATTCTAAAGGTCCCACACTTATATAATTCGTGGATAAGGTTATAAGGGTTCGAAATCTCTTCATCCAATAGGCTTTGGACAAGTGTAAGCCTTGGATTTTGCATTATCTTCTCAATTTTTTTAAATCGTTAAATAATGAGGTCATCGCTGCATCATCATGATGTCATAAATAATTTAATTTATTTAATATCTAAAAATTCTAAAAAAAAGTACTATGATGTAGGAAATATCTTTAGCTTTCCAATGACTATTTATAGTCAAAATTATGATTTGTATAACCCCATATAAAAATTGTTTTAGTAAAACATTTCATGTTTGTGTCATTTTTTACTTTAACATTAAATAAAAGGTATTTATGTCATTTTCCAACTAAAGTGGCTCCATGGGGTCCCCATGTTGACCCATGGATTGTCTTGGTCGGCCATGGCACATCAAATGAGGGTAGGAAATGTGTCAAGCTCATCTCATATTATTAAAACATTATTTTTACCTTAAACTACACTAATTACCTCTAATCGCGATTAAGAACCTAAAAGTTACTATTCACCAAAAAATTATTTTAATCTCATCGAACCACATTTTTCTTCTTAATGACAACCATGTATGTCAGATTTTTGAAAATCAAATCACAGAAGTGGTAATATTTCATTTTAACGAAAAATCAGTTTTTAACAACCACTTAGTGGTTTCACTATTCATCAAAAATTGAAGTTTTTCAGAATAAGGCCAAAATTTCACCCTAAGATATAATTGATATTCCGAATTCAAAAATGATGTCTATTTTAAAAAATTCCAAACATATAAGTTTCATTAATTAATTTTATAATTAATTCCCGCTGTTACAACAAATAGCGTGTTTTTAAGAAACAATTTATATCAAAAGATTGGCAATTGTTTATGTCCAATTTCAATGTTAAATTAATTTTAATGACCACCATTGGATAAAATGGTAAAAATATATTCTAATTATACTTTAAAACCACTAAATAGTATAATTTATCACTATAAATTATTTTGATTAAAAAAGTTGTTTTTAAGTATTTTTCACTATTCATAAAAAATTAGAAGTTCTCAGAAAAATACCAAAACTTCAACATAGGCTAATTTTGATATTCTGAATCCAAAAATGAAGTCCATTTTGATAAATAAAATTTATAAAATTTCAAAAAGTAGGTATTACTATTTAGAACGGCTAGTTTAATTCGTTGTGGTGTGTGTTAGAGCTCGAGGTTGCGTACAACACACGCTATTGCATTATTCGAAGTGAAACGTACCGTGGAATCTTGGGGTGTTACAAGCTTCTCTTTGAATAATAAAATAGCTTGTGATATACGCAACTTCGAGTTCTAGCACACCATGACCAATAAAACTAGCCATTATGAATAGTAATACCCACTTTTGGAAATTTTATAAATTTCATTTTTCAAAATGGACTTTATTTTTGGATTCAGAATATCAAAATTAGCTTACGGTAAAATTTTAGTATTTTTATAAAAACATTCAATTTTTGATGAATTGGGGAAAACATTGTGTTATTGTTTAAAACCAGCATTTTATATAAATAATTATTTATTTTTTTAAAATTTATTCTTAAGTCAAAATAGATACTTAATACCTCTATATGTTCAATGTAATTCATTGGATTCATTTTATAATAAAATTATATGTATAAAATTTTATTGAACTTTGTAACGTCTTTTACCCACCTTTTTGGAACCTTTAAAAATTTGCATAAAACGTAATTTTAATGCTTCTGTGAATTTAATTTATAAAATCCAAGAGGCACAGTTTACATCAGTATGTAAAATTTGGATCAATGGGATGAAAATAATTTTTGTGAATAGTAACTTTTGAATTTTATTTACAAGGGTTAAATGTAAATAGGGTAATTAAAGATATAAAAGATATTATAATTACCCAAAAACATGTCTTAATTATATTTAATAAGTGTATTTCAACCTAAATAAACCTTAAGAATAAAATATGATCCTTTTTGATCCACTTGGAAAATATTAAGACATTTATTATTATTTTATTCAAAGAAGAGTTAAAAGTGGTGAATTCAACTTTTAATAACTAAACCATTTTTAATATAGTCTTATACATAAGAGAAATTAAAATATAAATATTAATTATAAAGATAAATATATTTCCTAAATCATGGTATTTTATTTATAATTTTTAAAAATTAAATAATTAAATTTATTTATGACACAATGATGATACAGTAATTACTTTATTAATGAAAGATTAAAATAATTGATATTATAAATATTAAAATAAATGTAAATTGATACTTTTTATGCATTACAAAAATTTTATAAGTTAACATGAATTGTTAGGATTTATTAAATGATTTTTTTTCGAAGTGATAAAGTTGTTATGACTTTCAAAAAAAACCAAATACCAAATAGTTTCAAAATTGACATAAATGTGTTTTTAAAACAAGTACTATTTTATTAAATGATATAATATTCCTAAAAATTCAAGGTTCATAAAAATGACTTATATAAGGTTAGATATGTCAAATATGAACCACTTGGGGGTTCTCTGGGATTTTTATATTAATTTTATTAAATATTTTGTATAATAATACAGTAAGACATGGTAAATGCTAAACTATTTAGCTAAGAGATAAATCTAAAATATAAGGTTAATATGGTTACCAAAACTTTTCTAAAACCTATTTGTTGAGATTTTTTAGACCCATACACACCTTATACCTGAAATAAAAACTTTTGGAGCCATTAGAAACCGAAAATGATTTTATAATAAAATAATATTTCAAGCTTTTCCTAAAGTGACCCCCACCTCTATTATGAAAAGCTACTTCCCCTTCTTTCAAAATCACACCTCCAAATCCATTTGCATTGGAAACCACCTACTAAAATATACTACCAACTACCCTAAACTCATACTAGAGGCCTCAGTTTTATCATAAAGGCAACCTAAGGATCCATTTTGTTCAAATCAAAAGGAAGAACCCAAAGAAGAGGTAATAATTTCATCACCTCTTTCAATGTTCTTTTCTTCTTCCACTACCTCTTTATTTTTTGTTTCCATTCCAAAGTAATAACTCCAGTACATTATACATACTATGATTTTATTATGAATAGGTTAAAACCATATTAGTTATTCTATCAATCCTATGAATGAAAAAGTCACCATACGTACGTATGTACGGCTTATCGTCTCTACGTCGTGGTGTAGTTTGTTATTCAACACTTCATTATTTAGATGTGTATAATAATGAGTATATTTTATGTACATAATAAATATAAAATGTTAATGACTCTATATATATGACAGAACATCCAATTACATATGATTTTTCCATCAATAGAATTATATTTTCACTCGTGCATACGTACGGATTACCGTTTCCACGAACGCGATGAGATTCATTCCCATTGTAACCTTCCAAGAATAATTTTCATTTTATGATTTAAAAAATGTTTGAGAACTTAATATCATTATAGATATGAATCAAATACATCATATAAATAACAAACATGACTTACAAAACAAAACATATAAAGGAAAATGAATCTGTTATCACCCAAAACAATGATACTACTGAAATATTATTGACAAAGAAATATTAAAAGATTATATATGGTATCTTATTTGGGTATTTGGTTCTTGTATAATTTAATAAAAATTATTTAACTATCATACACGAGATTAACATACCATTGATCAAGGAAAATTACAAGGTAAGGGCTAATTTTACAATCTCTTTATTATCCGAGGTTGATTATATGTGAGTATCTACTAGGACCACTTTATCATCTAAATCAGTGTTTTTTTTAAATTAATTTCAAAACATTTTTACTATTTACTAGATTATGGGTTAAAGTGATTTATACCCTTGTTTTAATTTTTTTAAAATGTTTTGAAAGGAATATTTTTGTCGCTTTCCAAATAAGTTAATTTATGACCTTTTCGGCAAATTAAAGAAATAATGATTTTTTTAACTTATATTATGGGTGAGGATATTTTACACTATTATAACACCTTTTATGTAACACCCCAACCTTCCACAATCCACTTCTCTTTTAATAATAAAATATCTTACATTGTACATAACTTTGAGATTCTAACACACCGCGACCAGTCAAACTAGCTGTTATGAATAGTAATACCAACTTTTTGAAATTTCATAAATTTTATTTTTCAAAATGGACTTCCTTTTTGAATTTGGAATATAGAAATTAGCTTAGGGTGAATTTTTATTATTTTTCTGAAAACATTCAATTTTTGATGAATATTGAAAAAACACTACGTTATTGGTTAAAACCGACTTTTATTTAAATAATTATTTATTTTATTTAAATTTATTTTAGGTCAAAATAGATACATAATTCCTATATAAGTTCAATTTAATTAATTGGAGTCATTTTATAATAAGTTTAGATATATAAAAATTTTATTGAACCTTTTACCGTCTATTACCCACCTCCTAGGAGCATTTTCAAATTTACATAAAACATAATTTTACCTCTTTTGTGAATTGAATTTAAAAAATATTAGAGAAATGGTTGATATAATGAAGTAAAATGTGGTTCAACAAGATGAAAATATTTTTTCCTGAATAGTAACTTTTAACTTTTATTTACCACAGTTAAAAATAAGTGGGGTAATTAGAGGTAAAAATGATATTATTATTAACCTAACACATGTCCTAATTAAATTGGATAAATTTAATTTGAACAAAACAACCTTAGGAATAAAATATGATCCATTAGGTCCACTTGGATTAGATTAGGACATTTATTATTATTTAATTCAAAGAAGAGTTAAAAGTGTTAAATTCAAGTTTTCATAACTAAAACATTTTTAATATAGGGTTATACATAAGATAAATTCGATTATAAATATTAATTAGAAAGCTAAAAAAATTCCTACATAATAGTAGTTGATTTATAATTTTTAGACATTAAATAATTAAATTTATTTATGACATAATGATGATGTAGTAATTACATTATTAATGAAAGATTAAAATAATTAATAGTATAGATATAAAAATAAATATAATTTGAGTCTTTTGATGAATTAAACTAGTTTTATTGGTTAATATGACTTATTAGGGTTTATTAAATGAAGTTTTTGGAAGTAATTATGATGTTATTACTTAAAAAAACAAAATACCAAATAGTGTCAAAATTGACATAAAATAGTTTTTAAAAAAATATTATATTATTAATTGATATAATATTACTAAAAAATATAATGATCGAACAAATTCCTTATATATGATTATATATATTAATAAATAACCACTTTGGGTTCTCTAGGCTTGTTATAGTAAGTTTATTAACCACATAATATAAAAATACAAAAAGACATGGTAAATATCAAACTATTTAACTAACAGTTAAATCTAAACGATAAGGTTAATATGATGACCTAGACCGATCTAAAACATATTGTTTGAGTGGAGTTTTACCCATACCCACCTTATCCTTTAAATAAATCATTTTTTATTCATTATAAACCGAAAATTATTTTATTATAAAATAATATTTCAATATTCTCATATGGTGTCCCCCACCCCTCTTATAAAAGGGCACTTCCCCTTTTCTTAATTTCAAACCTCCAAATATATTTGGATCAACCAAAACCTACCCAAATATCCTCCCAACATCCATTAATTTAACCTAGAGTCCTTAATTTTATCAGAAATCTAACCTAAGGATCCTTTTTGATCAAATCAAAAGGAAGAACCCGAAGAAGAGGTAAATATTTCATCACCTCTTTCAAGTTATTTTCTTCATACAATTCCTTATTCTTGGTTGTTTCTATTATAAAATAATAACTCCAGTATATTATATATACTATGATGTTATTATAAATATGGTACAACTATATTCTTTACTCGATCCATCCTATCAATGAGAAAGTCAACGTACCTACATGCGTACGACTTACTGTCTCCACGTTGTGGTGTAGTTTTTCATTCAACACTTCACTGTTTTATGGGTATAATAATGAGTATAATTAACATAAATAATAAATATAACATGTTAATGATTCTGTATATATTATATACCATCCAATTACATACGATATCAACATCAATATAATGACATTGTTTCTCATGCGTTTATAGGGATTATCGTCTCCACGAACGCAATGAGATTCATTTTCCCATCGTAACTATTCAAGAATAATTTTCATTTGATGATTAAAAATAATTTTAAGAACTTAATATCATTCTGGATATGAATCAAATACATCCAATCCATAAAAAACATGGCTTATATAAAAAAACACAGAAAAGAAAACAAATTAGTTAACACCCAAAACAACGATAATACTGTTGTATTATTAACAAAGCAATATTAGAAGATCATATATGATATCATATTTATGTCTATGGTTCTTGAATAATTTAATAACAATGATTTAACTATTATACAGGAAGTTAATATACCCTCAATCAAGGAAAAGTACAAGGTAATGGTTAATTTCACAATCTCTTTACTTATTCGAGGTTGTTTATATGTAAGAAATCTACTGGGACATCTTTATCATTCACATCCATGTTTCCTAAAAATTTATTTCAAAACATTTTTAATATTTTATATAATATGGGTAAAAAGAAATTTATCCCCTTTTATTAACTTCTTTGTTTTGAAAGGAATCATTCTGTTGTTTTCTAAACAAGGTACTTTATGACCTTTTTGACAAAATTTAGGTAAGAATTTTTTTAAAATTATACAGTGGGTGCGGCTATTTTCATTTATTATAACATCATCGAAGCTTCCCTTAAAATATTATAAGAATATTCTCAAAATAATTTTTTTCTTTTATAGTTATTTTACTTTAAATGATTTCAAACAAAGAAAGAGATATTTCTCTCAATTAGTCTTTATTTCATATATGTCAACATCTGTTGATGAATTTTACACTTGTTTGAAGTTGCATCATTATGTTACAAATATTCCATATTGTATTGAATGTTTTGTGATATTTTTGACTATATATGTGTCATTTTTATACCATTCATGATTTATGGTTAAAGTATTAACATTTCATATGCTAGTTTTAATATGAATGTTTATGTTATGTTTCAACGTTTTCATATGAGGAATGCATTGGACTTAGTAAAGGTTTGGTGGAGCCTTCTATAGCTTCTCGATGTATCGATAGGTATCATGAGACAAACTAGTGTCTTGGAATAAGTCCTTCACAAAATCTTATTAGTATTCTTGGCACAAGGCCTTGACTATGTGGTTATGAAGTCTGGCATTATTCATTCCATCATTATGAATTTGGATATTGATATTGCATGTGATTTTTAGACTAGTAGAATATCCATGGGAATAAGTAAATGGAATTTTTTGATCTATTGTTGCCATATTTTACTGAATTTTATGTTTAAAAGGCTTGTGTTTTTGTTTTATACATTTCCTTAAAATGTTTATTCTTATTTATGAAAGTTTCTTCTATATTGTTATCCTTACTGAGTATTTGAGTTCACCCCTTTCTATATTTTATTTTCCTAGGATGTGAAGAGTTATATTATTTTTAACTTGTAGGGACATTCTATGGGATATGATTGTGGTTAATGAAGACAATGTTGTTGTTGTTTTTCATTTTATAATGTAATGTAAAAGTTATTAATGTGCCTAGTATTTCCAAGGATACTAAACTGATCGGTCCTTCGGGACATGATTTCCTTGTATCATGCCAATGTATGTAATAATGCACCGAATCTGGGTAACTGGGGTCGGGGCATTACAGTTGATATCATATAAAGTTTATTACAAACCTTGGAAGCTAGATTTAGAAAAACTCTCATTAGAGAATGTTACCCTAGGATATACTTTGAGGATTAGTATAAATGAATTTCCTAGAGTTTTGGTAATGTAGAGATTTTTTGTATTTTCCAAGAAACACATATTTGTCTAGATACGAGCAGGTAGATTCAGCACTGGAACAGATGTACCTAGGGGTAAAACCCTGAAACACCGCTTTGAGCTAGATGTAAACGGGAACCAAAGCACGATAACGGGTCTTGCTGCACTCTTGGTTATGACACTCTCGGGGGATATTCTTAGGATAATTTACATTTTATTTATAATCCTTTATGACGGATATATGAGTATATAACTCCTCAAAGAATACATTTTTATGATTATGGATTAAATCCATAAACTATTCAATTTATATTAAGTGTTTAAAAAGTTTGGAATTATGTATTTTGATTCACAAACTAATCTAGTTTATGCCATTTTTTAGGAACAACACCTAGTGGAAGGAATGAAAACCATATCAATGCACGTAATCCATGTAGGTATTCCCCTCCTACTCCAGATAATTATAGTGGAGCTGGTGATGCAATTGGTGTTGATCAGCTTATCACCATGCTGGGATAACTCACTCAGGTTATGTATAATAACCTTACTGTATCGAGCACCCTGATCCACAACATGGAGGATCAATGTTAGATTACTTAATGAGGTAACAACCACCAACATTCAATGGGACTAAAAATCCATTTGTAGCTAAGAAATGGACAATTTCCTTAGAGAAAATATTTTTTGATCTAGGGAGTAGCGAAAGGGAAAAAGATGTCATGGCAGTTTATCACCTCACGAGAGATTTAGATCAATGGTGGTCATTGATTCAAAACACAAATGAAAATTAATAATTATAAAATATGGAATGGGTTGGGAGTTTAAAGAGCTCCTCTAAGAAAAATACTTTCCTCATGACCATCTAGCAGATTTGGAAAGAAAATTTCTGAATCTGAGGCAGAATGGGGATGAGAATGTCACAAAGTATGAGGCTAACTTTACAAGGTTAACAAAGCATGCAACAGATTATATACGAAGTCCAAAAAGTAAGATTGATCAATTCTTTGATGGTTTAAATCCATTTCCCCATCTAGCATTAGTATCGTAATCCTTATCATCATATGAAGATATAGTCTCATGTGCTACCAAGACATAAAATGATTTTTCTATGTCTTACATCTTTAAAGAAAAGAAGGAAAAGAAGAGATCTGCTGAACAAACTGGAAATGGAAATAAAAGGAAAAAGATAAAAGTTTAATATCCATCCTGTAGTAAATTTTGGAAGAAACACCCTGGTACTTGCCTGAAGGAAATGGGAGTCTATTACAAGTGTTGTGAAAAAGGCCACCAAGATCGTGATTGTAATGGGAAGAAAGAGGCTGTCAATGTTGAATTCTATAATTGTAGAGAAAAGGGGAATTATGAAAATGAATGTTCTAATCTCCAAATAATCTTACCTTAGAAAAGGCAAAGTGATCAAGGACAAGATTATGTGATCACTACTGCTGAGGTTGAAGCATCAAAAGATGGGGTGGTAGATAATTTAATGGTTTCCTCAAGTTTGTCCAATGATTTATTTGATTCTTGATCATTTCATTGTTTCACATCTTCCTAGTTCTCTAAGAAAATTTAATATTTCCAATTTGATTTAACGAGGGAGTTTGAGTCAATACTCTTAAGGGAAATATGCTTACAACAATGTTTTTTGAATCGGTCCCCATTAGGGCATATAAATGTTCTTTATCTGCTGATCTTATCACCATAACCATAATTGAATTTGATATAATCCTCGATATGGATTGTCTCTCGAACCATGATGCAAAAATTTAATGTAATAAGAAGGAGGTTACAACTCTCGATGATGATAAAAAGTACCTTATCTTTAGATCAGAAACGCCACCACCTGATTCTTATCTTGATCCACCCCCAATAGCTCAAATAAATTCTATTATTGGGGAGGAAGAGAATGAAATAACTATAGGTGAGGAAACGAATGTTAAAATAGAGTATGTATCTATTGTGATAGAATATATTGATGTGTTTCCAGAGGATTTACCTTCACATCCTCTAGAATGATAAATTGAGTTTTCCATTGATTTAATTCCTGGTTCAAGGCCCACATCAAAGACCCCTTATAGAATGGCCACTGTGGAATTATTGGAACAAAAGAAACAAATAGTGGAATTGAGTAATAATGGTTTTATTCTCCCTAGTGTTTCTCCATGGGGAGCCCATATTCTTTTTGGTAAGAAGAAATATGGATCTATGAGGTTGTGCATTGACTACAGGGAGATTAATGCTAAAACAAAAAATAACAAGTATCCTCTTCCTTGCATTGATGATTTATTTGACCAAAATCATGGAGGTAAATAGCTTTCAAAGATTAAACTCTGATCTGGATATCATCAGTTGTGTGTGAAGAAGGAAGAAATTACAAAGACATCATTCCGAACTAGGTATGGGCATTACGAGTTTACAGTAATGCCTTTTAGGATGACTAATGCACCCTCTATTTGCATGGATCTAATTAAAAGAGTTTTTAAGGAATATCTTGATGACTTTGTAGTGGTATTTATTGATGATATGTTGGTATAATCCAAAATCTATGAAGGTCATGAAAATTACTTACGCATTATCTTAAATACACTTATAAAAAATGAATTACATGGAAAGTTTAGCAAGTTTGAATTCTAGATTCAGGCGATTTCATATCTTGTCCATATTTTCTCTAAGCATGGAATCTATATTGATCTTTCCAAGACAAAGTCAATCCAATAATTTCCAACAACGAAATTTATAACTGAGGTACGTAGTTTTGTTGGTTTAACATGTTATTATTGACGTTTCGTCCAATATATTTTCTGATTGGCAAACCCATTAACCAAGATTACACATAAAGGGGTTAAATTTGTTTAGACAAAAGAGTGTGAAGAATTTTTTGAAGAATTTATGAGAATATTATTCAATGTTTTTATATTGACTCTACCATCGGGGAATGATGGGTTTGTTATTATAGTGATGCTTCAATGAAAGGACATGGTTGTTTCCTTATGCAGAATGATAGAGTTATTGATTATACATCAAGACAGCTAAAACTTCATGAAAAAAATTGTCCCACTCATGATCTTGAGTTAGAAACTGTAATATTTTATTTGAAGATATGGATACACTACCTGTATGGTGAAAAATGTGAGATATATACCGATAACAAGATTTTTAATTATATTTTCTCAAAAAAAGAACTCAACATGAGGCAAAGACGATGGGTTGAACTACTCAAGGATTATGATTGCTCTATACACTACCACCCATGGAAGGAAAATAAGGTGGAAAATGCTTTGACCAGAAAGAATCATGGAGTTTCGAACAAGATGAGAGTTTAAGGAGATCATATTTTCATGGATCTAGTAAAGATGGACATGGGAATAACCATGGAAGGTAAAACATCAATTATTTTTCAAATGGTTTCCAAACCATCTTTAGTAGAAAAAATAAAAAGTTCTCAGACAGATGATGAGGAATTTACAAAGAAAATTAAATCTGTGAACGATGGTAGATTGATCAAATTCATATATAAAGAAGGTATTTTAAAATTTGGGAAGAGATTTTGTGTTCCTGATATACCTAATCTGAAAAGGGAATTGTTGGATGATGATCATAGATCCAATTTCTCTATACACCCAAGTAGCACTAAGATGTATAGAGATTTGAAAGAACATTTATTGTGGGACAACATAAAGAGGGAGATTGCTGATTTTGTGTCTAGATGTATGGTTTATCAACAAGTGAAAGCTGTAAGACATCATCCTAGAGGATTCATGCAACCTCTTCCCATACCTGAGTGGAAATGGGATGATATTACAATTATCTTTTTTATGTGGCTTCCAAAGACTCCTAAAAGAAATGATTCAATATGGGTCATTGTAGATCTTCTTACCAAGTCAACACATTTTCTTGCTGTAAGAGAAGATTTACTAATTCAACATTTAGAAAGACTATATATTAATGAACTTGTAAGACTTCATGGAGTACCCTTATCAATTATTTCTGATCATGATCCCCATTTAGCATTATGATTTGAGAAAAGTATTTAGAAGGACTTGGATACTGAACTTCATTTGAGCACTGCCTACCACCCTCAAACTTATGGAAAATAAGAACGGACTATTCAAACCTTAGAAGAAATGTTGAGATCTTGATCACTTGATTTTTAAGGTATGTGGGATCAGTATTTACCTCTTTTATAATTTTCCTATAACAATAGCTTCCATTCATGTATTCAGATGGCACCATGTTGACGCTCTTTTCCGTCACAGAGTCTAATGAATGAAAAGGGGGAATACCTTAAGCACAAAGAGATTCATCCTTTGAAAAAACATCAAAAAATTGAAAAAGGCATGAACAAGGATTTCTTTAAGTATGGGTCGTGCAAGTTTCACCATGGTCATACAAGTATACTTGCACGCCACATATTGGTCACTTAGGTGACTTGCACGCCATATTTTATTTTCGCCCAAGGTCTTCAATGGCCTATAAATACCCCTTGTGGGCCCCCCATTTCAGGGATGAAAAATTACAATAGTAAGATTTAAGATCTCGACACCCTAGTATTTTCTTGATGTCTTCCGAAAAATTCTAAGGTAATTTATTACCTAGAATGTAAGATCTAAAGAGGGGAAACAAGGCCTAAGTGTTGAAATTCATCAACACTTGCGCGCCTAAGTGTCTAACCCTTAAGGGAAATGGCCACACTTATGCGCCGCCTTATCCCTTTAAAAAAACTTGTGCACCACCCTTTTGAAATCCTTTAGGGATAATACTATGGGCTTGAGCCAAGTCTCTCCCAAGTATTACCCTATCGGTTAACCGTCGCCCAAGTACACCCATGTCGCGCAGGTACTTGAGTGACTTGGACTTGCTCACCCAAACAGGACTTGTGTGCCTGCCTCTTTTTGGGTGCCCCTCCTGCCTACTCAACTCTTTTCTTCAAATCCACCTCTCCTCTTCATGAATTATCCTTGAAAACCCTCTTGAAATCCATTTGTGGCATGGTTACTTTGTTGGATTTCTTATCTGAAAGGAATTCTATGGAAAATCACTCAAAACCTCATGATTAACATAATTTTATGTCACTAAGGTTAGAGATTTAATTTATTCAACTTCGTCCTTTAAAATGATAAGTTCACTAATCTGGGCATCCTCTTTAGGAGTAAACCCCAATCATAATTCCCCTCAACCTGGGCCTCCTTTTCAAGAGTAATCACTAGGATTAATTTATTTTGACTTGGGATTCCTTCTCAATAATAAAACCCAATCATTAGTCCCTCTATAATTTGGGCATCCTCCTTAAGAGTAAGCCCCAATCATAAATCAAATCCCCCTTAATTTGGGCATACTCCTTAGGAGTAAGCCCCAAGTCCCCTATAACTTTGGTCCTCCTTCTCAGAAGTAAGTCCCAAGTTATAAGTCCCACCTAATTTGGGCATCCTCATCAGGAGTAAGACCTACGTTAGAGTATCCAAATATCCATAAAGCTCAAATACCTTTATGGACCTTGTTCCTAGGTTTCTTCCTAAGAGTAAATCCTAATCATCATCTACTTGGGTAGTCACACATATATAATCCCCATATCATTCTTTGTGACCACATCTTTCATGGAAAAAATTGTTATGTTTACTGATACCTTTTGTTTCTCACACCGAGCATGACTCACGTGAGCTTAGACTATAGAAGTAACCACAACACATCCCTTTGGGCTGTTAATCACACGTAAGCCACACAATTCTTAATTGAACTACGTGGACTTTGATCTCTGCCTTAAAAGTAGAGTATGTAGGAAGCCTTTCTAAGGTTCAAGCTCATCACCCATTATTCTCATCCATCCCATATGAAGTTAAACTATATCTTAATTCCTGAACTACGTGGGTTCTGATTCCTTTTCTAACAAGGATACGTAGGTAGCCCATCTGTGGGTACGATCCCAACTCTAAAATAATCCATGTCCTTCTGAATGAAAATGAACCTCACGTTCTCCACTGAGTGGCTTTAAAACCTATATGGTCATCATAATGACCAAGATATTTCTATATAATGTATTGAAGGATACCATTGACTAAGGATCTCCAATACATACAGATGATTCTCCATCGATGAAGAACCTCAAATACACATAAAAGATTCTCTAAATCTCATACATATCAATCATTGATTGAAAGATCTAAAGGAAGACTCATTTTCATGCTTGGTAAATTAATAAGGATTCACGAACATAACTTAAATCTATAAGAGAGTCACGGAGTAGAAAATAATTCCCTCAAAAAAGGTGTGATGAGTCCGACCTCCCATCCTTTCGACCAATGAAAATTATTAAGCATCATCAGTCCACAGCTAATGGGCACCTAACTTTGGAAAGTTGGTCCAAATGGATATAGAATCATTGGATGTTTCCGGTTCTATGAATAAACCCGTTAGAAACTGAATATAAAAGTTCTAACCTTAAACAAATGAGGTCATCCCCATTTCCTAGAAGAAACACACCATATGAACCTGACGTGAATCTTTAATCACATTAAAATGATGTTTTACTTATTTGTTAGGCCTCTATTTAATTAAATGTGAGGGCCAAAAAAGCAATCAATAACATATGTGCTCATCCAAAATTTGTATTGGCCGAACTTATCTTGATTATGTCTGTTATATCCAACAGGCACTCTTCTCCAAGATCTCTCTACGTTACAGAAATGGCTTCTCTAAAATTCACACCTGTGAATTCTTCTGCTGCTACTCCTGCTGAATCCTCATCCGCTCTGAGGATGACATCACCTACTCAGCATCTTCAATGCTGGGTCCCAAATTCAATGGTTAAGGAATATCATCAACACGGTACCATTCCGACTCTGGAGGCCGCTCGACAAGCCCTCCAAGTCAATAATTCACCCTAGTTATCTCTACAGCGACATGAGGTGATCAAGAAGTAGGCGGAGCTAACCACCGTCTCCAATTGTTTTAGGTCGTTATCCCAGTGATACAATCACCAGTTCCTCGTATATTATGATGAGGTTAATGAGAAGGTCACTCAAGGCCCTAATTCAAGGAGATAAGAGTTCTTCCCGAGGGCTCCCATTAAAAATCGCCGCCAGACTCGTGCGGCATGTGCACCCTCAACATGATGAGGGTATCGCCTCTAGGGGTTCGGCTCAAGTTCCTCAGACCTGAGCATGTAGGAAGAACCACCAAAGGTGAAATGTGGTTTATAGGGAGTATTTTATTATTTATTCCCCCTCCGGAGAAGTCTATCAAGCCAACATGATGGCAAGCAACGAGTAGGCACATACACCCGTCCGTTATAATCCCGCTGTCCAGAAAACTCGTCTGACATCAACCCACCAATCCCACCATAAAATTCTAGTGGAGTGTTATAGGCAGACATATACACCTATTTATAACTCATCATCTAGTCAGAAGGCTCGTCTGACTACAACCAAATAAGATTGCCAATCTAATATGGTGGCAACTGATAAGTAGGCACATACACCTATTTACAATCAACAATTATGTTAGCAGTCTCTTCTACCATTATTGAAGGAAATTCATCAACCAAAATTGATGAAGAATACACAACAGGAACATACACATGCCAATGTTCATCAATGTGGCCAATAGTCACATTTGGTAGCACCCGAAGAAGTCAGTCGGAAAGCTCTGACAACAAATTTGGAGCAGACTCAACTCTTTGCCCCTATGCATAAGTACTGTCAGAATTCACTGAAAAGAAAATGAGGAAATAAGTAGTCACATACATCTACTGCAGAAACGGAATGGACATATATTCCTGTTCCGGCATCTGAAGTCAGCACGCACATTCTGACAATGGTGAAAGAGAAGTAGAAAATGCCTTCTCATATTCTGGATACCTGTCAGAATATTATAACAACTTCAGAAGAATCATAGGGAAAGAAACATAAATATATCCCTATCAGTGGAGTGACTCATCAAAATTTCACTCCAGAGAAGATACTCACCTTTGTTCTAGTCCAGGAGGGTCGTGGTGCATACTCCCTCATGTCATATGGACAATCAAGTCAGGCACATAAACCCGATTTGAATGGAGATAATCAGCCTAAACTGATCATTTCTCTTGGCCAGGCACATACACCTGCCCATAATAACCACTTTTTTCAACAAGTGCTTCCCAAAGTGAGTAAGAATGCATCTAATAAAAAGTCATGTTCAGAACATTCGATAAATCAAGAGCCAATCTGCAATAAGGCATTGCTTGATGCTGGAGTTCTTGATGCACTCAGACAATTTTCTGTTGAAATTCAAGATTCTACTCTCTCATTTCCCAATAGTGGGAAAAATAATTCCAAAGGTCTTCATCAGACACTTCTTCATGACGTATTGCTTCATGACAGTTCGGTCGATCTCAAAGTGTCATCTTCAGATGAGATCCACAATAACCCTCTGCATGGCAAGAAGACTAAGGAGCAAAATGTTTCATCTTTTGTTGTAACCCATCATGGTGGTCCTCCCCATGATGATGAATTAGGCTTTGAATGTCCTCTCCCCAGTAGTAATTCACATTTCCTGGAAGGTTCTCCAAATGAAAATGCAGTAATGGTAAATACCTCTTATTTTGAGTCACTTACAAATGTGAAGCTAGTCATGTCTGATTCTTTATCGCTAGTAGGTGAAATTCTTTCTCAATTAGAAGATAGACTGGGGTGTAGGACATTATCCGAACCACCCATGGGTCATTCATCTTCTATTTTGGAAAATTAATTCTCTATCAATCTTGTTGAATCTAATGAAGCAACAATGAAGCACCAGCTCTGGTCTAATCAGGTAGAATAATCTTCATCGAATGATAAGGAGGAAGTGCTGAATATGATAAAACAACTGGCGAAAGGTGAAGTACCGGTCATGTTTTGTCCTTTGGCTGACTCTCAGTATGATATTCCAGAAATGTTGATGGAAGATTTTATTCATGATATTCATCTCAATATGTGAAAAAATATTTGTCAATTGAAAAATAAAATATTATCATAGGATGAATATGAAAATAATGTCAAGATAATAGATGGGTTACAACGCCAAATTGATTTGACATCTCTCTCAGTTTCTCGATATCCAAAGGTTGAAAAGTAGTAGAGAGCCCTTTGACATTCATGCCATGGCACACTAAAAAGATTGCACCAGTTAATTGCCAATTCCCCATCTGGTATTCATATCAGGGTATGGAGTGTTCATGGAGAACTGCATTTCACTATACTCTCAAGTCAACAAAGCCCTCCAAAAATGGTCTCATGAAATGTTATTGCCCATGGACGGCCACAACCAATTGGTTTTGTTTGTAATCAAAGGCTTGCTTAGGAAAAAGCCTCAAATAGTTCTTCCCATAGCCGGGCATACAAAGAACAAGTTGTCCAATTACTCTTTTATCAAGAAAATGAGAATATCGAACATGATTCTCATTTAGAGTGGGAAAATTAGAAAGTGACAGAAGTGTTATAAATCATCCAATAGTCATTTGAGCCAGGTGATTTGAGTGGATTTCGGTTGATGCATCCAACAAATTTCTGGACTAAAGTCTGCAAAATCAGAAGATATTTTAAGAAAGTATCAGATGTAGCAGCTCAAGAGCCACCCCAGCTTGCCAGACTAGGGACCCTTTTAACTCAACCCTCGGAACCAACAAATAGGATTCAAGGAGTTGAGTAGGAACAACAGGAACATCCCCAGTCCACCGTACTGGGGAATTTTTCAAATCCTCAATCTCTTCCTCAGTAAAAGAAAGTCTTCTCTCAATTAGGGAAGAAGCCACAGGAGGAACGCAGAGTCAAATTATCAAGATATTCCCTCCAAATTTCGGTTCGTCAGGAAGTTCCTGATGGGTCAACTCAACAAAAGGAAATGTCTCATCAAAGACATTTAACAAGATAGTATCGTAGAAATGCCAATAGAAAGGCTGCAATTCATTATGCAACAATAAATGTCATAAATGTCGTTTTTTAATCATCCAGAACATGAGGCTCACTCAGAGTCATCAGATGAAGAAGTTCCTGATCAAGAGGTTGTACACACAGAGGAAAATGAAGAAGGTGTATGTAAAAGAAATCAAAGGCTTACCCAGAATCTAGGTATTCATTCAAATAACCAACTTCCCCCTCTCTGAAAGGCATCCAACAAGGGGAAAGGGGATAATCATGTTACATTCCACCCTTCCTTTTTAGAAGTCCAATCACTCTCGCTAGACCAAAGGTTTGCATAGCAGGAGGAAGAAATGATGAAATTAAGGAGGATGAATGCAGAACTACTTCAAGGTAGTCTTCCTTTTAAGCGTGCTAGAGTCAATCAGTTAAGGGAATTTGTTAAAGCTACTGAGATGGATCAAGAATATCATCCTTTACTAGTACACCCACACAGGTCTAATCCTATGGGTCATGCACAACAACAACAACCGGTAGTGCTATCATCAGTTGCAGTACCAGCCACCATACCTATCCAAGGTCCAGTTATTGCACCTGCACAGGTCCAAGCTCAACTAGATGTTTCTAAAAAGTTAATGACAACCATTGATTCATTAACAGCTCAGTTGGAAGCTATGGAAGGAAAACATACACCGGTTCAACCGGAGAAGAGAGCTTATCTTGAATGGGTAGATGCAATTCCTCCCCCATCAAAATTTTCAAGTACCACATTCCTAATTTTTAATGGTTCGGGAGACCCAGAACAACACTTAACACATTTTGTTTCTCATTGTGATCCAATGATGGGAATGTCTCAACAACAAGAAGCAGTTAAGCTCATGAGTTTTCTACAGTCATTACAAGGACCTTCTTTTGTCTGGTATATAAGCTTGCAATCCCAGTCAATTACTGTGTAGGAGGATCACCATAAAAAATTCCTTATTCAATTCAGCTCAACGTTTCCAAAAACAATAGTTTTTGATCTTACAAATTGTAATCAAAGGGAGAATGAAAGAGTTTCATATTTCATTTCTTGATCGAAGGGATTAACATATTCCATAAGCTTATCACTCCCTCAAGAGAAATTGTTTCCAATATGTGTGTCAAATTTGTGTGATGAGTTACGCACACCATTGATCCCTGTGAAATACACAGGAGGGTTTCAAGACCTTACTTCAATCGCTCAGAAGATTAAATATTCTCTTATAAAGACTAAGGCTAAAACTCCTGTAATTCCACCAGTTCTAGGAAGGAGAATGTGGAAAGTAGAGACTACTACAGTTATGCCTAAACAAGAACATGTACCTGCTTACACTTCAAAACCTTCATCATATCGAAGGGCTCCACCTCCTGAGCGTCAACAAAAATGGCCGCCCTGTCAAAATAATCAAAGAGATCAAAGGCGGAAACAATTTGAGGATTTAAAGAACAAAGTATATTCTTTCCGAAATGAACATGTTCCTAGTTACTTCATTTCGGCTCTGGAAAATAATTTGGTTCAGTTTCTAAGGCCTAAAAGGTCGAACAAGGAAGGAGATGAAGACCTTCCCAACAATTTCCCATTTCTTCATATTTTGGGGGCATCCGATTCAGGAGTGTTTTGTCTTCAAAGACCTCCTACAAGAGATGGTGGACTTGGGACAGGTGAAACTGAAGGGTTCTTCAGTCCAGGTAGCATGTGTTACTGCTACAGATCCAGAGGAAGAAGGTGAGTGTCAAGAAGTCAAAAGAAAAAATGCGCAGAAGTATGATGATTGGATGGTAAGGAAAACGATCAACCGAACTAACGCAATTTTACAAATACAATTGAAGAAAACAATTGTGTATTCTTCTATGAATTACATAGAAAAACCCTCTTTATCAGAGTGAAAATACTGAAAGAAGAGTCATAATTCAAAGAAAGAAGAGCAGTCGGATGAATATGAGTTCATGCCAATGCCTAAATTGTATTTGAGTCTGGTAGATTTTATGCCATCTACCTCAAAAGTACGGGCACCATCCCACCAAATGGCACAACCTAAATTGGCTAATCAGAAAAAATATTCATCAGATGAAGAGTTGATCTTTGTTTCTGTTAACATGATTCACTTAACATATCCTTATGCTAGTCAGATTTTCAATCTTGAGGAGCCTGTGTTCCGTGTATCAAACAGAGGAATTAGAGTGAGTTCCAGAGGTATAGGATACAGAGGAAGACGTGGATATTCTAGAAGCCACTATTTCAATCCTACCCCTGCTAGAAATGTATATGTACCTGAAACTCATGGCAAAGTCCTTCATCGGGCTCAACAAGAACAAGCAAGTTCTTCCACGAAAGGAAGATTTAGTCCTGGTACAATTATTTTTGAAGATCGGTGGGAGGTTACACTTTCTTCCTCTCAGCATATGAATAGACCTAGTCAGTCTAATATTCCAAAGCTAGGAGTATTTCCAACTTCTATCCCGATACAAGATGCATCTACTTCCAAAGCATCAACTTCTAAGTCACCATTGAAACCACATGTTCCTGTTGGGAAACACAGAACTTTGATCAAAAGTATGATGTCTTGAAAAATTTGGCCCAACTACCGACCAAGTTATCAATTTTGGATTCCTTGAACCTATCAAAGGATCTTCAGGAGGCACTCATTGAGGCTTTGTCAAGTCCTCAGGAATATGAAACCAAAATTGCTGCGGCTGAAGTCTACCATGTAGAGAATGGTCCTATAGAATGCCATGCAGTGATATATTTTACCGATGAAGATGAAGATGATGTTTTGCATGGAAATATTAGACCTTTGAATTTATCTGGAAAGGTCAATGATGTATACATCTGAAGATATGTCATTGATAATGGCTCAGGAGTCAATCTCATCCCAATTCGTACACATTATTGATTGGGACTCACCGAATCTGATTTATCTCCTTCTACTCTGATGTTGCAAGGATATGATAAAAATGAACAGGAACATCTGGGCGAGATCACAATTAGAACTCAGTTTGGAGACCTTGTATCCAATTCAGATTTCCTGGTTGTTCATCATGACATATCTTTCAACATTTTTCTTGGAAGACCTTGACTACATCAACATGCAGCTATACCTTCGTCATACCATCATTGTCTCAAATATTGTTTCAATAGTCAAATTAGGACATTGTATGGTGATAAAGCCTCGTTCAAAACAAGTGAATCTCAATACATTGAGGTAGAATTCTATCACATGGAAGGGAAGGAGAAATCCATGATGAAGGAGGTCACCAACATTAATGCTCCATATGGTTTAGAAAAGATTTTAGTAAACCCATTCATACATGTGAGTGAAGATTATGTGTTGTCTATCAGTAAAATTGATAGGATAGACCCAAATCTAAATAATTTTATGGAAACTTCCATAATGTCAATTATGGAAATCAAGCCAGACAGCATGGGAGAAATTGGTGATTCACCAAGAAATGATGAAAGCTCAAATGGAGATGTCTTCATTTCATCTGCTAAAATCCAGCAATTCTATACTTCATCAACCAGGCCAGAAGAAGTTATAGCAATGTTATAGATGAACGATGATGTTGATTCTCAATCCATCATCTCCTCTTTATTACCCAAGGAGGACCCTTCATCATCAATAGGTTCAGAAATGGTGGCCTCTTCTTCAAGATGTTCAAATTTTAACATCTCTCTTGATTATGGAAATTCTGACTCATCATCTACTATGCAAGTAGAAATAGAAGAAATAACACATGTTGAAGAAGAAGAAGATCTCAGAGATGCTCCTCCAACATTTGAAGAGGGTATCTCTACTACTATGGATGAACTCAGAGAAATAAATACGGGTACAAAAGAAGATCCACGCCCAACTTTAATTAGTGCTCCCATGACTCTTGAAGAGAAAGAAATGTATACTTCCTTTCTAAAGAAAAATCGAGATATATTTTCTTGTAACTATATAGAAATACTAGGTCTTGATCCCAATGTTTCCACTCATCATTTGGGTTTTCCCAAAGAGAATCGAGGATTCAAGCAAGCTGCAAGAAGAACACACCCAACTTATGCTTCCAAAATTGAAGCTGAAGTGGAAACGCTTATTAAAGATAACTTCTTCAGAGAAGTTCAATATCCCAAATGGTTGGCTAATATTGTCCCTGTGAAAAAGAAGAATGAAAAAATTAGAGTTTGCATTGATTTCAGAGATCTTAATCGGCATTGTCTCAAGGGTGATTTTCTAGTTCCGATCAAATAAATCTTAATTGATGAAACAACTGGCTATGAAGCACTTTCATTCATGGATGGATACTCTAGGTATAATAAAATCCAAATGTATCCAGAAGATGAAGAGTCTACAACCTTCAGAGCCCCTCAGGGTGTGTTTTTCTATCGGGTAATGACCTTTGGACTTAATAATGCAGGCGTAACATATCAACGTTCCATGCACCATATCTTCAAATCCTTTTTAGGGAATTTTGTTGAATGTTATTTGAATGATCCGGTGGTTAAATCCAGACAACATTATAATCAATTGGCTGATTTGGAAATCATATTCCACAAACTCTGACAACACAATTTGAAGTTGAACCCCTTGAAATGTGCTTTTGGGGTAACATCAGGAAAATTTCTCCTCTTTGTTGTACGCCATCATGGTATCGAAGTTGATCCTGAGAAGAAAAAATCAATCCTTGGTATGTCACCTCCTTAGAATTTGAAATAATTGAGAGGAATTCAGGGACACTTGACCTATATTCGGCGTTTCATTTCCAATCTGGCAGTAAAATGGTTACCCTTCACGAAATTAATGATGAATGGAGTCACATACCAGTGGACCGAAGATTTCAAAAAGGAATTTCATATCCTCAAGAAATATCTCTTGAGTCTACCAATATTAATGCCACCTATTGAAGGAATACCACTTATCCTCTATGTGATAGCTTTAGAGCGATCACTGGGTGCCTTCCTTGCCCAAAAGAGTGATGATGGGAATGAAAACAACCTTTACTATATCAGTCGAACTATTCTTGAAGTAGAAACCTGATATTCAAGTATTGAAAAGTGTTGTTTGGCATTAATCTTTGCAGTTCAGAAATTGAGACACTATCTGAAACATCATGAGGTCCACTTGGTATCTCTCAATAACCTTATCAATTTCATCCTTAGTCGTCTGATGCTTATAGGACATCTGGAAAGGTGGGAAGTTATTTTGCAGCAATTTGATATCCAGTACGTGTCTCAAAAGGAAATAAAGGGCCAAGATCTGGCTAATTTCTTTGATAAACACCCTTCAGTAGAATATACATCTTTAGATACTGAACTTCCTGATGAGGAAGTCTTCTCTATTCAAGATAATATTCAAACATGGAAAATTTACTTTGATGGTGCTTCCAGAAGTCCAACAGGGAAAAATGGAAGATCCTAAATTCAACAAGTTTGGGTTAGGAATTGTGCTCATTTCCCCAGAAAAGGTAGTGTTTCCCTATTCCTTCTTATTGTTGGGAGGCGGTACAAATAATGAAGCAGAATATCAAGCTCTCATCGCAGGCTTGGAATCGGCGCTTCAGGCACAAGTGAATCACTTCAAGGTGAAAGGTGATTCAGACCTGGTAATCAAACAAGTAAATGGGGATTATGCCATCAGAAAAGAAGATTTAATCCCTTTGTGTGATTACTTCAGAGAGTTAATGGTGGAATTTCCTTCGGAACCGACATTTTCTTATGTCCCGTGATCACAAAATGCTCAAGATGATGCATTGGCTAATGTAGCCACAGCTCTGGAAGATCCAAATCGGGACGAAACAATCATCAGTATTTCCCACCATCATATAGTTTCACCTTATCTTCAAATCAGAACAAAGTAAATCGATGAAATTAGTCCCATCTCTGAACCATATGTTCATACTAAAGGATGTATGACACCAATCGGGGATTACCTTCAAAATGGAACACTCCTACTTGATAGATCTGAGAAAGAACAAATCTGGCGACGTGTGGTCAATTTTACTCTTTATGATAGCCCATACCATCTATAAAAAATTCTCTACAAGAAAGGATTTGATGGAATTCTATTCAGATGAATTGATGCTGAAGAGACAACGGCTGTCACGAAATAAGTACATGCAAGAGTATGTGATGCCCACCAGTCTGGACATAGACTGTCTGATCAAGTTCGAAGGTTTGGATACTTTTGTCCTTCAATGATACAATATTGTGTTGATTTCACTAAGAAGTGTCATTCTTGACAAGTGTATGCCAATTTAATTCATAAACCCCCAGAGTAGATTCATACAGATAAATACTCATGGCCATTTTCCACATGGGGAATGGATGTAGTAGGACCTTACCCTTCAGCTACAGCCATGAAGTTTAAGTATATTCTTACTGCTACTAACTTCTTTTACAAATGGGAAGAGGCAATACCTCTCAAATAAGTCAGTTCTAAAATCATTTTTATCTTCATAATGTCTAACATCATTACCAAATATGGTGTCCCTCATACCATATTCAGGGACAATGGCACCAACTTTTATTCATCTAAGGTAAGGAAGTTATATCAAGAATACAACATCAAATCCAATCATTCATCTCGGTATCATGTAGCGGCCAATAGCCAAATAGAGGCCTTAAATAATACTCTTTCAAATATAATGCAAAATATGGTGGATAAAGGTAATAAATCATGGCTTGATAATCTTTTTCATGCTTTATGGGCTTATGAAACCACCACCCGCACTGCCACGTGGTCAACTCCATATTCATTGGTATATGGAACAGAAGAAGTATTGCCTATTGAGATTCAATTACTTTCACTCAGAGTATCCATTTGTGATCAGTCATCTATAGATGAACAATCTCAAAAGTGATTCGATGAATTGGAATGATTAGATGAAAAAATATTGTGCACCTTCTACCACTTGGAAGTCTACCAGAATCCGATAGCACGGGCTTTCAATAAAAAAGTTCATCTTAGTTCATTCATTCAAGGAGAATTTGTATTGGTCCTCAGAACTCCAATGATACCAGGAAATAAGCCTTCAAAGCTTGAACCAAAGTGGGAAGGACCTTATTTAATACATTAGTTCTACTCCAACGAAGCTTATTCTTTAATCTAAATGGATGGAGAACTCATTACAACTCCAACCAATGCCAGATTCTTGAAGAAGTATTTTGTGTAACACAAATACCAAAATGTCCAACATGATGTTAAATTGTGTCCCCTTTGTCCTCACTAAAAAACATTAAACTGCATAGCCATATGTCCTAGATATATGACGCTAAACTATACAACACCCTTTCACCCAACATGACGTTAAACTGTGAAAAACGTACCTTAATACATCATACATGACGGTAAACTGTATTTTTTCCTTGCTATATGACACTAAACTGTGCAGCACCAATAGTCCTCACTGCAAGACTTTAAACTGCATAGTCACCTCTATCATCCAACATGAAGTTAAATTATTCGTTCGAGTTGCAAGACGTTAAACTGCCAAGCACCCCAAGTCTGTGACACATGTCATTTAAACTGTGCAACAATCACTTTTGCATCCTACATGACATTAAACTATGAATATTTAGGGTTGATGTTACCTCTTGTTTCTCACATCGAGTATGACTCACATGAGTTTAGATTATGCATCAACCATAAAACTCTCTCTAGACTACTAACCATGCATAAGTCCCAATACCATTCATTGGGTTGTCCTCAAGTACAACATGATCACCAATTCATTCTTCAATTGAACTATGCAGACTTTGATCCTTTCCTTCTAAGATGGGTATGTAGTCAACCTCCCAAGGGTGAAGACCAAACTAATTTCTTCACGTCAGTTCACCTCCACTTCATACGATGTTGATCCGTGAAGCAGCCCAAAACCAATATTTTTTTTACATTGGTTCACCATCATCCTTACTATATGACATAAAACTATATAGTCCCCCATTGTCCCTCACCTGAGAGGGAATAATCATTGACATTGAACTCCAATTATGTCATATTCCAAAGACTATGTGCATACATGGTAATGCTTAAACCTTTAATCTTGGGTCAAACCATCATTGCACTAAAGTCCCTTTTCACCCTTCACTTGTACGAACCAAATCTGTACAAAGGGTATTTTAAGAACTATGTGAGGCTTGATTCCTATCCTTATGGGATACGTAGGAATGTTCAAGTGTCCCTAGATTCCATCACTATGTTTTTGGGACTAACCCCAAATTCCACTTTCAGTCCCTTTGCTGAAAATTCCCCCTGTGAAAACATGAATGTGGTATGAAAACCCTGGTCTTCATTCACATCAGGTTTATAAAACACACACTTTGTATTCCTCATTATGATCCGAACTCTATGACCTTAAACTAAGATCATATATATTCTCATCTCACATGACGTTAAACTGTATTTCAAGAACTATGTATGGATTGATTCCCATCCTTATGAGATACATAGTGAAGTCCAACACCTCAATTTAGGACCATGTCGTAACATGATTATGGTTAACATTGGTCTGTGTATCTTTTACATGCATTGTAAAATTCCCATTTTGATGTATCATACTCATAACCTTAAAATACTTCCAGATCACCATAACCATTTTCTTGAATTTAGGTCACAAAATGTTTGATACCCGAGAATTCTTTTTCCTGACTATGCAACATGTGCCCTTAGGCGGCCTTGCATAATTAGTCTATATAACGGACCTGTCATCCAAAAGATGCTATTATTTGAATATGCAGCCAATTCCCTTAGGTGGCCCTGCATAATCCAACCCCTTAGCAGGTTTTTCAAATAGTGGTAACTTCACTCTTGGGAGAAAAACCTCTTTATTCCTTATTGGTCTTAACAACAATATGTAAGGTTCCACAAAATATAGCCATTATTAACATATTTTTCCCATATTCATTTTCATGATCTAAAAATATTCAAGTCTATAGTTTATATTTCCCTTCCCTGCGTTTGGATTAGACTTTCGTAGGAGTGACATTCATCCAATTCTTTGACAATCTTGATTGGGAATATTTTTTCCATATTCAAGTACCTCTCTCCATACAACAAACTCTATGCTTTGGAAAATTTGAATCTCCATAAACTTCCACTGGGTTTTAAGCAGTAGAAAAGTAAAATTTCTAAGAGTTCTTTTGTCTGACTATGCAGCATGTGCCCTTAGGTGGCCTTGCATAAGTATTCTACATAATGGACTTGTCACCCAAAAGATACTATTATTTGACTATGCAGCCAATTCCCTTAAGCGGCCCTACATAATTCAACCCCCTAACGGGTTTGTTAAATAGTGGTAACTTCATTCTTAGGAAATACTTATTCTAATTCCTTTTAGTCCTTTTTTTTCATATCCTTCCTCAGATTCAAAATTTCTTAATTCATAGTTTACATGTTTTCCTCCATACTTGAATATGGAAATATGTTTTCAGATAAAATATCAAGGAATTGATTCAATTTTAATCCATTCAGTCAAAGCTATTCGACATTAAACATTAGACTTTTTATGTCTGATGTGCATGAATTTAAATTTCCCACAAAAGACAAGGGAACTACGAACAAAAGTCATGTCCCAGCTCACTAAACATACATTTCGTATGATTTAGGTAATATTGAGCAATTACAAGATGTAAAGTTTTTGGGGTTATTTTTATAATCCTAGCAACAATAAAACTATGGTTACTAGGCCCATTGGATTAGGTAAAAAAAATTAAAACAGGTAGAAAAAGAATGGAACCAAATAATTGAAGATGAAAGCGTTTTTCATTGATGCACAAAGAGTTAGAAGAACATCCACATACTGGACTCTTTTATTCTTTTAGAAATTATAATAGGCTTTCAACATAACTCTTCATTTGATTTACAGAATCCTGATCTTCATCAGCAGCCACTTGAAGTTCATGAACTTGACCAGCTTCACTCTTTTCAGCTTAATGGAGTGATTTATTGGCATCTGCAATGGATTTAATACCATTTGTTTGAACTCCTTCCAGTGAATTTTTATGCTGGTCAAGTTTCCCAGTAACAGCATCTAACTGTTGCTGAAGATGCATCTGCTTGAAAACTTTCTCCTTGATCTTATTTTTCAGCTCCTTCAATTTCGCAGCATGATCAGCCTCAGCTCGGGACACCGCAGCCTCAAATTCACTGATATTGGGCAACAGTCTCACTCTGGTCAGGTCTTGACAGTACCTCTACTCCTTCTCCCTCCTTAAAATGACTTATTTCACTACGGTATGGATCTATTGATATACAAAACCACCAATTCCCAACATGACGAACATTTAGGAAAGTTGTGGGATCTTCAAAGACAACTCTTCAAGAGGAACTTTAGATATGATCTTCTATATGTACTGCCATGCCTTGCGTCATAAAAACTGGAGCGCCTTTTGTACCTCCGGGTCTGATTCAATATCACTATCACATGGGGGAATATAATCTAGAATTAATGCACATAAAAAAATTCCCTATTCTAATCCTTCCCCCCTAACCATTGTTACTTCTATTTCTACTCCCATTGGGGTGGAGGCTGAGGCTTCACCTCCAGATCTAACCACTAAAATTGACAGCCCTGCATAGTCAATTGAATGTTTTGGTTAGTTTCAAAGGATAAAAAAAGTTGATTAATTTGTCTTGAAAATTAAGTGCAGCCAAAAATATTATTATCTCTTACCCAACAGTAGATCAGCAACATGAGAATGCTTATCCATATCTTTATTAGCATCAACAATATTTTCAGGATGGGTTTTAGGAAGCTCTACCGGGTTCAGCTCCACTTGAGCTAATGTCTCTACAATAGTAGGGTTGTCTATACCCCCTTCAGGCATTGGCAGTTTAGTAGCTTGCTCAGATGGAACTGCACATTTTAACCAATCATGGTCAGAGATGTGATAAGAAATTTTTAATAGGACGAACGATAACACTCACGTCCAAAATACTCTAAATCACATGGTAATTTAAATTGATCTAAAATGTCTTCAAAAGATGATCCAACTTTCATCATTTCATCCATTGATATATCATATTCCTGGTTAGTCTCACCAGTGAGAGCATTAGATGTATCTTCTTGGAGACCCTCATCCTACAGCCTTTGACCCTAGACAATTTCTTCAGAGAAAATTATGGCATCAGTTCCAGTGGCCGCCAAATGTTCTGGTGCAGGTGTTTAACCTAAAGTGTCACAAAATGGAATTCAGTTGATGTTTTTTATTCAACATTTTATGAAGATTTATTAAATTACCAGAAGCAGGATCTTCTCTCCTTGAAGTAGTAGCATGAGCATTATAGGGAACAGACGTTGTCTCTTCTTCAGGAGAAGCTAAGTGAGCATGAACTTGCGACTATTCACCAGCACCCTCTATCATCCTCATAGGAGGGTCAATCCTCTCCCTCAAAGGGGAAATTGAAGAATCCCCTGCAATCCCAAGAAGTATGATTAATCATTTCATGAGTTAAGATTCATGACTATCTGAAGGACTTACCACTACTAATGAAGCATTTGGCTATGGACTTCTTCCTTCGATGTATTTGCTTCTTTGGCTTCTTGGGTGTGTTGGCATCATCAACTCCAAATACAGGAATTGGAGAATTAAAAGCCATGTCTAACTTCTCATCCATGGCTTGATGGCCTGAAGATATCTCACCCGGCTCGCGAGGAGATTCATTAGCTCCAATGGAAGTACCACCAGGGCTATACTGTGGTGAAGGAACCTCAACAGTTTCTTTCTTTGTAAGATGCAGGATGAAAAAGTAATTTCCTTGAGTAACAAAGATTTAACTGAAATCAAGTTGCAAAGCAAATAAGGAAAAAGACTTATATCTTTAGGAGCCATGTAATTATGCCACTCCTCATCTCCGAAAGCACCATTCCTCTCATTGGTGCCATAATATATCATTTTCTTCACCCACTTGGTGACAGGAATGGAATCATTAGTGGCATATATGAGCATCTCCGGCTCTCTAATGTAAGCCTGCACTTTATCGGGGTTATCCTTGAAATGGATATCGGTAGAAGCGTGAAGATTCCCTACTCCAAGGATATATAGCCCTTCTCATAAGTCCAGCCAGGTGGTTTCAGCATCGCAATATAAACTCTGCCATGTTTGGACAACCTCTAGTCATAGATATTCAGTATGTGTACCAGAACGCTGTGAGGAGGGTCCTACAATTTTGGAAATCATCTTCTTCCCAACTCTTGCAATCACAGATAAAGGATAAGAAAATAAAACTTGTTGCTGGCGATTAAATTTTCTTAATAAAGTAACTCACCACGAGTCGATGGAGTGGGTCTCATGATTCTAACATGAGGATAATATATGGAACAAGGCCGTTTTGACACATTCCTTGACTCATCATCACCGTCCTTAGAATCCAGCGAGTCAGCCATGGGTGAGGAACCCAGTGAATCAGCTCCAGGTGTGGAAGAGTCACCTTCCAGATGAAGGGTTTCCTTTTCTACAATTATCTTCTTTTTCCCCACCCTATGAACCGGATGATTCAGTACCCCTTTAGGGTATGATGCTACCAGTTCTCGGCATACCATTTAGTCAAGTTACTTGCCGCTCCAGCAACTGGTAGATCAAACACTGCCCTGGTCTTCTCCATAGATTTCAGCAACCATAGTTGTTGGGAAACCATCAGATTCTTCTCTGACCTGACATGCACAAGAGGGGATACAACAGACTTCTGTAGATACATGAATTGACGTGCAAATCTGTATGGAGCATAGGATTCACATATAATCTATCCTTCAATCCTAGTGTCCAATACACCATCTCTGCAAACCAGCATGTATAAACTCAATTCTAGGCTGGTTGTTCCACCATCAACAAACCTCCTAGTTGGAGGGTTTCCATAAGGAAAGAAATGGAATTCCTTGAACATGCTCAGCCTCACCTTCATATCATATGAGTTAAGAGATAACAGAAAAATTCCATAGAATTCTTGCACTGACAGCCTGAAAGAACCTCCAAGAACCTATACTCCACTCTGTACAACATATGTCCTGAAATGGGTGGCGATCCATCCCTATAAAATCTGGAATTGTCCCACTATTCTCAAAGGAGACTTACCCATATAAACATGGAGTAAGCTTTTGTGAATATTTTCCAAAATGGGGTATGGACAAGGCAACCATTTTCCTCTCAGCCAACTTGGCTGCAATAATGAAGGTCCCTGGCCTGACACCTCCCTTCAAATCCCTGACTAGCAGAAGATAAACATTGTGCCACAAGGCTAAGAAGCCCTCCAGATGGGTTTTCTCTAGTATTCTCTGATCCACTCCATACCTCCACTTCTCAAATTCTCCTACTTCCAGGGTCAGCCAGAATGTGCCATCAACACCCCTCTTCTTTATTCTGGGGCAGGTAGTAGGACGAGTATAGGTGGGACACTTCTCCTTCTTCTTGTTAAGAAACATATCCATCCACTTCTCTAGATGAATATCCTTTCTATAATGAGTTTTTGAGGTCTTTGAATTCTTGAGCTTGTAGAAAATTTTCAATAATTCTCGAGCCAAAGCCGAAGTCTTCTCCGAATTATTCCAAGTCACCTTGGGAGGGATGAATTCATCATACATATCGCCCAAAATTGGAGCCCCCGAGATCTTGTAGACATCCGAAAAACTAATGCCTACTTCTCCATGAGTCATATAGAAAGAATTAGTTTCTGGGCTCCATCGAATGATTAAATCTGGTACAAAGTCATCATTCTGGTAGATATATGTCTGCCCAGCCCAGACGGCTTAATATATTGCAACTCCTTTCAGATCCTCGACAAAATATGTACAGGTCTGTTGCACACAATATGCCCAGATACAAGTCGGCTTCACACCTCCTCCAGGACGGAAGTCCCAACTCTTCTTCCAGCCTTTGGATTTATCCATCTGAGAATTTCGAAAGATTGAGAGATAACAATGTGGTTGCAGATCGGGCTTGTGAGGTTTCAGATCTGGGGAACAAGGGCTATGATGCATTATATAGGCCTTCTCCAATATTCCAGCATTTACAAATGATCCTCCAACTGAGACATTTGCGGAAGAAAAGTTGGTGTAAGTCTGAAACCAAGAATGTGGGAGATAGTTCTTTGGATCTGGATTATTGACTTCTTACAGATGACCATGGCCATATAGAGACAGGTAGATACTTTGTGGGAAATTAAGATGATAATTCTTCAAGTACTTGGCCAAATATGGGAGAGTGATGTCACAGATAGTGTAATAATCGTGGCAAAAAATGCTCATCATTTCATAAATCCGCTTTCTAGCTAGCTCATTAGCCATTCTAATTCTTCTAGGAGCCATTGGATCTACACAAAGGTCGAATAATTAACTTTTCAGTAAGTTGATTTTTCATAAAATTTGTGAAGAAATTCGAAAAAATGGATAAGGCATTAAGCCGCGCAAGTCCCATGTTGGCGCGCTAGTCTAATCATGGCATGTATGTTTTGGGCGCGTAGGTATCACCGCGCAAGTCCAAATACCTCTGCAGATGTGCGACACAACGAAACAGTGAAACACAGTTAGCTGAGTCACTTGTGCGACAAGATCCCACTAACACGATGAGAGAAGGAAGCTTTGGAAGCTGGGTACTTTGCGTGATAATAGCACCCATATTTATAGGCAAGTTCATACACTATGCGCCGAAGCCTGTGCGACTATCACCTGCGCGCCGCCACATGCACGCTCAAACCTGTGTGCCCAAATTTTCTTGGTTTTCTCCTTTACCTCAGATTCAAATCCCCTTTCCTTTATTGGATCCAACTATGAGGGAGGACTTTTGTTGACACTCCTTTCCATCACAGAGTCTAACGAATGAAAAATGGGAATACCTTAAGCACTAAGAGATTTATCCTTTGAAAAAACATCAAAAAATTGACAAAGGCATGAACAAGGATTTATTTAAGTATGGGTCGTTCAAGTTTCACCATGGTCACGCAAGTATACTAGCACGCCACATATTGGTCACACAGGTGACTTGCACGCCCTATTTTATTTACTACTAAGGTATTCAATGGCCTATAAATACCCCTTGTGGGCCCCCCATTACGAGGAAGAAAAATTCCAAAAGTCAGATTTAAGCTCTCAGCGCCCTAGTATTTTCTTGAAGCCTTCCGAACACTTATAAGGTAATTTCTTTCCTATAATGGAAGATCTAAATATGGGAAACAAGGCCTAAGTGTTGAAATTCATCAACACTTGCATGCCTAAGTGTCTAACCCTTAAGGGAAATGGTCACACTTGTGCACCGCCTTATCCCTTCAACAAAACTTGCGCGACACCCTTTTGGAATCCTTTAGGGATAATACTATGGGCTTGATCCAAGTCTCGCCCAAGTATTACCTTATTGGTTAATGATCTCCCAAGTACACCCATGTTGCGCAAGTACTTGCGCGACCAAGACTTGCGCACCCAAACATGACTTGTGCACCTGCCTCTTTTTGGATACCCCTCTTGCGTACTCAAATCTTTTCTTCAAATCCACCTCTCCTCTTCAAGATTTAGCCTTCAAAACACTCTTCAAATCCATTTATGGCATGGTTCCTTTGTTGGATTCCTTATCTGAAAGGAATTCTGTGGAACATCTATCAAAACCTCATGATTTTCATAACTTTATGTCACTAAGGTTAGAGATTTCATTCATTCAACTTCACCCTTTAAAATTAGAAGTTCCCTAATCTGGGTATCCTTCTTAGGAGTAAGCCCTAATCATAATTCCCCTCAACCTGGGCCTCCTTTTTAGTAGTAAGCCCCAGACTTAATTTCTTTTGACTTGGGATTCCTTCTCAGGAATAAAACCCAATAATTAGTCCCTCTCTAATTTGGGAATCCTCCTTAGGCGTAAGCCCCAATCATAAATCAAATCCCCCATAATTTGGGCATCCTTCTTAGGAGTAAGACCCAAGTCCCCTTTAAATTTGGGCCTCCTTCTCAGGAGTAAGTACCAAGTTATATGTCCCACCTAATTTGGGCATCCTCCTCAGGAGTAAGCCCGAAATTAGAGTATCCAAATCTCCATAAAGCACAAATACCTTTATGGACCTTGTTCCTAGGTTTATTCCTAGAAGTAAATCCTAAACTTCATCTACTTGGGTAGTCACACATATATAATCCCATATCATTCCTTGTGACCAAATCTTTCATGGAACAAATCATCAGGTTTACTAATAACTCTTGTTTCTCACATCGATCATGACTCACATGAGCTTAGAGTGTAAAATTAACCACGACACATCCCTTTGGGCCATTAATCACATGTAAGCCCCAAAATTATTAATTAAACTACGTGGACTTTGATCTCTTCCTTAAAAGTAGAGTACATAGGAAGCCTTTCTAAGGTTCAAACTCATCACACATTATTCTCATCCGTCCCATATGACGTTAAACTATATCTTAATTCCAAAACTATGTGTGTTCTGATTCCTTTTCTTACAAGGATACGTAGGTATCCCAACTGCGAGTACGATCCTGAATCTAAAATATTCCATGTCTTTTTGAATGACAATAAACTTCAAGTGACACACTGAGTGGATTTAAAACTAGTATGGTCATCATAATGACCAAGAGATTTATATATAATGTATTGAAGGATACCATTGACTAAGGATCTCCAATACATATTGATGATTGATGAAGAACCTCAAATACATATAAAAGATTCTCTAAATCTCATACATATCAATCATTGATTGCAAGATCAAAAGGAAGACTCATTTTCATGCTTGGTAAATTATTAAAGATTCATGAACATAACTTAAATCTATAAGAGAGTACCAGAGTAGACAATAATTCCCCCCAAAAGGTGTGATGAGTCCAACCTCTCATCCTCTCAACCAATGAAAATTCTTAAGCCTCATCAGTCCACAACTATTGGGCACCTACCTTTGGAAAGTAGGTCCAAATGGATATATAGTCATTTTATGTTTCTGGTTTTATGAACAAACCCGTTAGAAACAGATTGGAAAAGTTTGAACCTTACAAAAATGAGTTCATCCCCATTTCCAAGAAGAAACACACCATATGAAGCATTATATGGAAAGAGATGCCGCACACTAACTTGTTGGGATGTTGTTGGTGAAGGAAAACTTGTAGTCCCAGAACTTGTTGAGAAAACAATGGAAAATGTGAAGATTATCCAAACCCACCTCAAAGAAGCTCAAAGTAGGCAAAATAGCTATGCCGATAACCGAAGGAAGGATTTGGAATTTCAAGTTGGTGATAATGTTTTATTGAAGGTTTCTTCATGGAAGGGTGTTATACATTTCGGTAAGAAGGGTAAATTGAGTCCCAAGTACATTGGAACTTCCGAAATTTTAGAACGAATTTGAGTTGTAGCATACCGTTTGGCTATGTCGTCAAGTATCTCCAAAGTTCATGATGTGTTCCACATATCATTGTTGAGAAAATAAATGCCAGAACCAACGCATGTAATCATCTATGAAGAAATAGAATTGGAACCTGATTTTTCTAATTGTAAAGAGCATATCAATATTCTTGATACCATAGAACAAGTGTTGAGAAACCCGATGAATCGTCTGGTAAAAGTTCTATGGAGAAACCATAAGATGGAAGAGGCAACGTGGGAACCCGATGAACTTATGACGAAGAACCACCCGAGTCTTTTTATGCAGTAGTATTCAAGAAATTTCAAGAAAAAAATTATTTTAATGAGGGAAGAATGTAACACCCCAACCTTCCACGGTACGCTTCTCTTTAAATAATGCAATAGCTTGCATTGTACGCAACTTTGAGACTCTAACACACCGCGACCAATCAAACTAGTTGTTATGAATAGTAATACCCACTTTTTGAAATTTTATAGATTTTATTTTTCAAAATAGACTTCATTTTTTAATTCGGAATATCGAAATTAGCTTAGGGTGAATTTTTGGTATTTTTCTGAAAAAATTCAATTTTTGATGAATAGTGAAAAACACTGCATTATTGGTTAAAACAAGATTTTTATTTAAATAATTTTTTATTTATTTAAAATTATTTTTGGTAAAAATATATACATAATATTTATATAATTTAAATGTAATTAATTGGAGTTATTTTATAATATGTTTACATATATAAAAAAATTTGAACTTTTTACAGTCTTTTACCCACCTTCTTGGAGCATTTGCAAGTTTGAATAAGACTTAATTTTACCACTTCTATGAATTTAATTTAAAAAAATTGATAGACACAGTTCATATCAGCAAGTAAAATTTTGTTCAATAAGATGAAAATATTTTTTGGTGAATAGTAACTATCAACTTTTATTTACCACGGTTATAAGTAAATAGGGTAATTAAAGGTAAAAATGATATTAATATTACCCTAACACATATACTAATTCTATTAGATAAATTTAATTCGATCAAAACCAACCTTAGGAATAAAATATTATACATTAGGTCCACTTTGATTAGATTAGGAGATTTATTATTATTTAATTCAAAGAAGAGTCAAAAGTGTTAAATTCAAGTTTTCATAACTAAAATACTTCTAATATATGGTTATACATAAGATAAATTAGAATTTAAATAAATATTAGAAAGATAAAAGATTTCCTACATAATGGTATTTTATATATAATTTTAGACAATAAATAATTAAATTTATTTATGACACAATGATAATACAGTAATTACCTTATAAATGAATGATTAAAATAATTAATATTATAGATATCAAAATAAATCTAATTTGAGACTTTTGAGGAATTAAACTAATTTTATAGGTTAATATGACATGTTAGGGTTGATTAAATGAATTTTTTTTGAATTAATCATGCTATTATGACTTTATCAAAAACAAAATCCCAAATAGTGTCAAAATTGACATAAATGAGTTTTTAAACAAATATTATATTATTAATTGATATGATATTACTAAAAATATAAGGTTTGGTCGAATGACTTAGATTAGATTATATATACTAATAATTAACCACTTGGGGTTCTCTTGTCTTTTTATAGTAAGTTTATTAACCATATAATATAAAAATACAAAGAGACATGGTAAATGTCAAACTATTTATCTAAGAGTTAAATCTAAAAGATAAGGTTAATATGATGCCCTAAACCTATCTAAAACCTATTGGTTGAGTGTATTACGACCCATACCAACCTTATCCTCAAAATAAATTATTTTGGATCCATTAGAATTTGAAACCTATTTTAATATAAAATAATATTTCAATCTTTTTCTAAGGTTCCCCTCACCCCTCTTATAAAAGGGAACTTAAACTTATCTTAATTTCACACAAACAAAGCCATTTGGATCAGTCAAAACCTGACAAAATATCCTCCCAACATCCCTCAATTTAACCTAGATCCCTTACTTTGATCAGAAAGCCAACATAAGGAGCCCTTTTATCAAATCAAAAGGAAGAACCCGAAGAAGAGGTAAATATTTCATCACCTCTTTCAAGTTCTTTTCTTCTTCCACTTCCTCGTTATTTGTTGTTTCCATTCTAAAATAATAATTATAGTATCTTCTATATACTGTGATGTTATTATAAATATGTTACAACCATATTCTTTATTCGATCCATCCTATAAATGACCAAGTCACCATACATGTGAACGTGCGGCTTACCGTCTCCATATCGTGATGTAGTTTTTCATTCAACACTTCAATGTTTGATGGGTATAATAATTAGTATAATTGATATAAATAATAAATATAACATGTTAATTATTCTTTATATATGATATACCATCCAATTAAAAACTATCTCACCATCAATATAATGATATTGTCGCTCGTGCGTATGTACGGATTACCGTCTCCACGAATGCAAAGTGTTTCATTTCCCCAATGTAACTATTCAAGAATAATATTCATTTGATGATTAAAAATAATGTTTAAGAAATTAATATCATTCTGGATATGAATTAAATACATCCTATCCATAACTAACACAACTTATGTAACAAAACACATAAAGGGAAATGGATCAGTTAACACCCAAAACGATGATAATATTAAAATATTATTAACAAATCAATATTAGAAGATCATATATAATATCAAATTTATGTATATGGTTATTTTATAATTTAATAAATATGATTTAACTATCATACATAAGGTTAACATACCATCAACCAAGGAAATGTACAAGGTAATGGTTAATTTCACAATCTTTTTACTTATTCGAGGCTATTTATATATAATTAATCTACTAGGACTTCTTTATCATCCACATCCATGTTTCTTAAAAATGTATTTCAAAAAAAAATTACTATTTCCTAGAATAGAGGTTAAAGATATTTATACCATTTTTTGACCTTAGATGTTTTGAAAAGAATCTTTCTGTCATTTTCTAAACAAGGTACTTGATGAAATTTTTGAAAAAATTATAGTAAGAATTTTTTTTTAACTTATACGGCAGGTGTGGATATTTTCCACTATTATAACATCATCGAAGCTTCCCTTACAATATTATAATAATATTTTCAAAATAATTTTTTTCTTTTATAACTATGTGACTTTATATGAATTTAAAAAAATAAAGAGATATTTTTCTCAAATAATTTTGATTTCATCTATGTCAACATCCATTGATGGATTTTACACTTGTTTTAAGTTGGTTCATTATGATACAGATCTTCCATATTATATTTAAGGTTTTGTGATATGTTTTATTGTGGGTATTTTATTTTTATACCATTCATGGTTTATTGTTAAAGTATTAATATTTCGTATTCTAGATTTCATACAAATGTTTATGTTATGTTTCAACCTTTTCATATGAGGAATTTATTGGACTTAGTAATTCATGGGTGGAGACTGCTATATCTCTTCAATGCATCGGTAGGTCTCATGAGAAAAACTACTGTCTTAGAAGAAGGCCTTGACAAAATCTTATTTGTAGTCTTGGAACAAGGCCATGACTATGTGGTTATAAAGTCTAGCATTATGCAGTCCATCATTATGAATTTTTCTATTGATATTGCATGTGATTGTTTGACTAGTAAAATATCCATGTGAATAAGTAAATGGAATTATTTGATATATAATTGCCATATTTTTCTTAATTTTATATTTAAAAGGCTTGTGTTTTAGTTTTATACATTAACTTAAAATGTTTATGCTTATTTATGAATGTTTTCGCTATATTGTTATCCTTACTGAGCATCTGAGCTCACCCCTTTATATGTTTTATTTTTTCCAAGATTCGAAGAGGTATATTATGATTGACTTGTAGGGATAGTATATGGGATATTATTATGGTTAATGAAGAAAATGTTTTTTTTTCATTTTATAATGTAATGTAAAAGTTATGAATGTGTCTAGTACTTCCAAGGCTAATAAACTGATTGGTATTTTGGGACATGATTTCCTTGTATCATGAATATGTTATGTAATAATTCCCCAAATCTGGGTAACTGGGGTGGGGGAATTACATTTGAAGATTCCCTTACAAGATTATAGTAATATTTTCAAAATAAATGATTTCCTTACATTTTAATTATTTCAATGTAGAAAGAGATATTTCACTCAAATAGTTTTTGGATTGATTTCATCTATGTAAACAAACTTTGTTGGATTTTACGTTTTATTGAAGTAGATTTATTATGATAAAATCATACCTATTGTATTGAAGGTTTTATGATATGTTTGACTGTGGATGTGCTATTTTTAAACCATTCATTGTTTATGGTTAAAGTATTTAAATTTCATATGTTAGTTTTAATATGAATGTTTATATTATGTTTCAACATTTTCATATGAAGAATGCATTAGACTTAATAAGTGACAGGTGGAGCCCGCGATAGCTCCTCAATGCGTCGGTATGTCTCATGAGACAAACTAGTATCTTGGCATAAGTCCTTGACAAAATATTATTTGAAGTATTTGCACGAGGCCTTGACTATGTGGTTATGATGTCCAGCATTATGCATTCCATCATTATGAACTTAGTTATCGATATTATATATGATTATTATACTAGTAGAATATCCATGTGAAAAATTAAATCAAATTATTTGATTTATCTTTTCCATAATATGCCAAAGTTTATGTTTAAAATTCTTTTGTCTTAGTCTTATACACTTCCTTAAATATTTATTATTATTTATCATGCTTTCTGTTATATTTTTATCCTTATAGAGCATCTAAACTCAAGCCTTTCTATGTTTTATTTTTCTTCAAATGAGAAGAATTATATTATGCCAGATCTGCATGGATAGTCTAAGGTATATGAATGTTTTCAAATGAGAAAAAGTTTTTTTGTTGTTCATTTCATAGTGTAATGTAAAACTTATATATGTATATTGAACTTACAAGGCAACAAAACTAACCGGTCTTTTGGGATATCATCCCTTGGATCATGAAAATGTTTTGTAATAATGCACCAACTCTGGGTAGCTAGGATCAAAGTGTAATAGTTGGTATCTAAGAAAGTTTAGTACAAACCTTGGATGATAGATTTAGAAAAACACTTATTATATAATATTAACCAAAGATATAATTTGAGGATTAGTATAGAAGAACTTCCTAAAATTTTTGTAATGTAGAGATTTTGTGAATTTTCTAAGAAATAAATCCATGTATGGAAATGAGCAGGTAGAGGTGGCTTTGGCACAGATGTACCTAGGAGTGAAAACTCTGACAAGGAGTTTTGGGCTTGACCTGAGCTATCTTGGTACATGACAATGGGCCTTTCTGCACTCTAGGTTACGACACTCCTAGGGGACATGATTTGGATAATTCACATTTTATTTACAAACCATTAGGAAAGATTTATGTGTAAATAATTCCTCAAAGAAATTTTTTTTTATGATTATGGATTATAGGCATAAACTGTTCATTTTATGTTAGGTATTTTACTAGTTTGTAATTATGTATATTGATTCATAAACTAATCTAGTGTATGCCATTATTTAGAAATGGATCCTAGTGGAAGGAATGAAAACCGTATCAAATCACGTAATCTTAGTAGGGATTTCCCTCCTACTCAAGATAATTATAGTGGAGCTGTTGAAGCAACTAATGCTGAATAGATTATAACCATACTAAGAAAATTCACTCATGTTATGAATAATAAACTTACTCATATGGGGCACCCAGATTCACAATGTGGATGATCAATGTGAGACTGATTTATGATATAATAGCTACAATATTAAATGGGACTAAAAATCCATTTCTAGGTGAGAAATGGACAAGTTACTTAGAAAACATATTTCATGCTTTGGGGATTTGTGAAAGCGAAAAAGTTTTCATGATAATTTATCGCCTCACAGGAGATGCAGATCAATGGTTTTCATTAATTCAAAACACAAAGGAAGATGAAGAAGCATCAAATATGGAATGGATGGAGTTTAAAGATCTTTTTATAGAAAAATACATTCCTTATGACCATCGAGCAGATATAGAAAGAAAATTTATGAGTGTAAGGAAAAAGGAGGATGAGAATGTCTCAAAGTATGAGGCTAACATTACAAGGTTATCAAGGCATGCTACAGATTATATACATAACCCAAGGATTAAAATTTATCTATTATTTTATGGGTTAAAACAATTAATCCATCAAAAATTAGTCTTACAATCCTTATTTTCGTACGAATATATAGTCTCACGTGCTATTAAGACAGAAAAATAATTCTCTAAGTCTTACGACTTTAAAGCAAAGTAGGAGAAACCGAGATCTGTTAAACACTCTTGAAATGTAAATAAGGGGAAGAAGGGAAAAGTTGAATTTCCATCCTACAATAAATGTGGGAAGAAACACCCTGATACATGCCTGAAGGGAATGATATTATGTTACAAGTGTGGGGAAAAAGTCCACCAAGATCATGATTTCAAGGGAAAGAAAGAGGCTATCAATGTTGAATGCTAAAATTGTAGAGAAATGGGGAATTATGAAAATTAATTCCCTAATCGTAAAATAAACATACCTCAGAAAATTCCAAGGGAGAAATTACAAGATTTTGTGATCACTACTACTGGGGTTGAAGCACCGAATGACGTGGTGGAAGATAATTTAATGGTTTCCACAAATTTATCCAATGATTTCTTTGATTCTGGATCATCACATTGTTTCATATCTTCCCAGTTTTCTAAGAAAATTAGATATTTCCAATTTGATTTAACAAGGGTGTTGTCAGTTAAAAATCTTAAGGGAATTATCATTGCAACAATGTTTTTTCAATCAGTTCCCATTAGAGAATATAAAAATTGTTTATCTATTGATCTCATCGTCACAACCATGATTGAATTTGATTTAATCCTCGGTATGGATTGGATTATGGACTATGATGCAAACATTTATTGTAAGAAGAATGAGGTTACAATTTGGGATGATGATAAGGAGTACTATATCTTTAGAGAATAAATGTCACCATATGATTCCTATCTACCACCAGAAGCTCTACTAAATTCAATTATTATGGAGGAAGGGAATGAAATAACTATGGGTGAGGAAAGGATTGTTCAAATATATGATGTACCTATTGTGAAAGAATATGTTGATATGTTTCCAAATTATTTACCTAGACATCCTCCAGAACAACAAATTGAGTTTTCCATTGATTTAATTCCTTGATAAAGGACTATATCGATGACCCCTTATATAATGGCCACTATGGAATTAGTGGAACTAAAGAAACAAATAGAGGAATTGAGTAATAAAATATTTATTCTCCCTAGTTTTTCTCCATGGGGAGCCCCTGTTCTTTTTGTTAAGAATAAATATGTATCTATGAGGGTGTGCATTGAATATAGGGAGATCAATACTATTACAACAAAGAAAAAGTATCCCCTATCTCGCATTAATGATTTATTCAATCAACTTCATGGAGTACAATAATTTTCAAATATTGGTCTTCGATCTGGATATCATCAGTTGTGTGTGAAGAAAGAATACTTTCCAAAGACAGCATTTCAAACTAGGTACGGGCGTTACATGTTTACAGTAATGCCTTCTAGACTGACTAATGCACCCTATATTTTCATGGATCTAATGAATAGAGTTTTCAAGGAATATCATGATGAATTTTTAGTGGTATTTATTGATGATATCTTGGTATAATACAAAAGATAATAAGATCATGAAAATCACATGCGCACTATTCTAAAGACTCTTAGAAGAAATGAATTATATGGGAATTTTAGCAAGTGTGAATTTTGGATTCAATAGTTTTCTTTTCTTGGATATATTGTCTCTAATTATAGAATATTTATTGATAATTCTATGAGAAAGTTAATCCAAGAATGGCTATCACTGACAAGTGTAACTTAGGTATGCATTTATGTTGGTTTAGTAGGTTATTATCAGAATTTCATCCATAATTTTTCCTGATTGGATAACCCATTAACCTAGCTCACGCTTAAAGGTGTTAAATTTTTTTGGAGAGAAGAGTATGAAAAATGTTTTCAGGAATTGACGAAAACATTAGTCAATGCTCCAATCTTGACTCTACCATCGGGGAATGATGGGTTTGTTTTTTATAGTGTTGCTTTAAAGAAAGGACGTGGTTGTGTCCTTATGCAGAATGATATAGTTATTTTCTATGCATAAAAATAGATAAAAATTCATGAACAAAACTATCCTACTCATGATCTAGAGTTAGAAGCTATAATCTTTGCTATGAAGATATTGAGCCACAATTTATATGGTGAAAAATGTGATATATATACTGATCAAAAGAGTTTAAATTATATTTTCTCAAAAAAGAACTCAACATGAGGAAAAGGATATGGATCGAACTACTCAAGGACTATGATTTCACTATACACTAGCACCCAGGGAATTCAAATAAAGTTGTGGATGATTTGAGGAGAAAGCATCATGGAGTTCTGAACAAGATGAGATTTGAAAGGGATCCTATGTTCATAGATATAGTAAAAATGGATATGGGAATAATCATGGAAGGTAAAACATCAATACGTTTTCAAATGGTTTCCAAACCATCTTTACTAGAGAGGATAGAAAATTATCACACTGATGATAAGTAGTTTCAAAAGAAAATTAAAGCTGTGAATGATGGGAGATTGAACGACATCATATATGAAGATGGAATTTGGAAATTTGGTAAGAGACATTGTGTTCCTCATATACATATTCTAAAAAGATAATTTTTGGATGATTCTCATAGCTCCAATTTTTCTATACACCCTAGTAGCACTAAGATGTATAGTGATTTGAAGGAACATTTTTGGTGGGACAACATGAAGAGGGAGAATGCTGATTATGCTTTAAGATGTATGATTTTTTAACAGGTGAAGGCTGGAAGACAACATCCTAGAAGAGTCATGTAACCTCTTCCCATACTTGAGTAGAAATGGGACGATATTACAATAGACTTTTTCATGGGACTACCAAAGACTCCTAGAAGGAATGATGCAATATGGGTCATTATTGATCCTCTTACCAAGTCAGCACATTTTTGGGATATAAGATAAGATTTACCACTTGAATGTTTACAATGAATATATATTAATGAAGTTGTAAGACTTCATGGTGTACCCGTATCGATTGTTTTTTATTGTGATCCTTGTTTTACATCATCATTTTGGAAAAGTCTTCAGAAATCCCTAGATGCTAAACTTTGTTTAAGCACTACCTACCACCCTCAAACTGATGGACAAATAGAATGGACTATTCAAACCTTAAAAGACATGTTGATATCTTTCTCATTTTACATTCATGGTATGTGGGATTAGTATATACCTCTGGTAGAATTTTCTTATAATAATAGTTTCCATTCAAGTATTAAAGTGACACTATATGAAGCGTTATACGGAAAGAGGTGTCACAAACCAAATTTTTGGGATGATGTTGGTGATAAAAAACTCATAGGCCCAGACTTGTTAAGGAAATAATGGAAAAGGTTAAGATTATCCAACCCCACATCAAAGAAACTCAAAGTAGGCAAAAGAGCTATGTCGATAACCGAAGTAAGGATTTGGAATTTCAAGTAGGTGATCATTTTTTCTTGAAGGTATCTACATGGAAGGGTGTTATATGATTTGGTAAGAAGGGTAAATTTATTCCCAGGTACATCGGACCTTTCGAAATTCTAGAATGAATTGGAGTTGTAGCTTATCATTTGGAAATTCCACCGTGTCTCTCCATGGTTCATGATGTGTTCCACGTATCACTGTTGAGATAATACATGCCTAACCCAATACATGTACTCACCTATGAAGAATTAAAACTGGAACCTGATATATCTTATTGTGAAGATATTATCAGGATTCTTGATACAATAGAACAATTGTTAAGAAACCAGATGACTCATCTGGTAAAAGTTCTATGGAGAAACCATAAGATGGAAGATGCAATATGGGAATTCGATGAACTTATGATGAAGAAGCACCCAAATATTTTTATGAAGTAGAATTTTAGAAATTTTGAACATTGAATTATTTTTAGGAGGGAAGAATGTAACACCCCAACCTTCTATGGTGTGCCTCTCTTTGAATAATACAATAGCTTGTGATGTACGCAAATTCAAGTTCTAGCACACCACGACCTATCAAACTAGATGTTATGAATTGTAATACCCACTTTTTGAAATTATAAAACCTATATTTTTCAAAATGGACTTAATTTTTGGATTCATAATATCAAAATTATGTTAGGGTGAATTATTGGTGTTTTTTTGAAAACATTGTATTTTTGATGAATAGTGAAACAAACTGCGTTATTGATTAAAACTAAATTTTTATTTAAATAATTATTTATTTTATTTAAATTTATTTTCAGTCAAAATAGATATATAATAAAAATATAAGTTCAATATAATTCATTGGAGTCATTTTATAATAAAATTATAAGTATAAAATTTTGTTGAACTTTTTGACGCCTTTTACCCACCTTCTAGGAACATTTAAAAATTTGCATAAAATGTAATTTTACCATTACTATGAATTGAATTTCAAAAATCCGAGAGACATGGTTGACATCAGTGAGTAAAATTTGGTTCAATGGGATGAAAATAATTTTTGGTGAATAGTAACTTTTGAATTTTATTTTCCATCGTTAAAAATATATAGGGTAATTAAAGGTAAAAATTATATTATAATTACACTAAAACATGCCCTAATTCTATTGGATAAGTGTATCTAGACCAAGATCAACCTTAGTAATAAAAATTGATCCTTTTTGATCCACGTGGATTATATTAGGACATTTATTATTATTTTATTTAAAGAAGAGTTAAAAGTGTTAGATTCGACTTTTAATAATGAAACCATTTTTAATATAGGGTTATACATAAGATAAATTTGACTATAAATATTAATTAGAAATATAGAAATATTTCCAAAATCATGGTGTTTTGTTTAAAAATTTTAGACATTAAATAATTAAATTTATTTATGACATAATGATGATGCAGTAATTACTTTTTTAACGAAAGATTAAATTAATTGATATTATAAATATTAAAATAAATGTAAATTGAATATTTTTATGCATTAGAAAAATGTTCTAGGTTCATATAACATGTTATAGTTGATTAAATAATTTGTTTTCTAAGAGATAAATTTGTTATGACTTTCACTGAGACCAAATACTAAATAGTGTCAAAATTGACGTAAATGAGTTTTTAAAATAAACACTAATTTATTAAATAATATAATATTATTAAAAAATTAAGGTTCCTAAAAATGACTTAGATAAGGTTTTATATGTCAATAATGAACCACTTGGGGTTCTCTTGGCTCTTTATAGTAAGTTTATTAACTATTTATTATAAAAATACAAGAAGACATGGTAAATGTTAAACTATTTAACCAAGAGTTAAATCTAAAAGATAATGTTAATATGGTGACATAACCTATATAAAAATTATTTTTTGAGAGGTTTTCGACCCATACCCACTTTATCCTTTAAATAAATCCTTTCGGGGCCTTTAAAAAACCTAAAATTATTTTATAATAAGATACTATTTCAAGCTTTTCCTAAAGTGACCTTCACCTCTCTTATAAAAGGGTACTTCCCCTTGTCTCATAATCACATCTCCAAAGCCATTTCAAATAGCCAAAACCTACTCAAATATCCTCCCAACTACCCTTAATTAAACCTAGAGGCCATACTTTCATTATAAATCCAACCTATGGATCATTTTATTCAAATCAAAATGAAGAACCTGAAGAAGAGGTAATAATTTCATCACCTCTTTCAAAGTTCTTTTCTTCTTACACTTCCTCTTTCTTTATTGTTTCCATACCAATGTAATAACTCCAGAAAATTCTATATACTCCGTTGTTATTATAAATACGGTACAATCATATTCATTATTCTATCCATCATATGAATGAAAAAGTCACCATATGTGCATACATACGACTTACCGCCTCCACATCGTGTTGTAGTTTTTTATTCAACACTTCAATATTTGTATGGGTATAATAATGAGTATAATTAATGTAAATAATAAATATAACATGTTAATTATTTTATATATATGATATAACATCCAATTACATATGATTTTACCATCAATGTAATGATATTGTTGCTTGTGCATACATACGGATTACCGTCTCCATGAACTCGATGGGATTCATTCGCATCGTAAAAATTCAATAATAATTTTAATTTTATGATTTAAAATATTTTTTAAGAACTTAATATCATTTTGGATATGAATAAAATACATCATATCCATAAAAAACTTGACTTACGGAATAAAACCTATAAAGGAAAATGAATTAGTTAACACCCAAAACAATGATACTAGTGAAATATTATTAACAAAGAAATATTAGAAGATCATATATGGCATAATATTTGTGTATACGGTTATTTTATAATTTAATAAAAATTAATTAACTATTATACAAGATGTTAATGTACCCTCGACCAATGAAAATTACAAGGTAAGGGTTAATTTTACAATCTCTTTATTATCCGATGTTGTTTATACGAGAGTATCTACTAGGACCTCTTTATCATCCACATCTGTGTTTCTTAGATGTGTATTTCAAAACATTTTTACTATTTACTAGACTATGGGTTAAAGTCATTTATACCCTTGTTTTAATTTTTATAAATTGGTTTGAAAGGAATCTTTACATCCCTTTCCAAACAAGTTACTTTATGACCTTTTTGACAAATTAAGGAAAGAATATTTTTTAAAACTTATTTGGAGGGTGCGACTATTTTATTCCATTATAACACATTTTAAGATTCCCTTACAAGATTATAATAATATTATCAAAATATGTTTTATCTTTACTTTTGAATTATTTTAATGTAGAAAGATATATTTCACTCAAATAGTTTTTGGATTGATTTCATCTATGTCAACATCCTTCGTTGGATTTTAAGTTTCTTTGAAGTTGATTTATTATGATACAATCTTCCATATTGTACTGAATGTTTTATGATATGTTTGACTGTGGAAGTGCTATTTTTATACCATTCATGGTTTATGGTTAAAGTATTGACATTTCATATTCGAGTTTTAATATTAATTTTTATATTATGTTTCAAACTTTTCATATGAGGAATGCATTGGACTTAGTAAGTGACAGGTGGAGCTTGATATCACTCCTCGATGCATTGGTAGGTCTCATAAGAATAACTAGTGTCTTGGCATAAGGACTTGACTATTTTATTTTTTAGTCTTGGCACGAGGTCTTGACTATGTTGTTATGATGTTCGGAATTATAAATTCTATTGTTATGAAATTAGCTATTGATATTACATGTGATTATTCGACTAGTAGAATATCTATGTGAATAGTTAAATGGAATTATTTGATTTATCTTTGCCATAATATTCTGAATATTATGTTTAAAAGGCTTGTGTTTTAGTCTAATACATTGCCTTAAATTTTATGTTTATTTATGATAGTTTCTGTTATATTGTTATACTTACTAAACATCTGATCTCACCCCTTTCTAGGTTTTATTTTTCCTAGGATGCGAAGAAGTATATTATGACTGACCAACAGGGATAGTCTAAGGGATATGAATGTGTTCAAACGATACATAATGTTGTTTTTTTTCATTTCATAATGTATTGTAAAACTTATGTATGTATCTAGTACTTCCAAGGCTACTAAACTGATCTGTATTTAAGGATTTGATTGCTTGTGATCATTCCAATGTTATGTAATAATGCACTAACTATGGGTAACTAGGGTCGAGGCATTACATCGTTACCACGGGTTATGTGGATATCTTTGAGTGGTGTCTTGGGATTATTTATTTTTTAAAGTTTTATGAATTTTCGAATTTAGATAGTGTATTTTTTTATTCCATTTCCATAATATTTCATGATCATACTAATTGTTGTTATTTTTGTATTCCCTTATTATAGTAATCATATTTTTTTTACTTATTCCTCATGTGGGTGTCTATCTTAATTATTTCATATTTGTTTTTTAATTTTATTTAGAACTAATTATTCCTTTTTATTGGATGTATAATGTATGGATTCTATATATCTTATTCTTGTTTGGATTTATCTACTTGTAAATATTTTAAACTAGGGGTTGAACCATTCCCATAAATTATTTCAATTGATATAATAACACTAATTTCTATATAATAGGGTTTGAAAATTAACTTTGGGGTTTATGGTGGATCTATTTTGGTACTGATATAGTGGATTCAAGGGATAGTTCCTTATGAGAATTTAATAGACATATAACCTATATTGTCATAATGAAAATGGTTAAAATGTTACTTAAATTGATACTTATATATTCGGGTATTTAAATTTATTGAAAGAAAATAGTATATTTTCTCAAGCCCTTAAATATTCTTTTGAACATAAGGAATATCCTTCTCATTATCAATCATTATCATTTTAATAACATTAAAAATATTTTTTTCTCATTCATAATATTTCTTTTTAAGATTATTACTTTTCTAAAATAATATGTAATTAGAGCACTATGAATCATTTCAAATATGGTGTTGTCTTGATACATATCTTCAGAGCTTATATCTTTGAAATAAATTATCTGGATGAATTACTATTCTTTTTTTCATCACTGTGGACTCATAAATATTTCCTCCATATCCTTTGATGGTGTTTATTAGTAATTAAATTTGGTCAAAAACACATCAACATAATCATTTTTCAGAATTATCACATCCTTAAATTGACTCGTTTAAAGTTAAAAAATTACTTCTTTCATCATTTTGATTCCATTATAGATACTATGATTTTTTTAAATATCATTAATTTATTATCAACCTAGGAATTTTGAAAACTCTTTTTCAGATAATAAATACCATAGAGTATTTATTTATTTCCCATCACTCTCAACATTCTTAAAATCATATGGAGACTAGAAGGATGCCACTTTTGGAAATACAAAACCATTATAGAAATTTCAAGAATATCGTGTCTATCATATAGATGATATCAGACCATTTTTTTCTTATAGAAATCAAATAAATTTCCATTGAATGTTGTAATCCTTTATTTTTTATAGATTTGTGAGGAACCATAGTGTGACAATATGAATCATTAATGTTAAATTATAGTCATGGGAAATTTTAATTTACTGTCCTCATGTAGGGAGTATTTTTAGATTTTGGACTCAAATGGTTATTTTAGAAGTTGAGACACCTATAAAATGTATGTTTAATGATTTTTGATGTTTATATGGAGTTTAGAATCATTGGGTGATTGGTTGAGGATAGGTCCTCTAAATTTTAATGTAATTTTTCTTGCAAGTGGAAAGCCATGCTATAAAAATTTGTATTTCTTCATAGCATGATGAGGGAAATTCCTTTTACTATATAGTAGGTAGTCCATATTATGGTCATGAGATACCAATTTTATGATTTTTGGTTTAGGAAGTTGATCTTGACACAATGTAGGAGTTGTAGTATCGAAAAGTGGTGACATAAAGTCTAGTGTTGGTGTCTATAGTAATCATGACAAAATGTAGGGAGGTGTGCTATGGTAGGGTTTTAAGGGGGTATTTCATACTATAACCATGGGTGTAATTTCTCCATAAAGAAAGTAATTGAGTATTTGTAGTTATTTTTTTGTTAGAATAGTTTTTTTTCTAAATCCATAGTTCACACTACAATGGGTTTCCCTAGTTTTTTAGGTATTATTATAGATATTGGATTGCACCATAACCAATTGGTTCTAAACTCATTATAACACATGAATTGGTGAATTCCCCCATGATCCCATAGATCACATTGTAATGAGACTATTTTAATGTTTCTTAAAATTAAGGGGAAATATATCTTTTCCTTGGAAACCCCCTTCATCATTTTGTTAAATAAAAATGATTGGAAGTCCCATTTTAGCCCACTCGTCCACCCCATTCCTCCCTTGGATCCAATTGATGATGAAAATTTTAGTGAATATCTCAATTATGATTATAGATATGATATTTTACTTTATATTTTATAATTATTAATTTTGGATGTATTATAATATATAGTGATATGGTATAGAGTTTTTATAGTTTGATTGAATCATCATTAATGACGGGTTTTTTTGATGATGGTTAGAAGATGTTGATGATTGAAAATAACACATTTTGACCACCATTTATATTTAGGGTCATTTCTCAAAAAAATTATTCAATGATTTTCCATTATCTATATACACACTAAAGAAGGGTTTTTTTTCTGCTGACGTGTCACCTACATATGGTACCATGTCACACAAATTCTTCCAGCCTTCCTCTAAAACCCAAGAACACCGCAAAAAATTCCGACCCCAATTGGGATTTACCATAGTAGCATCAGGCTAACCTCTTCAAATCCCCTCACCGCTTCCGCACTCCCGACTCTAGGGTTCCCACACCCCTCCCCGAATCCCCTCTCCCTCTTCCCTCCCTCAATCCCAAATCCAGCCACGAGTCCACCTCCGGGTGATCCACCTTCAGATCCTCCACCTTTGCCTCCTCTGCCTTTGCCTCCTCCACCTTTGCCTCCTCCGGCTTCAGATCCTCCGCCTATGCCTTCTCCCCAACCGGTGAATCCATCTTCAGCTCCTCTGCCTACACCTTCTCCCCAACTGGAGACTCCTCTTTCGGCTCTTTCACGTCTGATTCCTCTGCTACAGAAAGGGTTTCGACACCCTCAACCATATAGAAAGTAAGTCTATGAATACAACCAATTTCAGATGTATAATCCTTGATTTTACACAAGATATTGAAGATAAACATATTATATTTCAGTCACGATAGTTTTGGAAGGTGCAATACAGATCTATCTCTGCAAAATCGAAATTCAGGTTGCTCCTCAAGCCAGGTCTGTATACATAATATCCTATGCTTCTGTGGGACATAAATATTTTTACAAAATCACACCGCACTATCTCTTACAATGGATTGAAAATGATAATTACTTCTACATTGATGTGGTCTGCATATTAATTGAGAATTGATAGATTATTAACATTTTACTCTTTTGATTTTGACTCACTGTCTCTAATGACTTCCCAGGAATCAGCTACTACAATTTCAAGTACAGCTAATCCACGAACAATGGTGAACTACTATCGAACATTTTATACAACTGCATTCAATACCAGATTTTACACCTCTCTTTTACACCAATTACTTCTTGTACTTATTTTTCTTGGTCAATATTTCTTTATATAATGTTTCTTCCATGGTTGATATAGATTTTCTCTAGTAATTTATTCTTCCATTCAACAACAATTACATTTTTAAGTAGTTATTTATGGTATGTGTCTCAGAGATGAACTGTCTAATGATTTTATTGTTTTTGAAGAAATATGGATGAGTCATTCCACATACAGTAATTTTTTCTTCCATACGTATCTATACATTAAACATTATGAATTTTATTTATCTGTCTGTACTATTTTTTATCTATATCCATTAATTAATTCTTCCATTCAACAACAACTACATTTTGAAATAGTTATTTATGGTATGTGTCTCACTGATGAACTATCTAATTCTTTTATTGTTTTTGATGAAATTGGGACGGGTCATTCCACATACAGTAATTTGATCATCCATACATGTCTATTATTTAAAATTTATGAATTTTATACATATGTCTGCACTATTTATTATCTATTTCAAGTAATTTATCCTTCCATTCAATGAAAACTATATTTTGAAGTAGTTATATATTGTGTGTCTCATAAATGAACTGTCTCATGAATTTATTGTTTTTAAAGAAATAAAAAGTTATGGAATACCCCCATGAGTTTATAGCTACATCATTTGTATTGAATGGATTTTCCAAAACTAGGAATCTTGAGAAAGGTATGTATTTATTTGCATATAATAGTTTAGAGTAGTGGGTCATTTTATTTTGATGCATGTTCTACCAAATTATATGTTATCTATGATTTTCACATTGTTTTTACGTTGCATGATAATTTTAATGGTGCCCAATGTGCTTACATGTCTTCTTTAATTTAGGTTTATTTTTCACCACCTCTAGTTTTTGAATGAAATGATAACACATATTCAAAGTAATTCTCCTGATATCATTTCCTATTAATTCAATCTTATATTTTTGTCACTTATGATGCTTACTTAGGTATGTGACATGAAATCATTAAGTTTTTAAGGAGGTGCGACATAGAATGTGAGTAAATATTGTGGCTAAAGGATTTGATGTATTTTGGAAGGTATGGAGAAGGTTTGATTGGAAATCATTCATTATTTTTTTCATTTCCTTGATTGATTCCATTTATAAGGATATGGATGATCGTGTTTTCAAGTGTTATTTTTGTTTTTGAAAGCCATTTAGAAATTGTTGTGAGCATGTTTTGAATCATTTTTTAAATCTAATGTGAACTTCATCTCTTTTCATCCACCATATATCTAATGTAATTTTTTACATGATATTTTCCATTATTTATGTTTTTAGAAGTAGTTAATTTGTTTTATCTTTGTTTTCAAATATGCCAATTGATTATGTTATTTGAGTTGGAATGTAACAAATGGTGATATGTGATTCTTATTTTTCCGACATTGGCTCCTCCAACTTCGGCTCCTCCGAATATGACTTCTCTTCATCCAACGATTTCACCATGATCCACCTCCCAAATCTATGGTCATTGCTACTACTCAACACTACATCTTCGGCTCCTCTACCCAAGCCTTCTCTGCAACCGCTGACTTCCCCTTCGACTCTTTGACAACCGGGTCCTCTAATCCACCAAGGGCTCCATCTCTATCGAGCACACATATGGTAAGGCCAGGTATAAACCACTTTAAAATATATAATTCTCGATTTTGTGAAAGATATTAAAGATAAAAATATTCTATTTTAGTCACAATAGCATTTGAATCTGCAATAGAGTTATATCCCTACAAAATCGAAATTCATGTTGCTCCTCAAGCCAGGTTAGTATACACAATATCTATTACTTCTCTTAGAAATCCATTTTTCTAGAAATCACGCGGAACAATACCTTCCAAATTATTTCAATTGGTAACTCCTACTAAATATATTGAGTCTGCATATAAATTTAGAATCCTTGGATTATTAATAGATTACTCTTTTTTCTGACTCACTATCTCTATTGACAGCCCATAAATCTGTTACTATATTGGTTTCATGATTTATTTATTCATGTATTGTAATCGGTCAACTTGTAGTCTACATTTTTTCATTGGATTATGATAGTATCGAAATATTAATCCTTGGAAATATTGTTTCTTCCTCTTTTTATAGGTCACAAACTGTGTTTCGTCAAGCTTAAGACACGTTCCAGTGTCCATGTGATTCTCTTTTTTAACCTGTTTTTTTTTCTACTATAGTTTTTTGAAAATTAATTTTTCATTAAGAGAACAAATTAATTTCTTCTAATATCTAAATTATTTATCATAATGATTATTAATTTCATGAAATCATTTTATATGTTTTATCTTTGATTTGTGTTCCGATAATTATTTGTGGATGTCAGGGGACATTAACTACCATGTTTCAAGTGAAGAGTAATTTGGGGCCCACTAAGGATTATTAAATACAACCTCATGGTGAGAATTTATCCTACCCTTTATGAATATGTGGTACATAAATCCAGAGGTATTGTGTAAAATTCCACTTCTCAAAAGTTCACATTTCAAAGAAACTTCTTTTCATAATTTCATGATCTAGTTCAAGATTCCCTATAAAACCTGGGATATCAATGTATTGCATTCGAACAATATGGAAATGGAATTTATGGATGAGTAAGGTAAGGGACTATTTGAAAAAACGTTTTTAAAACTTCTTATAGTACATATACCTGTTTGTATTTATAATGTATTTTTTCTTCACAAAATATATTTTCCTACCCAAAATATATTTGTTCTTTCCATATTTAAATATATTAGGATCCATAGGCTATGATATGCAGTCTCGAGAAGTGATTCTTCTTATATTTGGTATCAGGTATAAAAAACCAACTTCCCTTCATAATTATTTTTTCTAATTTTAACAGTTTCGATTATAAACACTAATCCCATTTCATTCAATTGATATTCTCTAAGATCACATCATATAATTTTTTTTCATGTAGTTTATTTGTGTAATTTTACTTGTTCTTGTCATTTAATATTTTTATTTATTTCATTATAATTATGTTATCTATATTCCATATTTCTATGCCAGCATTTTATGACAAAAATAGAGGTCATATAAATTCTTCAATTTTTACAAAATTCTAAATTTGTGTATCATTTATTTTTTAAAACTAAAAATAATTAGGGGTGTCCAGTAGTGATTATTCTTCTATATAGTTCCATGTTTGAAAAAGAAATTTTTTTTAAACTAAAACTAAATTTTTTTATCATTTATTTGTATAGATATCAAATGAATTATGAAATTTCATTATATTCTTGTGTATTTTATTTCATGTGTTTTTTATAAAATTTTTTCTCCAAATATGCCCATCTATATGACTCTTCCGTTTATGGTTGATAATTTGTATAGATATAAAATTTGTTATGTTTTAGATTGTTTAGTTGATATACCAAACATGCATTCTGTATTGATTTTGTTGTTTCAAAGTGAAAATTCTGTTTAACTTTTTATTAGATACTCTTTTAATGAATTTGTTTGCATCTATGTTTCTTGATTTTCAACTAAAGATTCCATTTAAATTTTTTATTAATAGTTAAATTGTTATGTTTTTTTAATGACGTTTTTACTATTATATTACATTGATTTTTTAGTTAAATGGTTTCCATGTACCTCTTGATAATTAAATATAAATAAAAACAATACCACACTGTAAAAGGTAATAATAAATTCGTAGTGTGAAAGATGATAGAAGCCAAAAGAATAACCAAAACCATTTTGTAAAGTAATTTTTCATGGATGATGCAAAGGTGCATAATAACAGGCTTTTTATATTGTTTTCATATAGGATCTATTGTGTTTGGATTAAATTCCAAGGTCAGTCATCCCTTCCAATGGAAAAACCTCCTACATGACTCCTTTTTAGTCCATATTTATGGATTAAAATGAAAATTTATTTAAAAAATTTAACAGTAGCGGTTAAATAAGTTACTAAAAACATTGGGACTTGGGAGTTATAGGATAATCTGATGTATAATATTGGTTTCATGATTCATTTATTCATGTATTGTAAGATGTAAACATATAGACATCATTTTGAAATTGGTTTATGATAATATTAAACTTTTAATCCTTGGAAATATTGATTCTTCTTCTTCTTAGAGGACACAAAGTGAGTTTCATCAAGCTTAAGACACATGCCACTGTCCACTTGATTCTCTTTTTAAAACTATTTTTTTCTGCTAACGGTTTTTGAACATTAATTATTCATTTATAGAACATATTACTTTCATCTAATAACTACATAATTCTTAATAATTATTATTACTATTATGGAATCATTATTTATGTTTTATCTTTGAGTTTTGTTTTGATCATTGTTTTTGGATGTCAGGGGACAGTACCTTCCATGTTGCAAGTGGAGAGGCATTTGGGGACTACTAAGGATCATTAAATACAACCTTGTGGCTGTAATTTCCCCTTCCCCTTATGATTATTTGGTATATAAATCCATAGGTATTTTTTAAAATTCCACTTCTCAAAAGTTCACATTTCATAGAAACTTTTTTTTATAATTTCAATATTTTCTTCAATATGCTCTATAAACTTGGGATATCAATGTATTGAATTTGAACACTAAGGAAATTCAATGTATGGATGGAAAAGGTAAGTGTTTGTTTGACAAAACATTCTAAAAACAGCTTATAGAACATATTCCTATTTATATTTATAAGGTATGTTTCCTGCCCAAAATATATTTTCTTACTGCTTCTGTTCCACAACTTGCAGGCCAGGAAGGTCGTCCTAAAACATTCTTTGTATTGATTATTCAAGCCCCCTCCATTCTTAATATTAGGCTAGATGTTGTATTACTTTCTAAGAAGGCTATTTAATCAAACAAATTGTTGATTGCCAATTCTTCCACATAAATCTGCGAGGTACCCTCTTGTATCTTTCTATAACTGAACTCTTTAACATGAAATTTACTTATATTTGATTTCACCACTAGTAGTTACTATTATATTGAAGACAAATAGTCCATTAAAACACTATTTATCATAGAAGCTGATTTAGTGGCGATTAGTTCATGAATTCATGGAGGTAATTAAAATTTTTTTGACTATAACTTTGTCATAAAGTGTAGACATTGTTTTTGGGAAAAATAATCGATGACATACTCACGGAGAGTACATGGTTTTGCACATCAAGCTGATGAAGTATTGATTGTGAGGTCTCGCTACAATTTATTTCTCCTATTAAGAGGTTCATTCTCTTCTCTCTTATCTTGGCTCTGTGATTCTTTGTATATTTATCATTTATATAACCTTGATTTATTTTTTGAGATAAACACTTGAATCGATTGGTTTTAAATTTTTTATTGTTGGACATTTGAACTATTTCATGTGATGTTTTATTTCAAAAATGAAATTGAATACTATGGGAAACTCTAGGCTTTATTCACTAAATAAATTTCTTAAAACCAACAACAAAACACTCTTGACCTTAAGAAAAGAAACACCAGCATTCAATCTATCTTCATCTATTTCTTTTATTCTATTTCATGTTAGTCAGCTCTTATAATGTGGTTGTTGAATCTTCTTAGCATGGGTGATTGTCTCAATTCATAGATTCTTTTATTTTTAAGAGTAGATACTTATTGATTGAACTTATATGTGACCTTTTTTTTATAGGTGGATGGTGTATGGAATTCATAGAAGAGAATACATACTGAAAGAGAAAACTAACATTTACAAGTATTCTGTTTTTAATTAGAATTGTTACAAAACTCTTATGTATAAACATAACTATCTTTGGAATATCCTTCTATGGATTAATTTATTTCCCACTATGGTTTCCAAATTAGAATAATTTATTTTTTGATTTTTTTATTTAGGATGATAGTGGGGGAATTAGAGCGCATGTTTGCAACCATGAAAGCCATTGTGTGAGTGTTATTTTTAGGCGACATATTCCATATGTATGAACCATTCCAAAATTTTATTTCTTATTACATAGATATTATATGTGATTCTAGGTTAGATATAATTGATCAAAATAGTCTATTATTTCCACTATCATAAGTTTAATATACACCAAAGACTCATAAATATTCATGGAGAAGAACTCGTGAGTTATTCATATTATTTAGGTATTTTACTTTGTAGATTTGTTTTCATGGATGATACCATGATTCCATTACCAACTAATTATACTATAATTAGAATATTTAGGTATTATTCATGATATAACAATATATATATATATATACTGTTAAACTATCATATGAAATTAAATCAAGGGTGGAAATATTTTGTGTCATAAAGTGAAATTTATTTATGATGATGATAGGTTAAAAATATGAACATTCAACTAAATTTCCTTTCAAAGACACCACAATAAATGAAACCATGTTTCCTACTAATCATCACCAAATCATCTTTGCAATCCCATCCACCCACTCCATTCAAAATCCGGAAACCTTGAAACTCTATCTAGGTTTCCTTCCATCATTTATCGTAATCTCGCCTCTCACCTCCACCTCTTCCCTGACCCCCACCTTCAGTTTCATATATTTCTTCATCTCTACCTCTTCCATTCCATCATGTTCTATTTCCATAACAATTATTATTTACATCATTTCCATCAATAATGGGTAGCCTACTGACTTCATTATCCTTGTTTTATTCTAAACATTATATTAAGTACAACGATAATAAATTTTTCTGAATGACACAAAACCAGATGACTTGAATGAAAATTGAATAGTCCCATGCATTTGCACAGGAGGAGTACTAGTTTAAATTAACTTAAGGGTTATTTAGGTTCTAGTTGACTAGACTATCACTTTTAGTGGTATTAGGTGTGCTCCTTGGACAATGAAAAAGTTATTGTCCATGGCTTTATTTTCACAAGATTCATCAATGATTGGGAGGTTTATGCATCTTAAGTTTAATTTTTTAAATAATTTTATAATTTTATAATTTATTTTTTAAGGATATTCTTATAATAAAAGATCAGAGAGGCTTCGATATTCATGGAGAACCTTATGTTGATTTTGGAAATCATGGATAAAAGAAGAAATCTAATAGTGCTGGTAGATGGTCCCCATGATACATGACCATATATACAATTATTCTTAAGGATAAATGCTAAAATTTGAATTAAAATATTGGTTAATTAAGTAAGGACCATAAGAAACCTATTTAAAGAAATGGGTGGATATAATATAATATACATGGATAAATTGTTTTAGTTAGTGTTAAAGGAATGAGAACCATATAAAGACTTGATATCTAAGGGGAGAAGATGCATGTTTCCATCATGAGTGTCCAAGGATAGGTCATAGTCTTGGGATGGTTTTTCTTCTACCTAGGGATAGTATGAAAATCATGGTGGGTTTAGACCAATGGGTGATGGGTGATATTTTCATTTACTTCACATACTATTCGGAATACCCTCTTGAGGGTGGGTACATTTCATGGTGAATTTAGGAAACATGATATTCCATATGTGGAATATATAAGTTTAACTATAATATTTTCTTTGTATGATGGTCATGAGAACTCACCTATGGATGACATAAGATGTGAAAAAAGTCTCGGTCATGTGAGAGATCATTTATTAGAATTGAAATGATTTTACAATGGGCTATGGGTGGGCTTATCAATGATGGTCCTCACTATTGTGGTTGTGGTAGTGATGTGAGAATATATATAGTAATTTGATCTTATATTTGGGGTTTTGATATTATAAGACCTATGATATGGGAGATCGTCATGGGATTAATTATTTAATTGAAATTTTTAATAGAAAACATATTATAACTAATGATATTAGTGGATTCCCTTACAGGTGATATGTTAATGGTTATTAGTTTAACATGTTTTTTCCTATGTGATAGGGAATAGAATTGAAGGGTTTCCTTATAGGGATGTGAGTGATGTGAGTATAATTTTACAGTATATCTATATCTAATATGAATAGTATTTGGTTTTTTAACTAGGAAATAAAAATCACTCGATGTATTTTACGGCTAGTTGGTAATGGGATATAGGATGAGATGGACTTGTACATATGATATAACCATGGGACTATATCTCAAGGGTATGTATCTTTATGTGTGATATTTTTCCTCCCTTAATTACCTCTAAATAATCCATTTAAATTATATATGATCTCCCATGGGGGGTACCTATTGATTATTTGGTTTAGTACTTATGAGATGTTGGGTCAATTATTTCATTCTCATGATCTTTTTCAAATATGATACGTAGTATTGGGAGCTACCTGGTTATGGTATTTCTTTCGCATACAAGTGTTTTTTATGATAATTGACTCATTTATATCCTCTTCATGAATACATGATTATCCATGGTACTAAATAGTTTATGGTATGAGTTTAGTCATTTAAGATGACAAAAATTTTGTTTCCCTCATAAAGATCCACTTATATTATATACTATTATGTATTTTACACTACCTCTAGGGGATGGTTTATCTTATATGGAATTTTTTATACATTATTTCCCTCATCATGATCCTATTTGAATTTTTTGTTTTATCCATGGTATGTAAGTTTTAATATTTTTGAGAAATCACATAGAGAATAATCCAAAGTTCTTGTATCTTCTAGGATCATAGAGAAAGAGAGAGAGAGAGTATCCTAGTCAATTTATAGGTTTAGGAAATCATATGTTTCACCTATAGCTTGATGGGATTAAATTATATGGGGATATTATAGTTTTAGTCGACTATGGGGGATCAGACCATACACTATGGGCTGTCTTAAATGATGTGGTTCATAGGTTGTGATTATACTATGTATGGTATGGTATTATTGGGGGTCCTATTATCACATAATGACAAGATTTTTATGATTTTATTCTATTTCTAATGCTATTTATTATCTATATGAAGGAACAAGTATATGGTTTTTAATATTTAGTGGACTAAGTGATACTATATTGAAATATATTTTTCTCATCACGTATCAATAACCTTATGCATATAAAATCCAAATATTTAGTATTCAGGTAAGAGCACAAGTTTCATAGTAATTCAGGAATGATCATCATGATAATATTTAGATATGAGGTAATAGTGAGTCATAATTATAGTATTGGATCCACTTTATATATTTTATTCTTTATATAATTTGAATTTTTGATTATCTAGGTGGTCGGTCTATTTGGAAGTATGTTTGAATGTCTCATATTAATGATTTTTAGCATGGTTTATATTTATGTTATTATGGTTTTAATTACATATGAATCCAAAATGGTGGAGTCAAATTATATGTTATGGATGATGTTGGGTAATTTATTTTCATTGATAGTTGTGATAAAAAATTTATAGTTTCCCTATCATTGATCATAGACTATCGCTATTGGTCGAAAACCTCTATTTTTTAAGAAAGCACAAATGAGGTGTTTTTGTGACATTATCTATAGTAACATTAAGATTATTTTAACAATTTTTTAAGAAAATTATTTTAGGTAATTATTTTAATTTTACATACTATTTGTGGAAAATTAGTCATATAAAGAAATTTTTTGGTGATCATGATGGACCTCAAGTTAATTAGTTATAAAAAATTTCATAGTCTGAAGTCTAAGTTAAATGGGTTAGGGGATTCTGTTTTTTGTTTTCATTAATATAGTTGAGATATTTATTTCATAATTATGTGTGTATTTTAGTTTTTTTATAGTATGATTTTACTCTTGTCCTAGATTTGAATGAGGCATGTATACATGCATCATATTTGGTACATAATATTCACATGACATTCTTGTACTAGAGTGTTGATTAATAAAAGTAATGAAATAATTTTCAGTTGATTGAAGTGGAAAAAAACATATATAGTGTTTTCTAAAATAAAATTTCAGCTGTATTCTACTGAAAACATCATTTTTTAGACAACATGTAACATGTATTGGGAAATAATATGATCATGACTATATAGTTCCTTTGTGTATGTGTTATATGGGTATCCTTTATGGGTTGTTTAAGGCTTGAATAACTATAGATATCATTTAATATAGGTGTAATTGTCCATGTATATGACTTTTATTGGTAAAAGGTCTCATTACTGAGTTGTATAACCTTGAAGGGGTAAATGAATGACTTCAGGGATGCCTTCAACTATTTATATTTTTTTTACTTAAAATGATTTTTGATATAATTATTACCAAAATAGGGAAGGATTTATGTGACACTTATCCTAACTATATTTGGGATTATTTTTATTCTTATTTGGTATTTTTATCCATGATGATTGAGTCTAGGATGGGAAGAGTGGAGGTAGAAGAATTGTTTCTTTATAATGATTCTCGAGTGGTGGTTGATCATCTCATTGTTCGTTGAGGTGTTTAGATGCCACATTTTCAGTGGAGGGAGATCAGTAAGAGTGATTATAAGTTTTTTTTTAATTTTGAAGGGTTTATGGATATTTCATTAGGTATGTGATTCTAAATGATGGTCTATTATGGTCAAAGGATCATAAATTAGAAGTAGGATTGAGTAACTGATGTTATAAGGTGTTTTATGATGTGTTTGGGTTGTGTTGCGAGAAAATACATATGGTTGGGACATCCATATTTAATATTTTATTGATTTTATTTCATTTCAAGGTAGTTTTTTTTATTATAGATTGTGGTGATCATTATTGGCATGATATTTTTAAGAGTTGTTGTTTTTTATGGATCTTTGGTATGATTTGGCTACCATAATTTGGCCACACATTCTAAATTTGATAAGAAAATGGTTTTTGAGATCATTTTTTTTGTTTTAGATGGATGATAATGAGAATATACCCATTGTGGGGATAATCTCATTGGTTACTTCATATTCACTATTTATATTGGTCGGGTCATAATGTAATGAAATTGGTGGATGAGAAGTAGAGAATCTCCTCATATGCCATCATACAAGCAAGAGAGTTACACCTAAATCATTTCTATACATAATAATTTGAATTCACATATGGTATTTAGATATATATATTACCATGGAATGTTTATTCAAGAAACAATTTGGGTTTGTGTGAGAGGGATTCAAAATGAGGTTTCTTCAGTGCATGTACATATAGTTTGATGGTATATTTTAAGGTATTTTGTATTAAGTTGTGGAATTCATAAAATTTTTTGAGTAGGGATTTAATGTCAATGTTTGGGTGTTTATAATATATTTTAAATACCTAATCTATCACCATCAAGATGAGTTGATGGTGCATCATTGTGAGAGGGTAGGTTTTTTCATGAAAGGTTGAGATATAAAGGATCGAGCAGTGCCTTTATGTGTAATTGTGTGTGGAAATATATACTTGGTATATATATAATTGTATTAAATATTATCATTTTATTATGAGTATATGAAAAAAAACATATAAATAATACTCATTGTATCTAGGTTCAGACTGTGGCCAGTTAAGTCACACCAATTTCAGTTCATAATTTTTATTGATGTGAGGTAATGGATTTCAATCAAAGAATTAATGGTTATTTTATATTTAAATTACTTCTTTGGGGTTAGAAGGAATATATTGGATTTTATATAATTATTCACATCATTAAATTTCATAATAATTCAAGTGAAATTTTAATTTTGAGTCCCTTAGAAATAAATATTTATGGAATTTTCATACAAATTGGAATTCAAGAAGTTAAGACACATCATAGAGTAATTTTAATTTTTACCCATTTTTATTAGAGTTTCATAGTTTCTACAGAATTTTGGAGGAGTTTTTCAGAGTTGGTTTGAAAATATTATTATATTTGGTAAACCAGACCAAAATTTTGGGTATTTTAGTGCGGTATAATGGTTAGATATTCATTTATTGTCAAAGTGTTAGAAAACATGATTATTCTAAGATATGTAGTTAAAGGTTTTTGTTTTATGAATTTGATAAGAATACAATAGAGGTGTTGTGGAATTGTAAAAAGACGTTATATGATTAAGTGATGGAGTATAGAGTAATCATTATATATTAATGGGTGATGTTATATGGTGGGGTTCTCATGTGTTGAGTGAAATTCCACAGCCTAGGGTTTCATTTTATAGTAAAGTACATTGATAGTTTTTTCATGTTTTATTTTTAAGATAATCATTTCACCATGAATACGTTTTATACAACTCAATGGTTGACATGAGTTCATTAGTATTGTTCTAGTAATTGGTATTTCATTTTGAATTATTTGGTCATGTCACAATGAGACTCCAAAATTGGGGTGCTACATAATAATTCCTTAGATCATGCAGTAATGGGCCTCTTATCTAGTTTTATCAATTTAGGGTAAGGCATGTGATTACTTGTTTATCCCCCCTAAATTTTTTGTCTCAAGGGATATATGAGGATTATATCATTTTATAGTTGTACTCACTGCATTCCTCTATTGTACCCCACTGATGATGGTTGTTTTTATTTACAATTTATACAATAATTGAAGGTGTGACTGGGTCCTCCATTCTATAATATTATTATTCTTCATATATTTCCTCTACTTTTCTAGGATTGGGGTCAATTTTTTTATGAACATTCAACCCTAATATGGTGTAATTGTCCCAAATAATTGGTTATTATCATGTGTTTATTGGAGTATGTTGAGGAACGATGAGAAAACACTATGGGTTACCACTTAACTTCAATAATATTTTTTGATCAACTAATTTGGATATTTTAGTGTAATTTTATATACTTTTTGGATCATTATGTGTTATTTGATAGTGATTTTTCTAATAGTGGTGTCGAGAGTGAGCCAGGGACCATACTTAAGTTATTGGTCACAATTTTTGTGTTTCTATATTTCTCAAATATTTTTTGAGGGGTTATTAAATTAGAGTTTATTTTTTAAAATAATTAAAAATTCTAATTATTAATTATTTATGGTTTTTTATGATATTGGGGTTTGGAAGCTTCACGATGCATGGAAGTGTATAGATGGATCGTAGAAAACATGGTTAAAAGAGGTAACCCTATTGTTGGGGTAGTAAGTCCCTAAGACACTTAAATATATACATGTTTATTTTTTATTTTTCATGATTTCATGGGAGTTGTGGTTTATATAAATTTAATAGGGACTATGAGCTCACTGTATTGAATAATTGAATGGATATATTTCATCTAAATATAACGTAATTGTTCTATTGTGTGATGAGTTAATAGTAACTTCTTAGAGCCATCAACTTTAATGGGCCAGGATACTAGTAGAGTGTTTAGGGTCCTTGTATTTTTCTTGGGATTCAGATGGATTTTTGGTAAGAATGAGTTATATTTTATAGGGGTAGTATGATATGAATGGTGGGATTTAAACAATTGATTATTCCAAAGATAATGTTTCGTCTCACTTATAAATGGGAACACCCTATTGAGGGTCAACATTGGTCATAATGCATGTAGTGAGAATGATAAGTCCTCTAAGGATTGGTGTTGTTTGATGAGGGTGGTTTCTTTTGGATAAATATATTTAGAGATATGTTATGGGAGAATTGGGGAGGGATCCAAGCATGAGGTGTGGTTTATTTCCAATATTATCCTGATAATGAGTTTTCAAGTGGACTTATGTGTTCATAGTAGGGGATATACCATTTTACTATGGCCAATGCCACAATCCAAAACATGTGAAAAAAAACCTAGGCACGTTATTCAGACCATAGAAAGGTTTTAAGGGTGTTTTGGATCCCCATGGGATGGATACAGGTTCTCAGGTTTCCAGAATTTACCTCTGAGAATGATTTTACCAATAAAAATAATTAAAATAAGATCTTTCAATAATGAAAAAAAATCATATCCTAAGATATATCATAAATAAAGTAATGTCCCAAACCAATAATATTCTTAGAATGAATGATACAAATACAAAATAAGGTAAATCATATGAGTTCTAATTAGCTATTATAAAGAATATAAAAATAGTAGTGAGAGTAAGGTAAAATAAATAAGACAAAACATTACTACCAAGTCACCATGTAAAATTGATGCAGTTCCATACACACCACCATTATACCTAAACTAAGATATTCAAGATCATACACTAAAATTGAGAATCTAAATTAACCTATAATGATATTTTTATGATCTAGATGACCCTGTATGACACCACCCACTAACTCGATGCATAATATTATAAAATAAAATTTATGAGATGATGGTTTTAAAATAATAACACAATATAGGTTTTCCGATTATCTCATTTAAAATAAGTTTTAAATAGTTTTAACAAAAACACCCCACTTCCAAAAATATATGATTATTTCCAAATAAACCACTATTTACATTAATTTAAAAAATAATTATACATTGATGTTAAAATAGGATAAGAAATTTAAAAAAAAGCAATGTTTTAGAAATAGAAAAATATTCATAAAATAGAAAATATATCATCATTATTGAATCATAGGTGCTCAAGGATAACTATCTAGTAAAATTATATCGTGGTCATCAATGAAGTAAAGTCTATGCATCTTAAATGAACTAAAAACAAATCAATCCACCTAAACACATGGTCTTACCCGGCCTAGCCTTACTGAGGGGAAACATACCATAGACTGACCTATGTCCCCTCTATATACCACTAACCATAATATAATTCATAACTATTAATCACATATACATAGAAATCTGACCTATCCTACAAGTTATTCAAAATATATATTAATGGAAGTGAGCATATCTAGTAATAATCATATAAGATAATAATATAATTAAAATAATCACTTATCACGCTCACAACTCCAACCATAGAAATAGTAAAATCTCAGTTATTCTCGAATATTAAATCAATCAAATGTACCTCAATAGTGGAAATTATTGAAAGAAATTAAACATCCAAAATTTCCATCACATATAAATTGGTATGTCCTATAGGTGATCATTTATAGTAAACCAATAAAATTTAAAACTACAAATCATGATCATTATTTAATGATAAAATCAATGAAAATGCATTTCTAAAACCAAAAAAATAACCCATAATTTGATTAATTCAATTAATATATGTTTTCATATCAATTATCAAAAGGTTCCAACCTCGCATGAGATTTAAAAAATAATGATTTTCCATTATTTTGGAAATCAACATCATATGAAATTTAATAACCCACCTATCAAAGATCTAACCAGGATGTAAAATTTTATAAATAATGTTTGAACAATTAAAGTAGATATATTGATCAATTAATATGAATCATCACATTTTATAATTTTTTTGAAAACACATGAGAGAATGGATCTATTGATATAGCTGCCTGAATATATGTGGTATCATTAATGAGACATTTTTTTCATTAAAAAAGAATAATAAATCATAAATTTAATCATAAAAGAGAGATATATGGGACACCACCTCAAATCTCACTATTTTTAATTACGGTGTGGGTAATCCACCATGAAACAAACCAAGAATCATATGGAGAAATGGAAGGATCCAAAAAATTTATAAAAAATTCAAATTCCCAATTAAAAAACCCTGATACCTAAAAATAATCCACCATGGCCTTTAGAATATTGGAGGATAAAATAATGATAAATGGGATGAGAGGAATAATTACATTGAATAAAGAACCCCAATATTAAATATCCTCCATGGAGGATACGAGAGGAAAAATAGATGTTGTTGGGAGTTGTAATAATTGAATGAGAGAGAGAATCACCACCAAAATGGGTTAAAATCTTGAAAGGAAAATGTGAAAAAATATTAAAATATGACTAACCGTATTCATGGTATGAATCACTATTCAGTGCATTAATGGAATTATGTCTCGAATAGTAACATTTTGAAAAAACACATTCAAAACATTAATAGATTCTAACTAAATATGAAACATTATTGAGACAATATTAATGAGTTCTATATAAATTTGTTTCATGGTATGATACCTAGTGTTATGGTCTGAAAAATAGTAGTCCCTAGTTTTCTACACATAGACCTCTCTAATTCCATTTAAACTCTAAAAAACAATAGAATAAAATGTTTCCAAGGAAAAAACCAATAAATATATAGATAAAAAATAAAATATATGGTTGGAATGTGACAATTATCCCTACAATATCATGTTATGTCCCTATAAATTTTGAAAGAAAATTATTGATCATGATAAATAAGAAACTCATATCTCAATACAAATTGAAAAAAGACCACACATATGAAACCAATCACCAATCCTTAACCCATGAAACTCCTAACATTAAACTCTCAAAGAAGAAAAAATAATAAGTTTCAAAACTAAAAAAATGATAATCAAAGATCATCTGACATAAAATTTAAGGAAATAAAATAAAAATATTAATCCATAATACTATTCAATATAATATTTTGTACACTATGAAATACAGATGAAAACAAAGAACTGTCATATAAAATAACTCCCTTATATAATTACAAATCATGGAAGAAATCACATATAAAATTGAAACCTTGATTCAATTTAGGGTACACCAGAAAATACATATTGATCCTTAAGAAATAGAGTGAAAAAATAAATTTATGTGATAGACTCACTAAGAGTGGTCTCCTAACCATATTATAATTCCACTAAGACTCTAGTTCATCATAAACCTGAAGCCTCTCATAAACAACCGACAATAGATAAAACTAACTAATGATGGAAAAAGGCTACGAATATGTTTTTCTAACTAATCATCATTCATATATAGATGAATGTACCATAATTACCTAAATCGAATAAAACCCACAATGATCTAATAAAACCTCAAGTGTCACCTATGATAATACTTTAATATTGAACTGAAATAAGTGACCTAAAAATGTTGACCAACTAAAAAAGTAACTAATATAAATCAGATAAGAGAACCAATGATTAAAACTATAAATTACTCACAAATAATCATGGCTCAAAAATAAAAAAAATTATTTATACTTAGTTCAAGTGAGTGTAACCTAATACCATTAATCTAAAACATATGCTATCAGTGATACCAACAAAAAAATCATAAAAAATAATAGATCTAAATTTTTCTAACACTTACCCAACCATTCCTATATGTAACCATTAAAAATAAATTGTCCAATAAAAGTTATGTAAAAAGACTAAAGATAAATACAATAAATCACAATGAAAAAATAATTCCCAGGGTAATAAATATACCAAACAATATTTAGAAGAGAAAAAAAATCATACATGAGTCATCTCAAAGTGTTTAAAATCTCAAGGAATATATCCATTTTTAAAAATTAATTCATGTAACCAATTATATTACAACTATTGAAACTCATTTGAATAAAATCAAATATCTTTAAATAAGAGGGAAATGATGATTGAAACAATATAAACTAGATAATTACATAACCATGATAGATCCCATAAAAGAAAATCAATAATTTCAATACATCGTCTTTAAAACTAAAAAATAAACCAAAACACCTATAGAAACACATAATAAACAAGGTGAGAAAAATTACATCAAAATAGAAAAAACATTCTTTACATAATCATATGTTTTAACAAGTCTAATCATATGATCTTTAGAAGGGATATTTTAGCTTAACATTTCCTATGAACGACTCCCCTACAACACCATTATATATGTCCCAAACAACCACAAGCATGATAGGCCCTAAGAGTTTTGTGATAAGTAGGATTATTATATCCCATAATTACAAAATGATTTTATAACAAGTTATTACTTCCACAACAATATTATGGGAAGAAATAAGATTGATTTTTAACATCACTACTCAAAATGTTTGACATTTCATCTTCTATATTTCCTTACTAGTGTTTTCTCCATTAAACTCAGGAATAGGACAAACCTCAAACAACCTTGTTTATCCTTGAAATACTTCTAGATCTTTCATTATCACACCCTAATAATTTATTATATATTTCTTTTTAAATTAATTCTATCACTTTGATAACTTCTGATAAACGCATCACAGATTCTAAAAGAACCAAAAAAATATTATATTGTTATGAATTGTCCTTTAAATTGGTGGGTATGAATAAAACCAAATAAATTGTGAAAAATAAATTTTTTGTTCATGTATAAATTAACTAATTTCTATTATTTTTCTATAAATTAATAAAAAATCATTTGAAAGAAAAATAAATATTTTTCTAAAAAATAGAATATTTTCTAAGAAAAAGTCTCATCGCATTTTCCACACTCATGATAAAATTAATTTTTAACACTATTAAAAAAATTATCGCAAAAAATCAAAATCATTTTTCAAATAAAAAATAATAAATTAGTATAGATTTATTTAATAATATTTTGTTGAATAGATGATTTTTTCAATGAATATTGAAAATAGCAGTTTTATTGAAAAATGTGTTTTCATTTAAATCATTTAAAAGTTTAATTTTGTTTTTAAATTATTCTAATAGTATAAAAAAGATAAATTATATTAATATTTATCCAATTTAGGTTATTTTAATAAATTATATGTTAAATGTTAATATATATGTTTTTCTATACATATGAAAATGTTTTCTTTGGAAAATAGTTTTCTCATCATGTCTATGGGATTAATAATGAATTATATTATTTTACTTACGAGAACTTATTTAGGTAAATTGGATTAAATATTTGGAATAAGAATAATTAATATTATATAATAAATACGGGTTAATTTTTTTCATAATGAATAGTAAATATAGTAAAAATTAATTATAGTGGTAATGTTAAAACAAATTTTCTAGGGGTTAAACAACTAAAATAATGGATAAAATGCCCTAAATAGTTTTCTAATTCCTATTTTATGGCCATATTTAGAACTTATATAATATAAGGATTTTAAATAATATATTTTTTGGACTTGAGGAACATAAAAAATGTGGTTATAATTTATTATTTTCAAAACATCAAAGTGTTTTCTCTCCCCCAAATATAAAATACCACCCACTCTTCTATCCACATCAAATTTATAAAGGATTTTGTTTCAAAAAATAATTTCTAAAATAATTTTTTAAATCCATAAAAATTACTTAGGTTCCCTGTTTTTACCATAAAAATCTTCTAGAAAGTATTTAGTTATAATCCAAAATAATTTTTCTGAAGAAGAGGTATAGTTCTCAAACATGCATCTTCATTTTTTTTATTCCTCTATACCCTTAAAATTTTCGCCATATATTATAAATTAATAAAAACATAACTTACATATATTAAAATGTTATTATATTAATTTAATAAAATATATCTATACCCTATTCTATCAAATGGGAAATGAAATTATTGATCATGTGTATGGTGGACAACGTCCTCGCAAACCGACGTAATTCATTTTCCATCATTGTCTTTCATGGATGGATATAATGATAGATTTATTGAATATATATAATACTTATAACATAATAATTATATAATTATAATAACATATCTATATTACTTTCTTCCAATCAATTATAAAATGATAATATCGCTCTTGTGTACGAGTGGACTACCACTTCCAAAAAGCAATGTAAAAAACATTTCATTTTATTTTGACATAGATAGTAATAAGGATATATTTAATGAATATTATATATATATGATATAATAATGATTCTATAAATTAGAAATATTATTTAAATTTATGTCTTTACATCCATTAAAAAAATGAAAACATCGTTCAAGAGTACATACGACCTACCGTCTCCATTAACAGTGCAACTCATTTTTCAATCTCAAACTTTTATGATTAACTATCAATACATATAAAATTAATATATATAATTTTTATATAATTTTTAAAACTATGGAATTAATGGATCCATGTTCAATGTACAAGTACCAAAACTACCAAACCAAAAAATACATGAAAAACAAAGCTCTTATTACCCAAAAAAGTGATTTTAATAGAGAATTTTTAATATATAGTGATAAAAGATTAAAAGTAAATCATATATGGTAAGATATATATATATATATATAATTATTGACCATTAATATATAAATAATAAATAGAAACTTATTATACAGTAGGTTTAAAGACGTATTAATGAAATCATACATGAGGCAAGGGTTTCTCGTCTCAATTTTTACTCATGTGAGGCATATTCCATTTTCCAAACTTTTTATTTTTTGTTGTGTATATAATACCCATTTTATATGTTATATAATTAATATATTTATATTTATGGTATCTACAGTTTTTTATGAATTTATTTCTTTCATAGGTGTTAATATTCAAAAGTTACTAAACTATAAAGGGTTTATTAAACAATCTCAACATTCTTCAGAATAGTTTATATTTATATCCCCCTTGGCTGAATTATTTTCTATTTCTATCATAAAATCAATACTTATTCTTCTCATTTTGTTATTCAAGAATATTTCATATAATAGTACAATTTTCTTCTCTTTGAACCTAAAATGATTAAGAAAACGATTTTAAGAAAACCTTACTTTTTTCTCACTTCAGTAAAAAATCATTTTTATTCTATATATATGTTTAATATAAATGTTCCAAAATAATTTACTAGTAACCTATTATTTTTATAATTAATTTTTACCCATTTTTAAAATTTTAAAAATTGGTTTAAAAGGAATATTCCATGCATTTTTTGAATATTGTACTTTTTAACTTCTTACAGACAATATGAAAGGAATAATTGTTTTTAATGTACTTATCATGTGCTAGATTTATCACCATTATGAACATTAATTTATTTTACAATTACTTTAAAATTTTAAATGATTATTTTTAAAATAAATTTCTTAATATTAATGAATATTTTAATTTTTAATTGTGTCTTTTAATGTAGAAATGATATCCTCCTTAAGATTTTTTTAATGACATTTTCATTGAATTTATATAAATCAATGATAAAAAATATTATCTTACATATGCCTAACTATGGATCTATTATAATAATACCATACATATTATTTCTCAATATTTTTTATGATTAGTTTGATTGGGGGTGTACTGTTTTGATACCATCACAATATTACTTTGTATGGTTTATGATCATGTTTATTAAATAGGGAAATTATTAACATTATGTATTATAGTTTGTGAATAAGAATATGTATGTAAATTATGTTTCTAACCTTTTATATGATTAATGAGTTAGACATAGTAAGGGATAGGTGTGGTACACTATATCCCTTCGACGCATGAGTAGATCTCATGACACCAACTAGTTTGGGTCTTTTCTTGAGGCCTTACCCATTTAGGAAATAAGACTTGAAATGTTCCCTTGATGATATATTTATGATGTCAAGAATTATGAATTACCTCATTATGAAATTATTTTTTGATGTCTATGTGATTATTCAATTAGTTTGAATAAATATAGATAAGTTTCAACATCATGTGATTATTTATATATCATTATTTCCTATTCATTTATTCCTTCCATATAATTCATCATATTCAAGTTATTAGTTAAATGTAATGTGTTTCAGTTATTTACCATGAAAAATTTATTATTCCTTATCTATTCATGATATCATCAATTGTACACATACCTTACTAAGCATCTAATATCACCCCATTGTTATATATCCTTCCCCTAGGATGTTAGGAAGTCTATTATAATGGATATGAAGGTATATTCTAAAGGTAATTATGGTGTTCCCAAATAAAATGCTATGTTGTATTTTATTTTTTCAACAATAATATGAGATTTAATTATTTATCTAGTTTACAAAGACTAATAAAATATTTGGTCCTTCAGGATATTATTCCATGAATCTAGTGCCAATATAATAATGTTACCAATAACTCTGGGATACTAGGGTTAGGATCATTACTTATTGTACGAATGTATGTTTAGTAGAATCCTTGGGAACTAGATTTAAGAAAACATAGATTATATAACATAACCAAATGACTAACTTTGAAGATAATTCATGGTATATGATAATGTTTAATGTTTTGGTAAGGTATATATTATGTGATTATCCTTGTAATAAATCCTTATGTAGATACTACAAGTGAATGTGGCTATGAAATAGATGAACCTAATGGTAATAAATCTAAAAATGACGTATTGGGATTTGACTCGATCATCACCTAATGCACGACAATAGGCCTTGAAGAACACCTATTTTTAAAATCCTGGAGGATATTCCTGGGATAATTAAAATATTCTTTACAAATCATTATGAAGGATTTAAAAATATTTTTATGATTTCAAAACATTCCCAAATAATCCATGTTTATCACTACTGGAAATACATTCTTTCCCAGTGGTTCTGAACCATTGGGAAAGGCTGCAGAACTGTTGGTATATGTTATATCAACGGTTCTGCAAACCGTAGGGAATTAAGATTTTGGGAAAGCTTTTCCCAACGGTTTACTGTGAACCGTTGGTATAGGGTGGGGAAAACCTAACCTATCCCAACGGTTGTTCCAAACTGTTGGGATAGTTTTTTCCAACGGTTTTACTTGAACCGTTGGGACATCCCAAGGATTCTACTCTTTCCCAACGGTTTAGAAACCATTGGGAAAGGTTTTTTTTTACCAATGGTACAATAAACCGTTGGTAAAAAAAGAATTAGAGATTCTATGCCAATGGTTTCAAACCGTTGGCATATCCTATGCTGTGCAAATTGCACAGCATCCAGCAGAAGCTATGCAATTTGGACAGTAGGCCTAATTTTGTGCATTTCCTCCCATTTTAAATCCAATTATTGTACCTAAAATAAACTAACACATACATATACAATTATTTTACCTGCAATAACCAACTAACACATACATATAGAAAACAAATTCATAAAAATTTAACATATAATGAATCCTGGAACTATACACATCCATAATTAAATTAGAATTCATAACGTAATTATAACATACATTATTCATTTATAATTCAATTTAAAATTTTGATGATAATTATATGTGGAATCCAAAATTCAATTCATTATTTGATCGGTTTTTTGTATACCATATATTTTTACCTGAAATGATGTCCATTTTAAACAAAATACATACACCTGGAGTGATACCAGCCACACCATGCCTTGGATTGAGGTGAGGTTAACTCGTACACGTCACAAATGACCCATCGATTTTATGTCCTAAAGTATCAACATATTCCAAAAGTGTTTGCTCGGTTTTCCATATGTCAGTTAATGATTCTCACTTAAAATGATGTCTGTTTGAAACAAAAGACATACACTTTGAGTGGTGTTGGCCACACCGTATCTCATATTGAGGCAGGGATGATTCATACACGTCACATATGACCCATGTATCGTTCTCCTAAAGTTTCAATGGAAACCTAATGCGTTTGGTCGGTTTTCTATATGTACATAAAATGTTGTCCATTTTAAATAAAATAGACACACGTAGATTAATCCCGACCACACCGCAACTCTGATTGAGCCCGGGTTGGCTCGTATAGGCCACATATGACCCATGAATCATTGTGATAAATTATCCACAGATTCCGAATGTGTTTGGCCAGTTTTTCGTATGCCAGTTGTTCTTTTCACTTATAATCCTTTCCATTTTAAACAAAAGAGACACAATTATAGTGGTGTCGGCCACACCACGCCTCTGATTGATGCAGGGTTGACTCGTACACGTCACATATGAACCATGGATCGTTTTTATAAAGTCTCGACACAATCCGAATGTTTTTGGTCAGTTTTCTGTATGTGAGTTGATGTTTTTCACTTAAAATGACGTCCTTTTGAAATAAAAGACAGACACTTTGAGTGGTGGCGGCCACACCGCGCCTCAGATTGAGGCGGGGTTGACTCTTACACGTCACATATGACCCATGTATCGTTCTACTAATGTTTCAATGGAAACCGAATGCGTTTGGTTGGTTTTCCGTATGTACTTAAAATGTTGTCCATTTTAAACAAAAGGGAGACACTTATAGTGATCCCGGCCACACCGTGCCTCAAATTGAGCCCAAGTTGACTCTTACACATCACATATGACCCATGGATTTTTGAACTAAAGCATTAACACAATCCGAATGTGTTTGGTCAGTTTTTCGTAGGTCAGTTATTCTTTTCACTTATAATCCTGCCCATTTTAAACAAAATAGAGACATTGGGAATGGTGTCGGCCACACCACACCTTGGATTGAGGCAGGGTTGACTCGTACACATCACATATGACCCATGGATCGTTTTCCTAACGCATTAACACATTTAGAATGCGTTTGGTCAGTTTTTTGTATGCCAGTTAATCTTTTCACTTATAATCTTGTCCATTTTAAACAAAAGAGAGACACTATTAATGGTGTCGGCCACACCATGCCACGGATTGATGTGGGGTTGAATCTTACACGTCACATATGACCCATGGATCATTGTGATAAATTATCAACAGAATTAGAATTTGTTTGGCCAGTTTTCTATATGTACTTAAAATGTTTTCCATTTTAAACAAAAGAGAGCCACTTAGAGTGATTCCGGCCACACTGTGCCTCAAATTAAGGCGAGGTTGACTCGTACACATTTCATATGACCCATGGATCGTTTTCCTAAAGAATAAACACATTTCAAATGCTTTTGGTCGGTTTTCTGTATGTCATTTGTTCTTTTCACCTATAATCCTGTCCAATTTAAACAAAATACATACACAAGGAGTGATCCTACCACACCGTGCCTCGGATTGAGGCAGGGTAAACTCGTACATGTCCCAAAGGACCAATCAATAATTTTCCTAAAGTATCAATATATTCCGAAAGCGTTGGCTCGGTTTTCCGTATCCTAGTTGATATTTTTCAATTAAAATGACATTCCTTTAAGATAAAAGACAGACACTTTGAGTGGTGTTGGCCACACCACATCTCATATTGAGGCGAAGTTGATTCGTACACGTCACATATGACCCATGGATTGTTCTCCTAATGTTTCAACAGAAACTGAATGCGTTTGGTCGGTTTTCTGTATGTACTTAAAATGGTGTCCATTTTAAACAAAAGAGAGGCACTTAGACTGATCTTAGCCACAACGTGACTCGGATTGAGCCAAGGATGGCTCGTACAGGTCACATATGACCCAGGGATCGTTCTCCTAAAGTTTCAATGGAAACCGAATGAGTTTGGTCGGTTTTCCGTATTTACTTAAAATGTTTTCAATTTTAAAGAAAAGAGAGACACTTAAAGTGATTCCGACCACACCGTGCCTCAGATTAAGGTGGGGTTGACTCATACATATCAGATATGACCCATGGATCGTTGTCTTAAAGCATCAATACATTTCAAATACGTTTGGTCGGTTTTGCGTATGTCAGTTTTTATTTTCACTTATAATCCTGTCTATTTTAAACAAAAGAGAGACAATGTGAATGGTTTCGGCAACACCACGCCTCGTATTGAGGCGATATTCACTCGTACACGTCACATATGACCCATGGATCGTTGTGCTAAAGTATCGACACAATACAAATGTGTTTGGTCGGTTTTCCGTATGCCAATTGATGTTTTTCAATTAAAATGACGTCCTTTTGAAACAAAAGGACGACACTTTGAGTGGTGTCGGCCACACCGTGTCTCAGATTAAGGCGGGGTTGATTCGTACACGTCACATATGTCCCATGAATTGTTCTCCTAAAGTTTCAACGGAAACTGAATGCATTTGGTCGGTTTTCCATATGTACTTAAAATGTTGTCCATTTTAAACAAAAGAGAGCCACTTAGAGTGCTTTTGGCCACACTGTGCCTCAGATTAAGGCGGGGTTAAATCGTACATGTCACGTATGACCCATGGATCATTGTGCTAAAGTATCAACACAATCTGAATGTGTTGGGTCAGTTTTCTGTATTTCAGTTGATGTTTTTCACTTAAAATGACGTCCTTTTGAAAAAAAGACAGACACATTGAGTGGTGGCGTCCACACCACACCTCATATTGAGGCGAGGTTGACTCTTACACGTCACATATGACCCATGGATCGTTGTGCTAAAGTATCAACACAATCTGAATGTGTGTGGTCAGTTTTCCGTATGCAGTTGATGTTTTTCAATTAAAATGACAACCTTTTGAAACAAAAGACAGAAACTTTGAGTGGTGCCGGCCACACCGCATCTCATATTGAAACGGGGTTGATTCGTACATGCCACATATGACCCATGAATCATTCTCCTAAAGTTTCAACGGAAACTGAATCCATTTGGTTGGTTTTCCGTATGTACTTAAAATGTTGTCCATTTTAAACAAAGGAGAGCCACTTAGAGTGATTACAGCCACAACGTGCCTCAGATTAAGGCAGGGTTTCCTCGCACACATCACATATGACCCATGGGTCGTTGTGCTAAAGTATCGACACAATCCGAATGCATTTGGTCAGTTTTCCATATGCCAGTTGATGTTTTTCACATAAATGACGTCCTTTTGAAATAAAAGACAGAAAATTTGAGTGGTGGCGACCACACCGAGCCTCAGATTGTGGCGGGGTTAACTCGTACACGTCACATATGACCCATGGATCGTTGTTCTAAAGTATCGACATAATCTGAATGCGTTTGGTCAGTTTCCCGTTTGCCAGTTGATGTTTTTCAATTAAAATGTCGTCCTTTTGAAACAAAAGACAGCCACTTTGAGTGGTGCTGGCCACACCACATCTCAGATTGAATTGGGTTTGATTCGTACATGTCACATATGACCCATGAATCATTCTACTAATGTTTCAATGGAAACCGAATGCGTTTGGTTGGTTTTCCATATGTACTTAAAATGTTATCCATTTTAAACAAAAGAGAGCCACTTAGAGTGATTTCGACCACACCGTGCCTCATATTTAGGTGGGGTTGACTCGTACCCATCACATATAACCCATGGATCGTTGTTCTAAAGTATCGATACAATCCGAATGCGTTTGGTTGGTTTTCTGTATGCCAGTTGATGTTTGTCACTTAAAATGATGTTTTTTGGAAACAAAAGATAGACACTTTGAGTGGTGGCGGCCACACCGTGCCTCGGATTGAGACAGGGTTGACTTTTACATGTCACATATGACCCATGTATCATTTTGCTAATGTATAAACACAATAAAAATGCGTTTGGTCAGTTTTCTGTATGCCAGTTGATGTTTTTCAATTAAAATGACGTCCTTTTGAAACAAAAGACAGACACTTTGAGTGGTTCCGGCCACACCGTGTCTCAGATTGAGGCGCGGTTTACTCATACACGTCACAAATGACCCATGAATCGTTCTCCTAAAGTTTCAACGGAAAACGAATGCGTTTGGTCGGTTTTCCATATGTACTTAAAATGTTGTCCATTTTAGACAAAAGAGAGCCACTTAGAGTGATTCCGGCCACACCGTTCCTTAGATTAAGGTGGGGTTGACTCGTACATGTCACATATGACCCATGGATCTTTTTTCTAAAGTATCTACACAATCCGAATGCGTTTGGTCGGTTTTCCGTATGCAAGTTGATGTTCTTTACTTAAAATGACGTCCTTTTGAAACAAAAGACAGACACTTTGAGTGGTTTCGGCCACAACGCCTCTCAGATTGAGGTGGGGTTGACTCATACACGTCACATATGACGCATGAATCGTTCTCTTAAAGTTTCAACATAAGCCGAATGCATTTGTTCAGTTTTCCGTATGCCAGTTGATGTTTTTCAATTTAAATGGCGTCCTTTTGAAATAGAAGACATACACTTTGAGTGGTGCCGGCCACACCGCATCTCATATTGAGGCGGGGTTGAGTATTACATGTCACATATGACCCATGGATCGTTCTCCTAAAGTTTCAACAGAAACCGAATGCGTTTGGTCGATTTTCCATATGTGCTCAAACTGTTGTCCATTTTATGAGAATCCCCATGTGTCTATTAGTGGAATGGTATTTACATAAAATCTTGTGGACATTCATATAAAATATTTTTATATCATTATTAGTATGGATTAGATTTTATTTTATCATGCTATGAAACATTTCGGAGCTAACAATTTCCTGCCCAATGAATACATCTCTTTTATAACATACCAAGAATATATGATATTGATTAGATGTGTAAATGTGATTTACATTGATTATCATGATTAAAATAAATAAAATATATATTATAGATTTTCTAGTATTAAATGAAATCAAGGAGGGTGGGGGGGCAATCCAATGGGGCTGTGTGGGGGGCTATCCAGTGGGTGTCCGGGGTCCAAGGAGGAGGGGGGGGGGGCTGTCCGGGGGGTGTTCGGGGGGCTGTCCGTGGGCGGACGGGGAGTGTTTGGGGGGTTTTCCAGGATCCAAGGAAGAGGGTGGGGGGATGTACGGGGGGATGTACGGGGTCCAGGGAGGAGGGTGAGGGGGGGGGGAGGGGGGGGGGGGGGGCGCTGTCCGAGGGGCTATTCGGGGGGCTGTCCGGGGTCTGTCTAGGGGGTGTTCGGGGGGTTGTCTGGGGTCCAAGGAAGAGGGCGGGGGGGGGGGGGGCTATCCGGGGGGCTGTTCGGGCTCCAGGGAGGAGGGGGGGCTGTCCGAGGGGCTGTTCGTGGGGCTGTCAGGGGGGTGTTCGGGGGGTTGTCTGGGGTCCAAGGAAGAGGGTGGGGGCTGTCTGGGGGGCTGTCTGGGGGGCTTTCTGGGATCCAGGGAGGAGGGTTGGGGGGGTGTCCGGCGGGCTGTTCGGGGGGCTATCCGGGGGCTGTCCAGGGGGGTGTCCGGGGTCCAAGGAGGATGGTGGGGGGTTGTCCAGGGTCCAGGAAGGATGGGGGTTCCCAAACACACAACCACTAAAAGAGAACAACATCCATAAAAACAGATAATATATAAAAATAACTCAACTCCAACACTATACTACGAGTCTAGATAAAACCAACAACTAGAATATATTAAATATCAAATCTGAGTAATATTAGTCAAAAATGAAATGGATCGATTTTTCCCACATCACCATCACCATCATCACCATCGTCATCACCCTCTTCCTCGTCCTCATCATCGTCCCCGCCCTCCTCCTTGCCCTCACCTTCCTCCTTGACCTCGTCACCCACCTCGCTCTCCTCTTCTCCCTCCGCTTCCACATCAGACTCCTCGCCATCAACATCGTCAAGCTGTATATCGTCCTGACCACCACTAACACTGTCACCTGGTGCACCATATATAGAACGTATTGATGACATATATTCATCAAAAGATGGGCTGGCCTCTGCTGGAAGTGTTGGATGTAGAACTTCAATAAATTTCATAAACACACTATTTGCCCTAGAGGACTGTTCTTCCATCTCTATGGCCCTTTTCTCAGCCTGTTCTTCATGTGAACTAACTTTCTGCAGCTTGGTGGCACTATAGCTCATACCTGAGGAGGAACAATAGCTCTTCGAGGCTATCCTAGGTCGGCAGCGTACTCTGCCAGAATGCTCCTCTCCCAACACCTGATGTAAGTGATCTGTTGGCTCAAAATTGTCTGGTTCTTGGGCATCGAGGGCCTCTAAAGAATCATGTTACAAATATAAATATATCATTAAGTTACAAAATAGATATTAAAATATAAATTCAACATATTAAAACTTACAGTCTGCTGCTGAGTCACTTCGTTGACGACACTTCCATCCTTTTTCTGTCTACTCGAGCAAAATATTTTTTCTTGAGGCACACATCTTTCAATATTTTGTATTTTCCTCTACAATGACATTGAAAACTAGAGTTATATGAAAAAATTAGAAAACTATTAAATAATTGAGGAAACAAAAGAAAGAGTAAGTCGTAAAGAAAACTTATAAACAATTGTCATATCTGCTTCCTCTCATGATCAGGCATCGTAGTGCGTCCTAGTGTGTGGAGGTATTTTTTTGCATCAATGTTGTTTTTATTTTTTCCAGATGATTCCTAAATAAAATTCGAAAATTCAATAGATAGTATTAATGAAAAACATGAAATTTATTATTTAAATACCTCAAATGTTATTAGTACCTTAAACTGGGTACTCATCCAATGAGTAATCATCTGACAATACTGATCTATAGGACAATAATCCACCACTGGTACCGCCTCTAACTCAGGGACAACTCTATCAACCCAGACAATAAACAAATCATGCTTGTAGGCTCTCCAAATCTCGCCTAAATCCTTTACACGTTCCAGTCGTGCACCCTCACCATCGGGAAAATTAAATCGAAGCTGACATAAAAATATTAATTCATATAAATACAAAAATAATTCATGGCATTAAATAGAACATATTTTTTACCCATATCTCCTGCCCAAGTTCTATCCTTGACCTCATGTGGAAAATGTCTCCATGATAGCGGGCTGACGGGAATGATGTCGGAGTATTCGGCAAGCGTCGCCAAACAATTCTGACATTACTGCCCTGTTTTCTCAACCATTTGGTTGTCTTCATTATAATCCACCATAACCTGTGTGCGGCGGTTCCACACCAAACACATGCGTGTACGACCCCGCCCATGCCTCTTGTCAGTAGATGTATCTTTCATGAAAGAAAAACAAATATTTTATCAAAAAAATTTATAATGAAAATAAATATTGCTATAAAAATTTGTTTGGGTTTTATAAATATACCTGTGTCGGTCTGATCGCTGAGCCCCGCTGGATCCACAGAAACTGATGTAACACGATGTGGTGGAATAGCAGTCGAAGACGATTGAATATAAAAGCTCGAAGAGATAGAAGTAGAAGGAAAAGAATATGGGATAGCTGTCTGACCGGATGCTGACTGGGGAGTGGGAATCATCATGGGATGTGAAAATGATGGGCCAGAAGATGCATAAGGTAGCAAAAACATGGGAGGCCTAAATATCCCGTGTGTCCCTAAAGACACACCAGGATCAAAATGTGGTAAGGATGACATGTCAGTGGGAGGGGCAGGGTCTAGTCAGGTACGCGTAGCTGCTTGTCCACCTCTGGTACGAACCCTCCTCATACCACCGGCCTGAGTACTAGGACCAGTACTAGGATCCTTGTCGAATAACTGTCGACGTATAGGTGGATCCACAAAAATGTTTTACAAAAAAATTAATCACAAGACATTATATATTCTTTAAATATATCAATTTTAAATAAAGTACTCACTACATTCACTAATGATGGAATTACCAACTCCGTCATTCGACGATTATTCGCCATCATTTTTTCCCTTAATCTCTCTTCAATTGGAATCATTTCTTGCTTTTGAAAACAAATATGTAATTAATTTGAAAAAGGAAACTAATGCGTAATCCAAAAAACTAAATATATGAGGGAATAGAGGGATTCATTGGTAATTTAGCTATCAATTGTTTTAGAATATCTTGAATTGATTTAATAAATCATACAAGTTGTAATGTTCACCAAGTTAGAAATATTGTTTGACTCTGTTTGAATATAGTTCAATTCCAAATTATAAAATTCAATTCAAATAAAACTACAACCAATAAACATTGAAAATTCACATAACGATCAATTTAGATATCAATTGTTTTAGAAGAGATTGAATGGATTTAATAAATCATACAAGTTGTAATTTTCACCAAGTTAGAAATATTGTTTGACTATGTTTGAATACAGTTCAATTCCAAATTAGAAAATGAAATTCAAATAAAAATGTAACCAATAAACATTGAAAATTCACATAACGGTCAATTCAGCTATCAATTGTTTTAGAATAGCTTGAATGGATTTAATAAACCATGTAAGTTGTAATGTTCACCAAGTTATGAATATTGTTTGACTATGTTTGAATAAAGTTCAATTTCAAATTATCAAATGAAATTCAAATAAAACTACAACCAATAAACATTGAAAATTCACATAATTGTCATGTCAGCTAAAAGATGTATGTGATCAATGCTAAATCAATTTTAATATTACCAACCTTAAAAACGAAACTCGAGGTAAAAAAAAAGAATTGAGAACATGGATGAATGATTCTATATATATTTCAACCACAACTTCAGGTTCACAATCAACTCTGACAATTGAGCTATTGGAGTCATCAAAAGAAATAAATGGATTGGTTTCCAATGGCACTAGGGACAATGTCAATTCCATCATCACCATTATAAAAAGTATTTCTTGGAATTACTTCAACTATGACACCAAATTCAGGTCGAAGTTGGTATTTGACATAAAAAACTTGTTTAGCCATTGATTCCAACACATATGGTTCTTCGGTAGCAAGAGTGTGAGTCATATTAATTACTCGAAATCCACAATCATAAATAAATGTTCCATGTCTCATCATCAAATCAAACCAATGGAATTTCATCATTGTGACTCATCCATGAGAGTAATAATCCAATATTATTATTTTCTCAAAAACTCAATAATAACCCACATTTTCAAATCACGGTCTACTATCTGATTAAATGGCATAAAAATCTGTTGTGGCAGTAACCATAACACCATCATGTTGTGTTCTCATGTTATTTTCTCGTTCAGTGACAATAAATTTGTACCCATTGATAATAATTGATTTACAGTCACAAACCACGGTATAATGACCAAAAGCCAAAGTTATTATTTCCTCAGAGACAGAGTCAGCAGATAAACTCAATACCTGCAATATAAATGACTATTAAACTTAATTAAATATTGATATAATTATTTTAAACATTAATTTTTTACCTTAAATTTTAACCAAGAAGAAAACTTTTTTCTATGAAAAGTCTCTCTCCTTCTCAAAGATAAAGAACGATGATTCCTATTTATCATTGTTTTATGTTCCTGTAGATAAAAAATATGAATAGTTTAACAGATATGTATGTAAGATATATATAATCAATTTAGTTACCTGATATAGTCATCAATAAAGTCATAGTTGAACAAAACTGTGCGATGTGCCATCTCCTGCTCTTCATGGATTAATGTCTTCAATGTATATGATCTAGGAATTCCTCCTATTTGAGGAAGTGATGCAAAACTGAGTTCAAATTTGCTCATACTATTCTTCTTCATTTATCATTGGTCTATTAAATCTTGTAGTAAGATCAGACAAATACATCGAGTAGAAATCCATACATTCTTGAGCCAAGTAACCATTCACGATAGAACCTTCGAGATGATTTCTGTTTCGGACATAATACTTTAATGTGAACATATTTGTTTCAATTGGGTACATCCAACGGAAAAGAAATAGGTCATCCGAGAAGTATTTCAGTGGGAATATGGAATGTTAGAAGCAGGCATGTATGTGAAAAATGTTGGAGGAAATATTTTCTCCAACTCACATAAAATTAATGGGGCATCTGTCAACATTTTTTACAAGAAAGACTTGGAAAACTTCTTAGCATAAAAATCTCTAAACAAATGGCACAACCAAATAACAGCCACCCTTACATTATTGGACAAAATGATGAAGGATTTATATTGGAAGCAACTCATGAAGTAGAACGTGATAATCATGAGTCTTCAATGATTTTAGCTTTCAACTCTCTTCTGTTGAACCGTTGCTTGAGTAGCCATCAGGAACTCTAATAGTCTCTAAAACTTCGAGAAATTGTTTTTTTTTCATAGGTGTCCTCACATAAGAAGCACATGGAAGTTGCCATTTATTTTCACTGATACGCACAGGATGTAATTCTGGTATGATTCCCCAATCCACCAAGTCACACTGAAATCGTAAATCATCTTTTGTCATCCCCTTGACATTTAGAATAGACTGAAAGCAACATTTCACATATATTCTTTTCAATATGCATTACGTCTAAGAAATGACTTAACAAATTGGTTAACCAATAAGGTAAATCAAAAAAGATACTCCTCTTCCTCCAATTGTAACAGGTTTCAATGGAAACATTCTTTCTCTTTATAGATTTCATTTGAACCTTCCCGAACGAAAAACTGAAATCGTTCAATTAATTAAGCACCTCAGTTCCAGACGTATGATGAGGTGGATTATCGGTATCTATGGTATTATCAAATCTTCGACAATTCATTCTATATGGAC
>OY728135.1:1134593889-1134617156 GCA_963277665.1 Viscum album | reverse complement strand
TCAGGATGTTGAGCATCAAATCTCTGCCATGCAAATCCATCTGCAGGATGAACCAACTCATCATTAGTCTTCATTCTCTCGGTATCATACCATCTAATTTTTATTGATATCTCATCAGACATAAAAAGATTTTGGAGTCTGGGGATCAATGGAAAGTGCCACATTACTTTTTGGGGAATGCGGGATGGTGTTCCATCAGATTTTGACTTCCAGCGGGATGTGCCACATTTTATACAATCATTTCGTTCAGCAGTTTCCTCCTAGAATAAACTCCAATCTTTCAGGTAAGCATGAATTTTGTTTCTTGAAAATCCAAGTTCCCTAACTAACTTACATGCCATATAGTGGTTTTAGGGAATATCTGCATCATTTGGAAGTAAATCCTTCAAGAGGGTAAGAATGTAATCGACTGTTGTATTAGAAATCCCATACATAGTTTTCCCATGAAACAATTGGATTAAAAATTCCAGCTTTTTCATTTTATCGCATTGTCGATATACTGGAGTCATGGCAGCATCATTCAATTTTTTCACCCTATCAATATCATCATTTTTCACTAGATGAATCAGTTATCCTCATATTGAAGTCTTCTTGAGTCGAAATCCTTTCTTTTTGATGATGACGAATAAACAGAAACCGATCATCTAACAAATTCTCCATTCCAGTCCTTTCTTTTCGATCATCACCAATTTGAGATTTTATTTTCTCCCCATTGTGATACCACACAAAGTAGTTTGCTTGAAAACCGATTTTGGTTATGTGGTAGATGACTTCTTCACGGATCAACCAAGGTCGACCAACACAATTGGAACATGGGCAGTGTATGCGACCACGATCTAAAGCATTGTGAAATGAAAAATCTATAAAGCTCTTCAAATTGTTTTGAAAATCTCTTGAGATCCGATCGGTTTCATACATCCAACTTCTATCCATTCTGTAAAAAGAATTTATATAAGTCATTTTGTCATAAACAATTCAATAGGATTGAAATTTAATAGAAAATAACTGTTGAATTCCATTTTAAATAATAAAATCCCATTGATCATTTTTAACAAATATTTGGAGTATTCTCAAGGCTCCCCCATTTAGAAAAGTCACATTAAATGCCCAATTTCCACACCAAACCATTGAAAAAAATTAACATGAGACAATCATCGACCACAAATAACGTAACTGGAAATTAAAAAAACAAAAACCAAATGTCATATAGAATTTAATGTTATGTTAGGGGAAATGAGATTAAATAGAGACAACAACATCATAAATGGTTCCAACATCATATCTTTTGATTAAAACTACCCATAATAAGAATGGGAATTCCTCACACACCTAATACCTAATAAAACAAACCAAATATCTAATAGAAACATTGAATTTAGGGTTTCCACCCCTCTTAGACAGCCCTACCCACACCCACTTAGACAACCCAGCACCCCCCACACCACGTGGACAGCCCTACCCCCACCCCACATGGAAAACCCAGCCCCCCCCCCCACCATACCTAGACACCCCTACCCCCCAACAACCCCCTTGGAATACCCAGACACCCCCCACCCCACCTGGACAGCCCTACCGTCACCCCACTTGGACAACCCATCCCCCCACCCAACCTAGACAGCCCCTCCCCCACCCCACCTGCACACCCTCCCCACCCCACTTGAACAACCCTGCCTGGAAACCCTCCCCCACCCAACCTGCACACCCTCCCCCCACCCCAAACAGCCCTACCCCCACCCCTTTTGGACAACCCAACCCCCTCCCCCACCCTACCTAGATAGCCCCCTCCCCCACCCTACCTAGACAACCCCTCCCCCACCACAAACAGCCCCACCCCCACCCCATTTGGACAACCCAGTCCCCTCCCCCACCCTACCTAGATAGCTCCCTCCCCCACCCTACCTAGAAAGCCCCTCCCCCACCCCAAATAGCCCTACCCCCCAGCCCATTTGGACAACCCAACCCCCTCCCACACCCTACCTAGAGAGCCCCTCCCCCAGCCTACCTAGATAGCCCCTCCACCACACCAAAAATCCCTACCCCCCACCCCATTTGGACAACCCAGCCCCCTCCCCACCCTACCTAGACAACCCCTCCCCCACCCCACTTGGATATACCTTGACATCTTCCCCCACCCCATCTGCACACCCTCCCCCACCTCAAATTGAAACATAAATTCATCCAAATCAAAATCCAGTTTTCAACTAAAATAAATTCCACCAAAAGTACCATGTCACTCCACTAAAAAACCCCTTTACCATGTTTGAAGTGTAGAACAAAAAACATAAAACAAATCCAAGGGTTCTGTAGATAGAAACCCTAATTTAGCCTAAATCAAAACATCAAACACCAAAAAAATAGAGAAATAACGCTAAAACTTAGGTAACACTTAATAATTTGAAGTGTAAAATAATATTTTGTTTTATTGAAGATGGATCTTGGGTGGAAAGAGTGTCACTGCCGAGAAGAATTCAAGAGCTCTGTCTACAATCGGTCTACAATCGGGCTGGGTGGGGGTTCAGCTGGTTTTTATTTAGGGGAAATCATTCCCAATGGTTTCATTAAACCATTGGGAAAACTGATTTTTCCCCATCTTTCCCAACGGTCTGATGAAACAATTGGGAAAACTAATTTTCTTCCTATCTTTCCCAACAGTTTCATCAAACCGTTGGGAAAAATCAATGTTTATAGATCAATACCAACGGTTAATGCAAACCGTTGGTAGAGATCACCTATACCAATGGTTCAAAAGAACCGTTGGTATACAAATGTTGGGAAAAACATGACTTCTAGTAGTGCTTCTTAGTTTAGCCCTTAGTAAATCTGTTTTAACCTTAACCATGTAAATTAATTTTATTTGTTTTTACTATCCAATTTCTCAAAAATTGAGATAATATTTTTATATAATATTAATTGTTATGTTTAAAAATATAAAATACATTTTTCCAAATTAAAACCAAATAATTCGATTATTATAAATTAAAATTAATCCTACAAACATGATGAAAAAATGGTTTTCCAAAGAAAATATTTCACATGTATAAGAAGGTTTTATATGAAAATTGTATATATAATTAATTATAATGACCTATATTAAAATAATTGTAAAATAATTGAGCTAATTTAACTTTTAATAAAAATTTTAAAACATGATTTAACTTTTAAATTATTTAAATGAAAATGATGTTTTCAAAAAAAATGAGCATTTTCACTATTTACTAAAAAATTAATCATTCCATAAAATTCTAAAAAATTCAATCCATGATAATTTGGAAATTAATAATTAAAAAATTAAGTTCCATTTTTAAAATTAGTCAATATTTATACAGAAAAATGTTTATAAAAATGCGATGAGACCACATTTTAGAAAAAAAAACAGTTTCTCAAAAAAACATTCCATTTTCCTTCAACTAATTTTTATTTTTATTTAAATTAAATTTATAACCAATGAATTTATTTATACATTCATAGAAAATTTACTTATCATAATTTATTCATTCCTATTCAAACCCAAAAATTTAACAACTCGGTTATAAAGATTTACTATATAACAGTTATCTTAGACTTGAGGTTGGGTTTATCAAAGATATCAAATTGATTGAATTTATTTTAATGAAAATATATCATAAAGTCATGTGGAGTTACATTATTCCCTAATTAAAATATTTTCCTCCTAATAATTTCTTTAATGATACCTCATGAACATATTTTGGAATTTCTTCATTATAACCTTTTCATATTCCCACATCACCTCTTCTATATTATGATTCCTCAAAAGTAAATTTACCAGCCGAGTCATATATTTACTCATATATTTATCTATAATGTCCAAAATCAAGATAGTATATTCACAATGAAATAGATTAGGTTAAAATTTAATTTCTTCATAGGTGCTCACATGTATTGGTTCTGGCGTATACTTCCTTAACAATGGTATATGGAACACATAATTCACTTTAGAGATACCTGGTGGGATTTATTAATGGTAATTAACAAATCTATTTTTTTTTTGGATTTCAAAAGGTCTAACGTACCTGGGTATTATTTTCCATTTTTACTGAACCTTATAACACACTTCAATGGAGATACTATCAACAAAACATGATCTCCCACATTAAATTCCAAATATTTCCTCTGGCTATTAGCATAGCTCTTTTTCCTACTTTGAGTTTCTTTACTATGTATTTGAATAGTATTTAATTTTTTTGTTTTCCAATTCACAATTTATGGACCTAAAATCTTCCATTCACCGAATTCATCCCATAAAGTTTGAGTAAGTTATATTTTTCCATATAATATTGCATACATTGCAATTTGAATACTTTAATGGAAGTTATTGTTAAGGTTAACTTTATAAAAGGTAAAGAATGATACCACATACTTATAAATTCATGATACCAAGACCTCGACATTGCTTCTAATGTTTCAATAGTTCTCTTAGACTGTCTATCAGTTCGAGGGTGATAATAACTCCTCAAATGAGGCTCGGTATAAAGATCCTTTTGATGAGTCTTTAATAATTTTGATATAAATTTTATATTATGATAAAGAAAAAATGATAGAGGCATTCCATTAAGTATTAAAATATCATGAATATAGATATGTTCATTTCAATGAAGTGGTAAATCTTCTCTTATAGTGAGGAAATGTGCAGATTTTGTAAGGCAATCAACAATAACCCATATTTCACCGTTCTTTATAATATTTTTTGATAATATAGTGAAAATTACATATTAATGTCATATAATTTCCATGTATGTATTGGAATAGGATTCAAGAATCTTCTAGGAAGCTGTCACCTCTTGAAAAACTAAACATATTGACACATAATAAAAACATTTCCACTTTATATTATCCCAGTATAAGTGTTCCTTAAAATTTATATGCATCTTGGTGCTACCATAGAGTATAAAGAAATCCAATCTATGAGAATAATCTAATAATAAATCCTTCACCTTAGGTATATATGGAACATATGGTCTCTTCCAAAATGTCAAGACACAATCTTCAAAATAATGTCATCAAATTTTCCATCATTCAAGGATTTAATTTTTTTTCAAATATTCTCATCATTAGGTTGATAATATTTTATCTTTTCAAAATATTACGGTTTGAAAATGATTTTAAAAAGTAGTTATGTCTCTTCTTCCATGTTTATTCTCATATATAAATTTATTATATCCATGAACATCTGATCTATATCTGTCCTCATTTTTTACAAGACTCCATGTCTATTCTGAAATAATGAATATGCTACCTTATTTTCCTTCGTTGGGTGGATGTGTATTGAGAAATCATAGTCCATGAGTAGCTCAATCCATTACATTTTCCACATATTAAAATCTTTCTATGAAAAGATGTAATAAAAACACTTATAATCCGTATATATCTTATACTTTTCATTGTAGAGATAATTTCTCTATATATTCAATGAAATGATTATGGATAAATACTCCATATCAAGGGTCAGATATTTTTTTCAGGAATCTTAACAACCCTGATGCACATGAAATAAAATTATCATTATATATAAAGACATGGCCAATCCACTTATTTGATGCATCACTATATATCACTAACCCATAATTTCTTGATGGTAGAGTCAAAATAGGAACAATACCTATTCTTATTTTGAATTCATAAAAAAATTATTCACATCCCATTATCCATAAAACATAACCCCTTTTTATGTAATCATTGTTAATGTGTAATCCAATTATAAAAATATTCAACATATCACTGATAGTAACCTACCAAACCAATAAAAATACAAACCTTAGTTATGTTTATTGATATAGGACATTCTTGGACTTCCTTTATCTTCAAAATATAAACTGATATTATATCATTAAATAAATTATAACCGTGAAAAGAAACATTATGATTCCAGAATTCACACTTTATAAATTTCCCATATAAATCTTTTCTTATAAGAGTCCCAAAAATTATCCTCAAATTATTATCATGGTCCTCGTATCTCTTAGATTACTCTAAGTTATCATCGATAAATACCACAAAAAGTATCAGTATATTTATTGAATACTCAATTCAATATATCTAGGATTAATGAGGTTGAATTATTTAATCCAAATGGAATTATTTTTAACTCAAAATGTCCATGCCACATAAAAAATGATGTCTTTAGAATAAGATCCTTATTTAATCACAGTTTATGATACCCAGAATGAAGGATAATCATTTAAAAATATTGATATCTATGAGTTTGATAGAATAATCCAACAATTAAAGGAAGTTTAAACCTTTTCATTATCATAATATAATTTATTTTATTATAATCAATGTATAGCCTCATAGATCTATCTTTATTTTTAACAAAAAGAACATGGGATTCCCATGGTGAAACACAAGTGAAAATAAATACCTTATCACAAAACTTCTCTAGTTGTTTCTTAAACACCACTAATTATAAAGTGTCCACTAAATAGAAATTATTTGATATTGTAATAACATTATAGATAGTATCAAATTTAAAACTCAACATCACAATCAAGTGGATATCCAAGTAATTCCTCATGAAATACATCAATGTACTCCTATAAAATATGAATATCCTCAATTTGAAAATTTCATTTTGCATCCCTATAATGTCTCTTCACTTATTCCTCAAGAATCTCATTTATATGATCTACTGAGGTAGATCAAGACATTAATTATATAATGTGTTCTCTCCTATAAAGATAAAAATTACATATCTTCTTCATGAATCATAACATCCTTTTCTATGTAATATTTTTTTGTATCATATTTTTATAGCCAGTACATACCAAGGATTATATCAAAATCAACCATACATATAATAACAAATAAAGTAAATACGACACATTTATGTGTCATAATGGGAACTGAATTACACATAATTAGTGCATTGAAAGTTTCAATATGAGACTTGAATGATAAGTCCATTTTTAAGGTGATAGGAAAGTGTCTAATTTTCTTGGAAAACATGGTAGATACAAAATAGTGTAAAGATTAACGATAAAATAAAGAATTATCTAAATTTTCTGATATGATTAATCTAACTAACACGATACCATTAGTGACTTCAACCTAAACTATTGTGATCACATAAACATGGTCATTATCCCTTTTCATTTTATGGGGAAAATTACATTTACATCAGGACAATGATTGCCATAGTGTCTCATATCATTATAGTTGAAGCATTACACATTGGTAGATTCTTTCATTCCACTGAAATCATGATCATAGTGGAATGTATCTCAAAACATTTATCATACTTTAAATCCCACCAATCATGTTCTTTGGTGTACCATTCCACATTTATTACAAGATGGAAACTCAACCCTTCCATTATTATATTTTTCCATATTTCCATTTTCAGCAACCTCAACAACTTTCATCTTATCATGGTTTCCTTCAAATCAATATGACTTGGATATTTATTTTTATTTCTTGATAACACATGATATTATATCCACAGATGGTGTGAAATTTTGGGAGACTAGTGACCTTTAAGGGATTGGATTAATCCCATCAAAGATAAGTACAATATTACTCTTTGTATTACATACTTAGTCCACAACATGCCTTGATAACCTTGTAATGATGGATTCATATATAATAATAATTTCATCTTCATTTTGTCTTTTAATCCTGAATTTTCTCTCTATATATACTCATTTCTCACTGTGAAAATATTTTTCTGAAAATAGTACCTTAAAATCCTTCCATTATATGCTTTCTATTTCCTCCTTATCTTTAGAGTTTTTAATAAATATCCATCATTGGTACAAATATGTTGATATCCAAAAAAATTTCATAACAAACTTCTCCCCATCATTACACCCTTGAGTGATAAATATCTTCTCTAAGGAATATATTGATTTATCTGGTAAAAATGGATTTGTACCTAATTAAATGATGAAGTTTTTTTATGCATAAAGTATCCCAACAATGTTATACAATATCATGGATCAGTTTTATGCTCCATGTGTGCCTGTTTATTAGTCATAACACTATTTATATTCACAAATATAGTTATAATTTGATCAAATCCACCTATAACTACAGTCTAAACTTCAATTTATTACCTAGGATAGAAATACATATATGGATTATATGCATTAATATAGTTCCCGTTACTTCTATTAGGTTTCAGCTGTAAACAATAAAATACTCAAGATTATGTCAAAACATAAAAAACGATATAAAAAAATTGTGAAACACTTAACATAAATTAAAAAAAATTATTCATTTCTAATCACATAAGCATACACTACAGGAAATCATTTTTTCCCAACAGTTTTATACCAACGGTTCTTTTGAACCATTGGTATAGGTGATCTTTACCAACGGTTTGCAATAACCGTTGGTATTGATCTATAAACATTGATTTTTTCCAACGGTTTGATGAAACCATTGGGAATGATAGGAAGCAAATTAGTTTTCCCAACAGTTTCATCAAACCATTGGGAAAGATGGGGAAAAATCAGTTTTCCAAATGGTTTAATGAAACTGTTGGGAAAACTATATCTTTCCCAATGGTTTTTACAAACCTTTGGGAAATATTTCCCCCAAATACAGACCAGCTGAACCCCCACCCATCCTGATTGCAGTCCGATTATAGTCCGAGCTACTGAATTCTTCTCGGCAGCGACACTCCTTCCACCCAAGATCCATATTCAATCAAAAAAATCTTATTTCACACTTTAAATTATTAAGTGTTACCTTATTTTTAGCGTTATTTCTCTATTTTTTTGGTGTTTGATGTTTTTATTTATGCTAAATTCGGGTTGTTGACTACGGAACCCTTGGATTTGTTTTATCTTTTTTATACACTTCAAACATGGTAAAGGGTTTGTTTAGTGGGTTGATATGGTACTTTTGGTGGAATTTATTTTAGTTGAAAATTGGATTTTGATTTGGATGAATTTATGTTTCAATTTGAGGTGGGGGAGGGTGTGAAAATGGGGTGGGGGAGGATGTAGAGGGCTATCCAAGTGGGGTGGGGGTGGGGCTATCTAGGTAGGGTGGGGAGGGGGATGGGTTATCCAAATGGTGTGGGGGTAGGGCTGTTTGTGGTGGGGGAGGGGTTGTCTAGGTAGGGTGGGGGGAGGGTCTGTCTAGGTAGGGTGGGGTAGGGGGACGAGTTGTCCAAATGGGGTGGGGGTAGGACTGTTTGGGGTGGGGGAGGGGGCTGTCTATGTAAGGTGGGGAAGGGGGTTGGGTTGTCCAAATGGGGTGGGGGTAGGGCTGTTTGTGGTGAGGGAGGGGATTTCTAGGTAGGGTTGGAGAGGGGGCTGTCTAGGTAGAGATGGGGAGGGGGCTGGGTTGTCCAAATGGGGTGGGGTAAGGCTGTTTGGGGTGGGGGAGGGTGTCCAGGTTGGGTGGGGGAGGGTGTTCAGGCCGGGTTGTCCAAGTGGGGTGGGGAGGGTGTGCAGGTGGGGTGGGAGAGTAGCTGTCTGGGTAGGGTGGGGGGGATGGGTTGTCCAAGTGGGGTGATGGTAGGGCAGTCCAGGTGGGGTGGGGGTGGGGGTGTCTAAGTTTTCCAAGTGGGTTGTGGGGGTAGGGGTGTCCAGGTATGGTGGGGGGGAGGGGGGGTTCCAAGTGGGGTGGGGGTAGGGCTATCCATGTGTGGTGGGGGTGGGTGCTAGGTTGTCCAAGTGGGGTGGGGGTAGGGCTGTCCAAGTGGGGTGGGTGGGGTGGGGGTAGGGCTATCCAAGTGGGGTGGAAACCCTAAATTCAATGTTTTAATTGGATATTTGGTTTGTTTTATCAGGGATTAGGTGTATGAGGCATTCCCATTCCTTTTATGGGTGGTTTTATTCAAAAGTTATGATGTTAGAACCATTTATGATGTTGTTGTCTCTATTTAATCTCATTTCCCCTAACTTAACATTATTTTCTATATGACATTTGGTTTCTGTTTTTTTTTATTTCCAGTTAAGTTATTTGTGGTTGATGATTGTCTCATGTTAATTGTTTTCAATGGTTTGGTTTGGAAATTGGACATTTAATGTGACTTTTCCAAATGGGGGTGCCTTGATAATACTCCAAATATTTGTTAAAAATGATCAATGGGATTTTATTATTTAAAATGGATTTCGAAAGATATTTTCTATTAAAGTTAAATCCTATTGAATTGTTTATGACAAAATGAATTATATAAATTCGTTTTATAGAATGGAAAGAAGTTGGATGTATGAAACCGATCAGATCTAAATCGATTTTGAAAACAATTTAGAGATATTTATAGATTTTTCATTTCACAATGCTTCAGATAGTGGTCGCATACACTTACCATGTTCCAATTGTGTTGGTAGACCTTGGTTGAGCTGTGAAGAAGTCATCTACCACATAAACAAAATTTTTTTTCAAGAAAACTACATTGTGTGGTATCACAATAGGGAGAAAATGAAATCACAAATTGGTGATGATAGAAATGAAAGGACTGGAATAGAGAATTTGTTAGATGATCGGTTTCCGTTTATTCTTCATAATGAAAAAGAAAGGATTTCGACTCAAGAAGACTTCGATATGAGGACAGCTGATGCATCTAGTGAAAATGATGATATTGATAGGGTGAAAAAATTGAATGATGCTGCCATGACTCCAGTATATCGACAATGCAACAAAATGAAAAAGATGGAATTTTTAATCCAATTGTTTCATGGGAAAACTATGTATGGTATTTCTAATATAGCAATCGATTATATTTTTACCCTCTTGAAGGATTTACTTCCAGATGATGCAGATATTCCCTCAAACCACTATATGGCATGGAAGTTAGTTGAGGAACTTGGATTTTCAAGAAACAAAATTCATGCATGCCCGAAAGATTGCAGTATATTCTGGGAGGAAACTGCTGAACGAAATGATTGTATAAAATGAGGCACATCCAGCTGGAAGTCAAAATCTGATGGAACACCATCCCTCGTTCCACATAAAGTAATGTGGCACTTTCCATTGATCTACAGACTCCAGAATATTTTTTTGTCTGATGAAATATCAATAAAAATGAGATGGAATGATACCGAGAGAAAGAAGATTAATGATGACTTGGTTCATCCTTCAGATGGATTTGCATGTCAGAGACTTGATGCTCAACATCCTGATTTTGCAGCTGATGTGCGTAATGTGAGGATGGGTCTTTCATGCGATGGTTTTAATCCGTTTGGGAAGATTCTTACTTCGGATAGCACATGGCCAGTTTTTATACACATTTATAATCTTCCCCCATGGTTGTGTTTGAAATAACCTTTCACTTTCATGAGTATACTCATATCTGGTCCTTCTGGTCCCAACATTGATATTGATGTATACATGAAACCATTAATAAAAGAGTTGAAACTTCTTTGGGATGTGGGTGTGTGCACATACGATGCATGTTCTAAAGACATATTTCAGATGCATGTTGCGCTTATGTGGATGATCAATGATTTTCTGGCTTATGCAATGATGTCTGGATGAAGCACAAAGGGAAAATTGTCATGTCCAGTTTGAATAAAGAATACACAATCCAGAAGACTGAACCATCGATGTAGTTTCAGTTTTATGGGACATCGACAATTCTTGCCAAAGGATCATCCATATAAAATGATTTGTCGAAGATTTTATAATACCATAGAGAGCGATGATCCACCTCAGTGTATGTCTGGAACTGACATGATTAATGAATTGAAAGATTTCAGTTTTTCATTCGGGAAGGGTCAGATGAAATCTGGAAAGAGAAATAATGTTTCCAATGAAACTTGTTACAATTGGAGGAAGAGGAGTATCTTTTTTGATTTTCCTTATTGAGCAACCAATTTGTTACGTCATTGCTTTTATGTAATTCATATTGAAAAGAATATATGAAAAATATTGCTTTCAGTTCTTCTAAATGTCAAGGGGAAGAAAAAAGATGATTTACGATCTCGACGTGACTTGGTGGATTGGGGCATCAGACCCGAATTACATCATGTGCGTATTAGTGGAAATAAATGGAAACATCCATGTGCTTCTTATGTGATGACACATATGAAAAAAAAACAATTTCTGGAAGTATTAGAGATTATTAGAGTTCCCGATGGCTCTTCAAGCAACATATCTTACCAGGTCAACAGAAGAGTGTTGAAGCTAAAATCTTTGAAGACTCATGATTATCACATTCTACTACATGAGTTTCTTCCAATAACAATCTGTCATCTTTTGTCAAATAATGTTAGGGTGGCTGTTATTCGGTTGTGTCATTTGTTTAGAGATCTTTGTGCTAAGAAGTTGTCTAAGTCTTTCATGAAAAAAATGTTGACAAATGCCCCATTAATTTTGTGTGAGTTGGAGAAAATATTTCCTCCATCATTTTTCACCTGGATGTTGCATCTGATGATCCATATTCCCACTGAAATACTACTCGAAGGACCTATTTCTTTTCATTTTATGTATCCAACTGAAAGAAATATGTTCACATTAAAGTCTTATGTCCAAAACAGAAATCAACCCGAAGGTTCTATTGTGAACGGTTACTTGGCTCAAGAATGTATGGATTTATGCTCGATGTATTTGTCTGATCTTACTACAAGATTGAACAGACCAATGAGAAATGAAGAAGAATAGTATGAAAAAATTGAACCCAGATTTCCATCACTTCCTCAAACAGGATGAATTCCTGGATCATATATATTGAATACATTAATCCATGAAGAGCTGGAGATGGAACATCACACAGTTTTGTTCAATTGTGATTTGTTCGATGACTATATCAGGTAACTAAATTGATTATGTATAACTTACATATATATCTGTTAAACTATTCATAATTTTTATCTACAGGGAACATAAAACAATGATAAATAGGAAACATCATTCTTTATCTTTGAGAAGGAGATATACTTTTCATAGCAAAGAGTTTTATGCTTGGTTAAAATTGAAGGTAAAAAAAATTAATGTTTAAAAAAATTATATCAATATTTAATTAATTTTAATAGTCATTTATATTGCAGGTATTGAATTTGTCTACTGACTCTATCTCTGAGGAAATAAGAGCTTTGGATTTTGGTCCTAATACTGTGGTTCATGACTGTAAATCAATTGTTATCAATGGGTACAAATTTATTGTCACTGAACAAGAAAAGAACATGAGAACACAACATGATGGTGTTATGGTTACTGGCACAGCATATTTTTATGCCAGTACATCAGATAGTAGACCGCGATTTGAAAATGTGGGTTATTATGGAGTTGTTGAGAAAATAATAATATTGGATTATTACTCTCATGGACGAGTCACAATGATGAAATTCCATTGGTTTGATTTGATGATGAGACATGGAACATTTATTGATGATTGTGTATTTCGATTAATTAATATGACTCACACTCTTGCTACCGAAGAACCATATGTATTGGAATCAATGGCTAAACAAGTTTTTTATGTCAAAGACCAACTTTGACCTGAATTTGGTGTCATAGTTGAAGTAATTCCAAGACATATTTTTTATGATAGTGATGTTGGAATAGACACTGTCCCTAGTGCCATTGGAACCAATCCATTTATTTCTTTTGATGACTCCAATAGCTTAATTTTCAGAGTTGATTGTGAACTTGAAGTTGGGGTTGAAAATATATAGAATCATTCATCCATGTTCTCAATTATTTTGGTTTACCTCGAGTTGGGTTGTTAAGGTTGGTAATATTCAAATTTATTTAGTATTGATCACAAATATGTTTTAGCTGACTTGACCATTATGTGAATTTTCAAGGCTTATTGGTTGCAGTTTTATTTGAGTTTCATTTTCTAATTTGGAATTGAACTGTATTCAAACATAGTCAAACAATATTTCTAACCTGGTGAACATTAAAACTTGTATGATTTATTAAATCTATTCAAGATCTTATAAAACAATTGATAGCTGAATTGACCGTTATGTGAATTTTCAATGTTTATTGGTTGCAGTTTTATTTGAATTGCATTTTCTAATTTGGAATTGAACTGTATTCAAACATAGTCAAACAATATTTCTAACTTGGTGAACATTACAACTTGTATGATTTATTAATTCCATTCAATCTCTTCCGAAACAATTGATATCTGACTTGACCGTTATGTGAATTTTCAATGTTTATTGGTTGCAGTTTTATTTGAATTGCATTTTCTAATTTTTAATTGAACTGTATTCAAACATAGTCAAACAATATTTCTAACTTGGTGAAAATTATAACTTGTATGATTTATTAAATCCACTCAAGCTCTTCTAAAACAATTGATAGCTAAATTACCAATGAATCCCCCTATTCCCTCATATATTTAGTTTTTTTGGATTACACATTAGTATCCTTTTTCTAACTAATTACATATTTGTTTTCAAAAGCATGAAATGAAGCCAATTGAAAAGAGACGAAGGAAAAAAATGATGGAGAACAATCGTCGAATGACGGAGTTGGGAATTCCATCATTAGTGCATATAGTGAGTAATTTATTTCAAATTGATATATTTAAAGAATATATAATGTCATGTGATTAATTTTTTTGTAAAAATTTTTGTAGGATCCACCTATACGTCGACAGTTATTCGACGAGGAGCCTAGTACTGGTCCTAGTACTCAGGCCGGTGGTACGAGGAGGGTTCATACCAGAGGTGGACGAGCAGCTGTGCGTACCCGACTAGACCCTGCCACTCCCACTGACATGTCCTCCTCCCCACATTCTGATCCCAGTGTGTCGTTAGGGACACACGGGATATTTAGGCCTCCCATGTTTTCACTACCTTCCGCATCTTCTGGCCCATCATTTTCACATCCCGTGATGATTCCCACTCCCCAGTCAGCATCCGGTTAGACAGCTATCCCATCCTATTTTCCTTCTACTTCTGTCTCTCCGAGCTTCTATATTCCATCGTCTTCAACTTCTGTTCCACCACAAGGTGTTCGGTAAGTTTCTGTGGATCCAGTGGTGTTCAGCGATCAGACAGGAACATGTATATTTATAGAACCCTAACAAATTTTTATAGTAATATTTATTTTCATTATAATATTTTTTGATAAAATATTTGTTTTTCTTTCATGACAGATACATCTACTGACAGGGGGCGTGGGCAGGGGCATACACGCATGCGTTTGGTGTGGAACCGCCACACATAGGTTATGGTAGATTATAATGAAGACAACCAAATGGTTGAGAAAACAGGGCAACAATGTCGGAGTTTTATTGCGACGCTTGAAAAATACTCCGACATCATTCCCGTCAGCCCGCTATCATGCATATATTTGCCACATGAGGTCAAGGATAGAGATTGGGTAGAGATATGGGTAAAAAAATATGTTCTATTTAATGCCATGAATCATTTTTGTATTTTTATGAATTAATATTTTGATGTCAGCTTCGATTTAATTTTCCCAATGGTGAGGGTGCACAACCGAAAGTTCGAAAGGATTTAGGTGAGCTTTAGAGAGCCTATAAGCATGATTTTTATATTGATTGGGTTTATAGTGTTTCCACTAAGTTAGAGGCGGTACCAGTGGTGGATGATTTTCTTATAGAGCAGTATTGTCAGATGATTACTCATTGGATGAGTACCCAGTTTAAGGTATTAATAATATTTGAGGTATTTAAATAATAACTTTCATGTTTTTCATTAATACTATATGTTTCATTTTCGAATTTTATTTAGGAATTATCTAGAAAAAATAAAAAGAACATTGATGCAAAAAAATACCTCCACACACTAGGACGCACTACGATGCCTGATCATGAGAGGAAGCAGGTATGACAATTATTTATAAGTTTTCTTTACGACTTAAACTTTATTTTGTTTCCTCAATTATTTAATAGTTTGCTAAAGTTTTCATATAACTTTATTTTTCAATGTCATTGTAGAGGCAAATAAAAAATATTGAAGGACGTGTGGCTCGAGAAAAACTGTTTTGCTCGAGTAGACAGAAAAAGGATGGAAGTGCCGTCAAAGAAGCGACTCAGCAGTAGATTGTAAGTTTAAATCTGTTGAATTTATATTTTAATATATATTTTGTAACTTAATGATATATTTAAATTTGTAACAGGCTACTTTAGAGGCCCTCGATGCCCGAGAACCAGAAAGTTTGGGCCAACAGATCACTTACATCAGGTGTTGGGAGAGGAGCATTCTGGTAGAGTACGCTGCCAACCTAGGATAGCCCCAACGAGGTATTGGCCCTCCTCAGGTATGATTTTAGTGCCACCGAGCTAAAGAAAGTTAGGGCACATGCAGAACATGCTGAGAAAAGGGCCAAAGAGACGGAAGAATAGTCTTCTAGGGAAAATAGTGCGTTTATGAAATTTATTGAAGTTCTACGTCCAACAATTCCAGAAGAGGCCATCCCATTTTTTGATGAATATATGTAGTCGATATGTTCTATATATGGTCCACCAGGTTTTAGTTCTAGTGGTGGTCAGGAAGATTTCCTTCTTGATGATGATGATGGCGAGGAGTCTGATGCGGAAGGGGAGGGAGATGAGGTGGGCGAGGTGGGTGACGAGGGAGAGGAGGACGAGGGCAAGTAGGAGGTCACTGAGGAGGGCGAGGATAATGATGGGGACAAGGACGAGGGTGATGATGATGGTGATGATGGTGATAGTGATGTGGGACAAATTTATCCATTACATTTTTTACTAATATTACTGAGATTTGATATTTAATCTATTCTAGTTGTTGGTTTTATCTAGACTCGAAGTATAGTATTGGAGTTGAGTTATTTTTATATATTATCTATTTTAATGGATGTTTTTGTCTTTTAGTGGTTGTGTGTTTGGGAACCCCCTTCATTCCTAGACCCTGGACAACCCCACACCATCATCCTTGGACCCCGAACACCCCCTGGACAACCCCCGGACAGCCCCCCGAACAACCCCCCGGACAGCCCCCCCCCCACCCTCCTCCTTGGACCCCGGACAGCCCCCCAGATAGTCCCCCAGACAGCCTCCCCCCCACCCTCTTCCTTGGACCCTGGACAACCCTCCGAACACCCCCCAGACATCCCCCCCGAACAAACCCCCCGGATAGCCCCCCACCCTCCTCCCTGGACCCCGAACAGCCCCCTAGACAACCCCCCATACAGCCCCCCGGACAGCCCCCCACCCCCACCCTCTTCCTTCTACCCCAGACAACCCCCCGAACACCCCCTGGACAGCCCCCGGACAGCCCCCCGAACAGCCCCCCACCCTCTTCCTTGGACCCCGGACAACCCCTCAAACACCCCTCAGATAGCCCCCAGACTGCCCCCCGAACACCCCCTGGACAATCCCCCGCACAGCCCCCCACCCTCCTCCTTGGTCCCCGGACAGCCCCCCGGACACCCACCAGAAAGCCCCCCTGCAGCCCCACCGGACAGCCCCCCCACCCTCCTTGATTTCATTTAATACTATAAAATCTATAATATATATTTTATTTATTTTCATCATGATAATCAATGTAAATCATATTTACACATCTAATCAATATCATTGATTCTTGGTATGTTATAAAAGAGATGTATTCATTGGGCATGACATTGTTAGCTCCGAAATGTTTCATAGCATGATAAATTAAAATCTAATCCATACTAAGAATGATATAAAAATATTTTATATGAATGTCCACAATATTTTAAGTAAATACCATTCCACTAAAAGACATATGGGGATTCTCATAAAATGGACAACATTTTATGCATATAAGGAAAATAGACCAAATGTATTCGGTTTCTGTTGAAACATTATGAGAACGATCCATGGGTCATATGTGATGTGTACGACTCAACCCCACCTCAATCTAAGATGCGGTGTGGCCGGTACAACTCAAAGTGTATGTCTTTTGTTTCAAAAGGACGTCATTTTAATTGAAAAACATCAACTGACATACGGAAAACTAACCAAACGCATTTGGTTTCCATTTAAACATTAGGAGAACGATTCATGGGTCATATGTAATGTGTACGAGTCAACCCCGCCTCAATCTAAGATGCATTGTGACTGACACCACTCAAAGTGTCAGACTTTTGTTTCAAAAGGACGTCATTTTAAGTGAAAAACATCAACTGGAATACAGAAAACTGACCAAACGCATTCGGATTGTATCAATAATTTAGAACAACGATACATGGGTCATATGTGACTTGTATGAGTCAACCCTTCCCTAATCTGAGGCACGATGTGGCCGGAATCACTCTAAGTGTCTCTCTTTTGTTTAAAATGGACAACATTTTATGTACATACGGAAAACCAACCAAACTCATTCGGTTTCCATTGAAAATTTAGGAGAATGATTCATGGGTCATATGTGATGTGTATGAGTCAACCCCACCTTAATCTGAGATGCGGTGTGGCCGAAACCACTCAGAGTGTCTGTCCTTTGTTTCGAAAGGACGTCATTTTAATTGAAAAACATCAACTCGCATACAGAAAACTGACCAAACGCATTTGGATTGTGTCGATACTTTAGTACAACGATCCATGGGTCATATGTGATGTGTACGAGTCAACCCCGCTTCAATCCGAGGCATGGTGTGGCTTCCACCACTCAAAGTGCCTGTCCTTTGTTTCAAAAAGACGTCATATTAAGTGAAAAACATCAACTGGCATACGGAAAACCAAACAAAGGCATTCGGATTGTATCGATAATTTAGCACAACGATCCATGGGTCATATGTGACGTGTACGAGTCAACCCCACCTTAATCTGAGGCAAGTTGTGGTCGAAATCACTCTAAGTGGATCTCTTTTGGTTAAAATGGACAACATTTTAAGTACATAAGGAAAACTGACCAAACGCATTCGGTTTCCATTGAAACATTAGGATAACTATTCATGGGTCATATGTGACATGTACAAATCAACCCCGCTTCAATCTGAGATGCGGTGGGGGAAGCACCACTCAAAGTGTCTATCTTTTGTTTCAAAAGGACGTCATTTTAATTAAAAAACATCAACTGGCATACGGAAAACCGACCACACACATTCGGATTGGGTCGATACTTTAGAACAATGATCCATGGGTCATATGTGACGTGTAAGAGTCAACCCTAACTCAATCTGAGGCGCAGTGTGGCCGCCACCACTCAAAGTGTCTGTCTTTTGTTTCAAAAGGACGTCATTTTAAGTGAAAACCATCAACTGGCATACAGAAAACTGACCAAACGCATTCAGATTGTGTCAATACTTTAGCACAATAATCCATGGGTCAAATGTGATGTGTACAAGGAAACCCAGCCTTAATCTGAGGCACGATGTGGCCGTAATCACTCTTAGTGACTCTCTTTTGTTTAAAATGGACAGCATTTTAAGTACATACGGAAAACTGGCCAAACGCATTCGGTTTCTGTTGAAACATTAGGATAAAGGTTCATGGGTAATATGAGATGCGTAAAAATCAACCCCACTTCAATCTGAGACGTGGTGTGGTCGGCACCAATCAAAGTTTCTATCTTTTGTTTCAAAAGGACGCCATTTTAATTGAAAAACATCAACTGACATACGAAAAAATGACCACACACATTTGGATTATGTCGATACTTTAGAACAACGATCCATGGGTCATATGGGATGTATATGAGTCAACCCCGCCTCAATCCGAGGTGCGGTGTGGCTGCCACCACTCAAAGTTTCTTTCTTTTGTTTCAAAAGGACGTCATTTTAAGTGAGGAACATCAACTGGCATATGGAAAACCGACAAAACGCATTCATATTGTGTCGATACTTTAGCACAACGATCCATGGGTCATATGTGACGTGTACGAGTCAAACCCTCCTTAATCTGATGCACGGTGTGGCCGAAATAAATATATGTGTCTCTCTTTTGTTTAAAATGGACAACATTTTAAGTACATATGGAAAACCGACCAAACGCATTCGGTTTCCGTTGAAACATTAGGAGAACGATTCACGGGTCATATGTGACGTGTAAGAATCAACCCCGCCTCAATCTGAGACACGGTGTGGCCAGCACCACTCAAAGTGTTTGTCTTTTTTTTTCAAAAGGACGTCATTTTAATTGAAAAACGTCAACTGGAATATAGAAAACCGACCAAACGCTTTTGGATTGTGTCGATACTTTAGAACAATGATCCATGGGTCATATGTGATGTGTACGAGTCAACCTTGCCTCAATCCGAGGTGCGGTGTGGCAGACACCATTCACAGTGTCTCTCTTTTGTTTAAAATTGACAGGATTATAAGTGAAAAGAACAACTAACATACACAAAACTGACCAAAAGTATTTGAAATGTGTTGACGCTTTAGAAAAACGACACATGGGTCATATGTGATGTTTATGAGTCAACCCTACTATAATCGGAGGCACGGTGTGGTCGGAATCACTATAAGTGGCTCTCTTTTTTTTTAAATGGACTACATTTTAAGTAAATACAGAAAACTAACCAAACAAATTCAGTTTCCGTTGAAACATTAGGAGAACAATACATGGGTCGTATGTGACCTGTACGAGCCAACCTGGGCTCTATTTGAGTCGTGGTGTGGCCGAGAGCAGTCTAAGTGTCTCTCTTTTGTTTAAAATGGACACCATTTTAAGTACATACAGAAAACTGACCAAACACATTCAGTTTTCATTGAAACTTTAGGAGAACGATCCATGGGTCATATGTGACATGTACGAATCAACCCCACCTCAATATGAGACGTGGTGTGGCTGGCACCACTCAAATTGTCTGTCTTTTGTTTCAAAAGGACATCATTTTAATTGAAAAACATCAACTGGAATACAGAAAACTGAGAAAATGCTTTCGGAATATGTTGATACTTTAGGACAGCGATTGATGGGCCATTTTTAAAATGTACGAGTTAAACTCTCCTCAATTTGAGGCCCGGTGTGGCAGGATCACTCCTTGTGTTTGTATTTTGTTCAAAATGGACAGGATTATAAGTGAAAAGAACAACTGGCATACGGAAAACTGACCAAACGCATTCAAAATGTGTTGATTCTTTAGGAAAATGATCCATGGGTCATATGTGACATGTACAAGTCAATCCCGCCTTAATTTGAGGCACGGTGTGGTCGAAATCACTCAAAGTGTCTCTATTTTGTTTAAAATGGACAACATTTTACGTAAATACGGAAAACTGACCAAACAAATTCTGATTGTGTTGATACATTACACAACGATTCATGGGTCATATGTGATGTGTACAAGTCAACCCTTCCTCAATCCGAGGCGCGGTGTGGCCGACACCATTCATAGTGTCTCTCTTTTGTTTAAAATGGACAATATTATAAGTGAAAAGGTCAACTAGAATACGAATAACTGACCAAACGCATTCTAAATGTGTTGATGCTTTATGAAAATGATCCATGGGTCATATGAGACGTGTACGAGTCAACCTCGCCTCAATCCGAGGCGCAGTGTGGCCGACACCTTTCACAGTGTCTCTCTTTTGTTTAAAATGGACAGGATTATAAGTGAAAATAACAACTGATATAGGAAAAACCTACCAAACACATTCGGATTGTGTTTATGATTTAGTTCAATAATCCATGGGTCATATGTGACGTGTACGAGTCAACTCGGGCTCAAATTGAGGCATGGTGTGGCCAGGATCACTATAAGTGGCTCCCTTTTGTTTAAAATGGACAACATTTTAAGTACATACAGAAAACCAACCAAACGCATTCGGTTTCTGTTGAAACATTAGGAGAACGATCCATGGGTCATATGTGATGTGTATGAGTCAACCCCGCCTCAATCCTAGTCGCGGTGTGGCCTCCACCACTCAAAGTGTCTGTCTTTTGTTTAAAAAGGACGTCATTTTAAGTGGAAAACATCAACTGGCATACGGAAAACTGACCAAACGCATTCAGATTGTGTCGATACTTTAGCACAACGATCCATGGGTCATATGTGATGTGTACGAGTGAACCCCGCCACAATAAAAGGCGCGGAGTGGCCGACACCACTCTAATTGTGTCTCTTTTGTTTAAAATGGAAAGGATTATAAGTGAAAAGAACAACTGGTATACGGAAAAACGACCAAACACATTTAGAATCTGTTGATAATTTATCACAATGATTCATGGGTCATATGTGACCTATATGAGCCAACCTGGGCTCAATCCGAGTTGCGGTGTAGCCGGGATCAGTCTATGTGTGTCTCTTTTGTTTAAAATGGACAACATTTTAAGTACATTTGGTAAACTGACCAAACGCATTTGGTTTCCTTTGAAACATTAGGAGAGCAATCCATGGGTCATATGTGACGTGTATGAATCAACCCCACCTCAATCTGAGATGTAGTGTTGTCGGTACCACTCAAAGTGTCTGTCTTTTGTTTCAAAAGGACATAATTTTAAGTGAAAAACATCAAATGACATACAGAAAACCGAGAAAATGCTTTCAGAATATGTTGATACTTTAGGACAACAATCGATGGGTCATTTGTGACGTGTATGAGTTAACCTCGCTTCAATTCGAGGCATGGTGTGGATGGTATCACATCAAGTGTATGTATTTTTTTTAAAATGGGCATCATATCAGGTAAAAATATATGGTATACAAAAAACCGATCAAATAATGAATTGAATTCTGGATTCCACATGTAATTGTCATCTAAATTTTAAATTGAATTCTAAATGAATTATGTATGTTTATAATTACGTTATGAATTCTAATTTAATTATGGATGTGTATAGTTCTAGGATGCATTATATGTTAAATTTGTATGAATTTGATTTCTATATGTATGTGTTAGTTGGTTATTTCAGGTTAAATAATTGTATATTTATGTGATAGTTTATTGTAGGTACAATAATTGGATTTAAAATGGGAGGAAATGCACAAAATTAGGCATACTGTCCAAATTGCAGAGCTGCTGCAGGCTTCTATGCAATTTTCATAGCATAGGCTATGTCAACTGTTTCAAACCATTGGAATAGCATCTATGATGCTTTTTTTACCAACAGTTAATTGAACCGTTGGTAAAAAACCTTTCCCAACGGTTTCTAAACCATTGGGAAAGAGTAGAATCCTTGGGATTTCCCAACAGTTCAAGTCAAACTGTTGGGAAAAACTATCCCAATGGTTTGGAACAACCGTTGGGATAGGTTAGGTTTTCCCCACCCTATACCAACGATTCATAGTAAACCGTTGGGAAAAGCTTTCGCAATGGATTACTTCCCTGCGGTTTGCAGAACTATTGGTATAACATATACCAATGGTTCTGCAGCCTTTCCCAATGGTTCAGAACCATTGGGAAAGATTGTATTTCCAGTAGTGATGATATGGGTAAAAAATAACCAAAAATCATGAAAAATTCCTATTGTATTGACATTTTTTGACCTTATTTATTATAAT